>JACXIV010000175.1:0-166587 GCA_014737475.1 Bombus confusus
TTAAGCTATTATTTAAGAAATGTAATTTATGTCACACTATATATTTTATATAATTTTTCATAATTGATTTTTTCAGCAATATTGTAATAATTTAATATTATGCATTAAATAAACAAAATACAAATATTTTTATCTATTACTAACTTCTAAAGATTTTAATCTATTTTATTATTTAATAAGTTAATTATATGTAAATGTAATAATAAAATACAATATTAAGTAAAAGTATTATTAAAACTAAAACAATTGTTATATTCAGGAACTATTGGATTATCGCCAGTTACAAATCTTCTTACTCCTACATCTACTAATTCCAAAAATCAAACATCAAATAATGCCTCCATACAAGTTGGTTCTACATGGGCTGGTTCAGGATTAAATATAGATCTTGATAATATAATGGGAAGTAAAGTTAAACAAACAGGACCGGCACCAACAATGAATCAATTAGCAAGCAATAGTCCACAACATCAAACCAAACTTATGAGTAAGTAACTTAAATGTAAAACTTTTTTTTTTAGTTGACTTTATGATTAGAACAGTATCACATATATATAGTATTAGTATCAAACCTTTCATTAAATATATAGTGATAGTATTTTTTATATTGTCTCTTTCAGTGTTATAAAACATTTTTATAACTATAAATATTATGAATATATATAAATGTTATGTTGTATATATATGTATATATGAAACAGCTGAATCTTTCTGTTAATCTCTAAAATTTCGATATATAACAATGTATAGTGTATAGTAAAATATATTTTCAGAAAGATTTATAAAAATAAACATTTTATCAGTAAATATGATTATTTTAGCAGCACCAATGGGATATACATCACCAATGATTCAACAGCAACAACAGAAACAACATGTAAATCCAGCATTTTTTCCTGCATTTCAATGAAATCTTTTTAATAAATAAAAACTAATATTAGCAAAAGCAGAAGACATACATGAAATAACTTGGAATTAAAAACAACCAAGGCTTGTTGTAAACAATCTATTTATTTAATAAAAACGAAGATAAATTTTCTATTTTCTGGGCAAAACAGTCTAATTATACAGGGTGCAACTGTAAACAATTGCATATTGTAAATGTCAAAACAAAATGGTCAATGAAATATATATTGCATAATCATGTGTTCACAGGCAGCAAAGAAAATAAGTATTTCAATTTCTGGATTTCATATATTTTAAGTTACACGGTTTGTTGATATTCTGTCATGAATTTCGTTACAATTATTTCATCTAAAAGTACAATAGAAATTGAAATTTATTGAAAATTAAGTTGCATATGATCATGATGAGTGCTACATAAAATACGTGATTAATTTAACATTCAGAGCAGCTCTATAGATATATTTGTTAAACTAATAATTCTAGATAATATATGTTCCCCCAAGTAACATTCCATAATATGAATGTTGTACTTTTTTTATGAATATTTATGTTACTTGCAAATTATGTGGGAACAATCAGGCAGACTTGTCTTAAATCTTTTATACATAATGTAAATTGAATGAATCAAGATTATGCCTTACATAATGTATCATAGCTAACGTATACATGAATGTAAATTATAGAGTATATATACTCGAGAAAATGCAGTATAGCAGAGAAAATAAGGCATTCTGTTTAAAATCTTTAAATTAAAGAACAGAAAATGCTTTAACAGGGGTTGAATGTAGAAAACAGAATTACTGCAGATTTTAAAAAGCTGTATTTATATTGGCGATTTAAAATATAAGAACTGTTTCACTTTTTTATTATAACTACAATAACTAATTCGTCTATAAAAAACAAAAAAGATGCAATAACGTTGCTAATAATAAGTGCTTCCCTACTATAATTAGTTTTGCACTAAAGAGAATGATATAAAATTAGTATTACAAAAATTAGATATATATATATGAAAGTGTAATGCAGGATATGAGATTTTGTTATCTTCGAAACAAGCACAAATCAGCGCAATGGGACATTTTTTGCGTTTCAAAAACGCTCCACTCAGCATGATGATTCAATAATATTATATGTTTATGGTCCATTGTAAAATATTTAAGGACTTTGTAGTTACGTAATTATATAGTTATAAAAAATTTAATCATATTTGTGATTGAATAATGATATTCTACAATTTTTGTAACATAGGTAAAGAAAGTAAAAATTAAATAGCATTTCCTTAGTTCTTTGTTACTTAACAATGAAGAAATGCATATCTTTTAAGATAATTGTTCATGGGATTATAAAGGAAAAAAGATAATTATTAATAATTAGGGATTAGTTAATAGATTATTAAGATTCGTTTAATTTTATGTATGCTGTTTATTATCATTGATTTGATATATCTTTGCTGCACAATACTGAAATATATTTTAGAATAATTTGTTAAAGAATATTTAGATATTGAAATATTTATTCGTGAGAGAATGTTGGAAAAATTGTTTGCATGCTGTATTTGTTGGTTTTATTTACTATGACATATATGTGATGTATATTACACATATATTTGATGTAGCAAAATTTTTATTTCACAGTTATATATTTTGATATATTAGATATTATACTTGTCTGTTATTTGTTGAATAAATTAAATTCATAAAATATTTCAGAATTTGCAGCAAAGTTGGAATTTATATTTACATATGTTTTTGAATGAATGATTTAGATAATCTATTGCTTATATACTACTCTATATATTAGTATCTATAGAGCAGATGCCCCTCAAAAACTTATTCCATGTGGTTGAAAGTATTCCATCTATATTAGAATTTTATTATTGCGTTATCAAATTTTGTTCAAATCATCTCACAAAGTTGATGTGGAATTAACTTACAGGCTTCTATGCGAATATCAGAGACTGAATCTTGTAAGGGAAAAATGATCCTTTACATTTTCCATTATTTGTGTATTTTATATAAAGCGTACTATTTGACTTAGATGGGAATATATTTTTAAAGTATTAAAATATACATACATATGTATGTGTTAATATACATATATATATATATATATGTATGTATTATTGTACAAATATAAACAAGTATAGTCAATATAAATAAGAACGGCATTACCATCAGTTGAACCATGTGAATATTAATATAGAGAGGCATGATTACAGTCTAGAATTACAGAGGCCTTTGTAAAGTCAAATTGGATAAAAATGAAGGTCATGGAAGTAAAATAAACATTTTTTTTGTTAGCAAATAAATTTTATAAATTTTACACAGGATATTGGGGAATAGTTATATATCCAAAAAGTTTTATTGAATCTAAATTTTAAAAATAGGAAGTAAAAATATCATTTTATTGAAATACATGTTACTAATTACTATTTACGTCTGTATTGTATTTTTATTATTGTATTACTTGCGCGCGATGATATTGTTTATTGTACGTTTTACGAATATAATTTAATATTTTAATTATATTGTTTGTTACAAATAAAGTTGTATGAAATTAGCAATGTTCTGCTGTATATGTATGAAATGAATTACAGCTATCGGCTAATTTAAATTAACTTAAAAGTAGTTTTTATTGTTAAATATTATACATACATGTATATCTATAAAGTTGCATTTAATATCAAAGAACATTTAAAATATGAAATACTAAATTGAAACTATTAAGCAATACGTACACGTACTGGTACATATCAATATTAATCGCGCGTTTAGAATATATGGCTACTTCCATATGTCTTACGATTTTATGTAAAGATATTACAGACTTGAAAATTATTGTTCCTCTGGTGAAATTCAGGACAGTTAATACGTCGTTTATATTATATATGTACGGTATATACATACGAATGAAAACCAATAGCTCACTTGTCGATTTTTGACTGAATATTATTTACAGTAGTCGCGGTAATTGTAATTATTAATTCCAGTATTTATACTTACATCACAATTTTATCGTTATTAAATGCTCATTGGTGCTGGTGTTAATATGAATTGTTAACTATTTTTTTTATTTTTAACATGATGTACCTCTTCCTTATATTTGATCTGTCCAATTTGTCATCCTGCCTACTTTAATATTTTTTCCAAATTATATTTGTATTCATTTCTGATATAAAATATTGGTATATAAAATTTGATTTTGACCATTTTGTATATGGAGTACTTTATATTTAATTATCTCTTATTATGCACTTTTATAATTACTTTAGCAGATATATATCTTTGTTCCTTAATACTTTTTTTACGATAGCATAATTCAAAGATTATTTTTTAAAGTATAATTTTGACAGGAATAACAAAAGCAGTTTTCATTATTCTTTGTCTATCTCAAGAGAGGAAATATAAAAAAATTTTAAGATATATATTTCTTAAATATAAATTAGAAAATGATTTGAGATATCTATTGGCATAATTTATAAAAAATAATAGTTTGTTCAGTATACATAGAATTAACAATAAGTTGGACAAAAACATAATGGACAAACACTAATACTGTTTTTAAAATAAATGAAAGATTAATTCTACTTAATTGAAGAAAATAATGAATTAAATATAACATCACATTAAAAATATATAATTATATTAATTATAAAAATTGGTATTTTGAACTTTACTTGAATTGTACATATATAGATTTTTAATATTTAATTACTTTATCATTTAATTTTATTTAAGAAAATCTTAAATATATTGTAACGTGGTATACATATATATAGATATAGATTTATTCCTAATATCATATATATACTGAAATAAAGATACAGGAAATTAAAATATAGTGGAAAAATACATACTACATATATATACGCAATAATTTAAGTTATAAAAGATTATATTTTACAGTTGTTTTTTTTATAAAATGATACATATCTTTAAAGAAAATCTGGGGGTTAATATATGCAATATATGGAAAATATGTCTATAAATTATAAACCTAATCGTCAGTTCTCTTTTTTATGTAATTTTATAATAAGAATATACAATTAAAAATGAACTAAATGACGAATTGTCAAATCTTGCTAGTTTTTCTAAAAAACATAAATCATTTAACTCAATATTTCAATTCAACATATAGTTTAAAGTGATATGAATAAGAAAGTCTAGTTATAACCATTATACCATTATAATTATATATCTTTATATAATTTATATATATATATATTATAATTGCATATCTTTATATAATTATAATGGTATAATGATTATAACTAGACTTTCTTATATATATATTATATATATATAGATTTTCATTCATTTTCATTTATACTTTTTGACTTCTTTTTTTTCTTTTTCTGTACTCCATTTTCGGCAAATCCGTTTCCATGTCCATTCTCTAAAATCTCACTTTTTCTTTTTTTATCTTTTTTCTTTTTCTTTTTAGACGATTCTTGTTCCATACTTGCTATCACTTGTGCAGCTTCTTCTAAAGCTTCTTTCATTACATCTATATTTTTTTTAGGTACTTCTCCAGTTTCATAAAATTTAAGTCTATCCTCAACTTGCTGTCGTAATTTTTCACCGAACACCTTAGTTGGTGTATCGGTGAAACAGTCTATTCGGGATGCTATAGAGCATTTATTAGCAAGGTACCTTGAAATTCGACCTTTATTTTTTGTACCCGCACGACCAATAAAACTTGAATGGAATAATAGACCATATTTTGGAGTATTACCTCTAGTTTTTAAAGCCCTAAATAAGGCCTTTTCTGCTCCTAATATTTGTACAGTAGAGGCAGGATATTTGGCTAAGTTTGTAAGAGATCCAGCATGTGCTATTAATCTGGCTCCTACTTGGTCACCTATTAACGTAGCTAAATTTGGTGCAACTCCTGCCATTTTAGATCTTAAATATTCTGCTAATTGTTTTCTGTAGTCAGCCAAAGCGATAACACGTGCTGCAAACATTTCGATATTAAGAAGGTCAACAGGACTGATATCCATTCCCATAGATGATTTGGATGCATCAATAATTGCTTGAGCTTTGGCACTGTCCATAACAATTTCTTCCAAAGCTTCTAACTTTTCATTTGTAAGTTCTTTTCTATTTTTTATTAATTTTGCAACTTTGGCATACATATAATTCTCAGGAACTATTTTTACAAGCTCTGGAAAATGATAACTGTACCATTCCCTGTAAGTAATACACATATAATTAACAAGCTTTGAAGGAGTAATTAAATACCTTATATGTAAGAATTTAGAAATTAAGTTGACTTACACTCTTTTTAAATAATTACCTTATTCGCATACTAAATGTATTGACATCTTTGTCCAATTGGTCTAACAAAGCTATGCTTTGTATAATCATATTATCTACACGATTGACATTGAATTTTACTTTAGCTCTGGAATAACTATGTCCAAGCCCAAGTTGTGCAATTCCAGAACTTTTAGTATTGAAACCTTTTATTAAATTATGAAAATGAAACCTTATTCCTCTCATAATTTCTGGAATGACACCAATATGATCACACTTTATATCTAACGCTTCAGTAATGCTAGCTCCAAGTTTTGGATCAGCCACTCCAAGCACAACTTTGTTTTCCTTTCCAGATTTTGGTATACATGAGTCTATAAATATCTGTAAATCTTCTGGAACAACTCCTTCGGAAACACTATTTATATTTTCTAGAGCTGCTAAAGCAGTTTTAAAAGGTGAAAATCCAACTAGTTTCACAACTGAATTAAAACGAGACAAATCTGTGACAGATGCTTCAACTTGAGGCAGTAACATTCCTACCTCTTCAAATTCCCTGACAGCAAAAATGGCATAGCCAGCAGCATGCTCAAACAAAACAAAAAGTTTTGACTGAAACAAAAAATTTTTATGTACAATTAAAGTTACAAGAAATATATATATATATATATAGAAATTGTTCAAAAAAGAGCTCCACAATTGACAGAGTTATAGGTGAAAGTTTAATAAAACATATTTTATATTTTATTATTTAAATATTTTATAATAAATATATTAAAAAAGAAATGAATTCATGTGTGAAGAAAATCTACTATACAAGTGTATTTATACAAATATCTGTTATAAAAATGACATGTTTAATAGTTTATGCTATATAATATACAAATGTTACATATTGTTATGATATAAAGACTAAAAACACAATTAATTGAGAAATCTTTAAGAGTTTCTATATCTCTGTACTCTTTTAAGTAAATTTTTTTATCGTATTTGTACCAAATATCTATCGAAACTTATTGCTTTTTTATTATTCATAATTTTTAATATAAATAATATGAAGATTTACTGTAATTTTATTAACAACATATTTCGAATACAGTTATTACATTCAGTAATACTACATTAAACTTAAAATTTTGTAAAGTAAAAAGTACAAATAATTTTGAGGAAGCTACATTAATTATTAAAATTAATTTAAGGATATAATTAAAACATTAACTTACCATGGCTTTTTTAAGTTATATTCCAATGAATGTTTCTATATAACCACTATACAAAGCTAACGTGCATAACGTGCACGTAAAGGGGTTAGAAAACGACCGTCTGTTCCGGAAATAATACGAAGAGAAAGATGGAGCTTTTAATACTTCCGGAGATTCAAACGTTTGCCGAACGTTCCATACATTTATACATTTTTTAAATCGCTAATTAAAATCGAATAATAGTTACTTTTATGTAATACATTCTTGAATAGCAATCAAATAGAATTATATTTTCGAATTTTTCTTCTTTATACATTTCTATTCATAATTAAGTTTAGCCACGTATATTTAAGCATTCTCTTTTATGTTATGTATGGAAGCGAATGTCTGTATTTTCGTTTCTGATATTTGAGTTCCACTTAAATAAGTTTTTAATTAGTTTTTAGCTAATAGTTAAAAATATAAAAATTTATATTGATATTGAGAATAAATTCATTATATATCGATTATTAAGAGTAATAATAGTTTTCTAAAATGTAATTGAATGGTTTATTGTTTGCAGGTTATGTTTAGTTTACATTGTTTAGTATATATATTTTTCATAAATTTCTTTTTCTTTTAAGAATGGAATCTCGGACAGAGTTTAAAATAAAATCTCCGCCAACCGATGCGATTTCAGCAGTGGAATTTGGACCTAATTCAACACAATTCCTTCTTGTTTCCTCTTGGGACAGTACAGTGCGGTTGTATGACATTCATGCAAATACTATGAGATTAAAATATAATCATGATTTGCCAGTTTTAGATGTTGCATTTCAGGTAATTGCAAATTTATCAAATATCTTTGTGCTTTATAAATTTGTATATATTCATAAGATAAACATGTTGGGAAGTATTATTGTAACATCTAACGATATGTTATATTTGTATATTTAAAGCAAAAAAGAGAATTGGATAAAATATAATGTTTAAAATACAAAGATACACAACAAATTGAAAGTATTTATATGATAAGAAAACTGTATGCAGGAATAAGAGAAGAAAATTCTATATATTTAAATATATTATGTATTATTATATTTTACATTGAATATTTCTCAATTATTATAAAAATTTTAATTTTTAAGATTAGCACAATAAAGAATGTTTCTTTAACAGGATGCTGTTCATGCTTATAGTGGTGGTTTAGGAAATACGTTAAAGATGTATGATATCAATAGTAATACTGGTATTAACACTTTTATATTTTTATCTTTATTCATGATCAATATAATATAGTAAAATCATGATAAAAATTCCCTTATAGAATCAGTTATGGGAACACATGATAAACCAATTAGGAAAATTGAATATTGTGCGGCAGTAAATGCAATATTAACTGGTGGGTGGGATGCAGCAGTGAAACTTTGGGATCCCAGAACACCCACTTGTGTAGGTAGTTATTTACAACCTGATGTCGTTCTTGCCTTGTCTGTATGTGGAGATAAGTTTGTAGTAGGTACAGCTAAACGCAAAGTTTGTATTTGGGATCTGAGAAATATGGCTGGTATGTTTCAAAGACGTGAAAGCAGTTTGAAATACCAGACACGTTGTATTAAAGGTTTCCCTAATGAACAGGTAGGTTTGATATTTAAAAAAATAAATAAATTTAAGGATTGTATAAATAATATTTTGATTTGATTTAATATTAATATTAAATTTTATATATGTCTAATTCTTAATATCTTTTAGGGATATGTTCTTAGTAGTATAGAGGGCCGTGTTGCTGTTGAATACCTTGATACAACACCAGAAGCACAGAAAAAGAAATATGCTTTTAAATGTCATAGGATAAAGGAAAACAATGTGGAACACATATATCCAGTGAATGCTATTAGTTTTCATTCAACTTATAATACATTTGCAACTGGTGGTTCAGATGGTTATGTGAATATTTGGGATGGTTTTAACAAAAAACGTTTATGTCAGTTTCACAGATATAATGCTGGTGTTGCTGCACTTAGTTTTAGCCATGACGGTTCTGTGCTTGCCATAGGAGTATCGTATTTGAATGAAGCTGAAATTCCACCAGGTGGAAATGATGAGAGAGAAATTTATATAAGATATGTGAATGACCAAGAAACTAAACCGAAATAATATTGTGTTATTGTACAAAGTTTTTTACAGGAAAAATAGATTAAAAATTTTTTAATTATATTCTGCTTTATTAAAGCAGTAAAAACTGGATGTTAAAGCTTTTTCACAGAAATTAATAACCATTTGTAATATATATAATAACAGTGTTCTATTTTACATTTTTATATCTTAAACAATTGACTGATAATCACAAGCAAAATCTACAAACGAGGTAATATCTGTTCAGAATTACCAAACTAGTCAAATTTTAATAAAATATTTTTTTGTAAACATTATTTTGTTTATTTAAGATAATAATAGACTTATTTAGCAGTATTTTACATATTAAATATTTGTAAATTTTATTGTTCATTTCATCATCAGTTATATTATTCTCTTCCTTCTTATTATTGATAATAATTATTACTAACAGTACTAGAAGAATAGTATGTATTTTATTTTTAAATGAATGAAAAAATATTTAATACTTAAAACATAATTCATGTAGTACGTTTATTAAGTGTTTAAGCGTTTTATGCAAATTATAATATATTTTATTAAAAATTAAATATATATTATAGTATCCAATATATCTATTACAAAAGTATTAATTAACGCATAATTATGTTAAACAATTTAATGAAAAATCTGTTTAAAGGAAAACATAGTTCTTAAACTGACTTTATTAAGCCATTAAGATTAAATCAAACAACAATGTTTTATAGTATACAACATACCTCAAGTTAGATGTATATAGTATTAAAATAAGTTGGAGCAATATAAACTTACAAGATAATTATAAATCATTTTATAAAAAAAGCATGAGGTACAAATGATTTTTCTATTAATTTGCTCTTTTATAAATAATTGTGCTATTTATTAATACACATATGTATATATTGCACATTGTATTTATGAAATTATTGTCAGAACTCAGTTGCTGTTAATAGAATGATGCTATGCTATACAAAAATTTAGTATGTATTACTATTTAGTTAATAGAGTTATCATTCATTTACTATTACATTGATGATTGTACGTATTACACATATCTGTAGTTTAATGCGAAAAAATGTAGATGTTTGTAGTATTTTTTAAAGTTATTTGTATAATTGTTGAAGTTGGGACAAGATACATCTATTCTTCTTATTATAAATAAAAGAACAAACTTGTTAGGGCAATTGTATTGACGCAATTTATGTCATGCAGATATAATACTCATATTGCAAATAAACTAAATGTTAATACTTGCGTAATATATGATTTCATTTTTTAGTGATTTATGGTATATACCTACATGAGACATGCATTTTTAGTAGTTTAACAGTTTTTATAACACTTCAGTTAACAATATGTACATTAACAATTTGTACTAGCATCTTCTGTTTTTTTGAATATGTTCTTTGATATATTTTACAATTCTTTTACATGATCATAAATATATACGTGTACACAAGATATCTGACAGATTTCTGTACAAACTCTAATAGTACACAATTGTTATTAACAATAGAACATTATAACAAAGTTTGAGCGCAAGTCTACCACAAATTCTGTATTTCAAAGAGCTGTTTAGCAGATAAAAATATATTTACTTGTTTTTCTAATTAGATGCCCTATGTTAATATATAATTAGATATTTTTGCTGCTTTTTATGTTTTTGATGAAGTATTTTGAGAAATTATAAGTTTTCTTAACGCATCGCGGATTGAATCATGTGTTGCAAAACTAATTCCTACAGCAATTGGGCCTTTCACCCAATTCATGCTTAATCCTTTATAGAAGGCCATTATACCTTCTTCTCTGAAAATGATAAAAGATCATATATAAAACATTTTTGGTTACAATGCAGTCAAATTTACTTATTTATGCAACAATTTTTATTATTTTATACAGATATGACTTTACTATATTTGTAAACGTATATTCTATATTTTAAATAACACGAATATCATACTTATAATTGTAATTCTTATGAAATTATATTAGAATTATATTCAATTCTATGTTAATAATTTTTAGGCAAAACTAAAAATGATGTAAGAGTAACAATTTTAAACTCACTTGTAAATTTTTGTGACAGTTGAGGTAATTGTGTGATAATGCTGGCTGTTCATCGGGCCATGGATTGCTGAGGTCTGCATTCTTCTCCGTACGATGTCCAAAGGGTAGCTGCTAGTCTGAGCAACCATTCCGGCAATGGCGCCGCAAATCAGTGATGTCGAGAAGCCAGGAATAGCCACCGTGTGCACTGTTCATCGACACGTAGCCATCATCGAACATGAAGCACGTACTTGAAAAACACCGCCATCGGACTTGTCTCGACAAGCGTCGCTATTAAAGTAAGTACTGTCCCAATATCGGGAAACAGTCCCGATGTGCCCCACGGGTACCCTGCTTTACGATCATACACGAGCCACTCTCGTTTGTATAAATCACGATTTTTTTTCTGCGTGTAAGCACTGTCACGGCGTAAAATAAATCTGTAAAAGAATTGACTTACCATTTAATAAGTTCCTGAGTAGATCATAGGTGAAGAAACTGCAACCAGCATAAGGAATGACACCAAGTAACGTTGCAGTAAACCCACGGTAATAGGCCAATATTCCTTCTTCCACATAAATGCGTACAAAAATTTGTCGCAATGTTTTGTATTCAGTCTTTTGTGTCACAGCCATTCTTGCTCTCATCAAATCCAGGGGGTATGTTGTACCTTGTGATGTTATACCCGCTAATGAACCAGCAAGAAAGTTTAGTCCAGGTTTTTCTCTATAAAGAACAAAAAAATTTTTGTATGTATCATTGCAAATATATTACTACTAAAATTTAACATAGATGTAAAATTTGCAAAAGATTTGTAGATTAGTTTAAAATATTAATTATATTTAAAAATATGACATTAAGCACTATTTGATTATATTATATTCTATACATATATTTATATTGTTTTAATTTACTTATAATTTTGTTATGTTTTACCTTTCCAACCCATTTATTCCCAGAATCCTTTTCCATTGCTCATGGGCCGTGAATTGAACAGCAGAATATGGAACTATTCTGACCATAGTTGCACTATTCCCACGCCACAAACTTAATAAACCCTCTGTTTTACGTGTGTTTATTAAAAATCTGACTGCTGCTTTTGCAGAAAACGGTTGGTTTGAAATTTGGAAGTTTATTTTCGTGCGATCTAGAGGTGCTATTGTCGTTTTTGCTAATGCTCCTGCAATAGCACCTGATACCAAGCTTGTCCATACTCTTTGTGTATTTGATATACCATCGCTCCCAACCTTTTTTTCTTGTTTCTTCTGAAATACACAATTTAATGTTGTGTATGATATAGCTGAATATCAGATTTGCCACTGACTGAAATCAGATATGCAATGAGATGCAAATTTGTAAAATATAATTGAATTAGAATATAATTTAATATATTCATTGGATCTTAGTTGAAATTTTATATGCAATATACAACAAATTTTATATTTTATAATTTTTAATTGATTTCAATGTAATAAACCAAATAAAAATTTAGATAAGTATTTTATTTTACATCTAATAAATGCTATGCGTGTATGTATAATCTATCCATAAATACTCAACAAATTATTTTATTACTTACTGTTGTATCTACATTTTGTTTTTCCATTGAAAGGAGTGGTGGACTTTGTAACACTTGCTTTGTTGAGTTTGACAAAACAGACATTTATATTCCTTCAATAACTGTTCGGTTATAGTTAATAGAACAAATTTCTTAAGTACATTCCCTTATAATGTGAATGCTTTTACTTAAATTGCTTTATTAAAGGATATTTCTGCAGAATATTCTGTAAAAAGACAGAGTCTTTTATAAAAATTATGTAATTACAGATATTTCATGTACAGATATTTAAGGTAAAGAAATAAAAAATGTGACTTATGGATATATATTGAATACAAAATTTACTTTTGTTATTGCTATCAAAAGAAACTTAATTGGATTAATTAAATATTTTGATATTGTAACCATATTGTAATTATATTTTACTATTGATAATGTAATAGATTAAGATTAATTTTATTATCTGTAATAGTTATATAGTCATATTTTAGATAACTCTGCATTTAAATATCTAAATGAAATATTATTATCTATATCACATGAAATATATGAAATACATGTATTGTATATCTAATATTTACAATTCAACCTGATTAGGTACTTTATAAGTAGATTGTATTCTGTTTACATATTTATCCTTTTGTTGAATGTACAAAGACTCAATAAGAAAAAGCCTTGTGTTATCTTTTAAACCTTATGTAACTGATATGTCTACTGAAACTATTTTTCGTAAATAAATTTATTATTTTTCAAAATGAATAATAAAAATATTTTGTTATTTTTATATAGAGATCAATCCTTACATTCGTGATATTACATGATTTATAGTCATGATATTAAGAGCAATATATACAAAAAATTTAAATTAATATAAACAAATTAATATTTTTTTAGTCTCATCAAATAATAAATTGTATTACATACGTAACAATATACTCTTGTACAAGTAAATAAAAGTTTTTAATTATATAAAATGCAATTTGATAATATAAATTTGATAAATCTCTGCAAATTAATCTTAAATATATATTTATCACTTAATCACACACAATATTTTATAGGTTTTATCAAAACAGTAAATAAATTTTATGATATTTGGAAACTACTTTATATTTTTCTGTTATTGTTTAAACAAATATTTATATATAATTCAATCGGAGAGTATAATTTTTATTATCATTACAATTCTTATCTTTTTATTCATTAATTTTCATATTTAAACAATTTGCCAATTAAGTATTTCATTGTAGCAAATATTTAATTGCCTTGTATTACAAATCACATTATTTTTACTCAAATGATCGTACCTATGATTAATGATACTTATTTAACTATAATTTCCTACCTACACATATATCAAAGAACGAGTGAACTTACGTAATGTGTATTATTACTAAATTATTAAATAAACTATTTGAATACCGTCATAATTAATTACGAAAAATGATTCTACAGCTATTATAACGTAATATGTATAATTTATATACGTGCGGAAGTACGATATTGTGATTTAATTGCACGGATGAATTGATATGATAGAGTAAACATTTAATTAATTAAATTTATGTTTTTTAATAATTACATGCGAATAATGGGCGAGGTAACGTGTTATTTTTAACTTCCACATCTGTACTTTTAAACGAATTTGAATGCCTTTAAAGGCATTTCCCACCGTAATCGATATTATGTTACTTTATAAATATGCAAAGTATAAAATAAATACTGTCTGACAAACTTATATATAATAAAGTAAGAATATAAACAATAAAACTGTTATACGTTACTTTTTTCAGTTGTGTAAAGAAACAGTCGAGTGATTTGTCAAAGATTCTGTTTCTTGAGAAAATAATGAACGTGAACGGAACATTTAATATCGATTAAAGTACTTCACATTATTAAATAGATATTACAAAAGTTTGAAGTAAATACTACTCCAATGGTCCTATACGCACAACTGATACCAAACTGTAGATACATCACAATATCGCCTTTATTAAATACATACGTACGTAATGCACACTAACATAACGTATTCATATATGTACAAGTCTTATAGAGTCTTCTGATTAAGAATGGAACAATATTTTTACGTATGACGATGTGACCTTTCGGTATATTCGGTTCATATTTGTAGATGGCGGTACAAAACAATGGGAATATATATTCAGAAATTTAGATTCTTATCATTTGAAGTGTTTACACACTCGAAACATATATGTACATATACATATTTTCTTGTTAGTTCTTACAGAATTGTTAAGTTTATCACAAAGTAATATAAAACTAAATTTAGATAATGAAGGTTCACAGGTGTATAAATTGCAACTGGATTTAATACAGCTGTGTGCGTAAAAACATATGTTTATGTATGTATATTCGTCAATATTTGTTACTAATATGTCAAAGTACGTTAACTATCTCATTTACAACATTATTTCTGAAAAGTTTTGTCTCATTAAATAAATTTTAATGTCAAATAAAAATAATGTCAAATGTTAAATTTAGATTTATATTATAAACGTAATTACATAATTTACATTGAAAAAATCATCAATTTTAAATACCTAATTGCAAAGTTTAAAGTGTCTTCTACACTCTTTAGTTGCGAAGTTTAATTTGAAAGAACATTGAATATAAAGATGTAGAGAGAAAACAACGTTGCTCAAGTAGAAACCTGTTATATGCATTTTCTTTATACGTACGTTAGCGACCTCTAAGCACTTTATATAAAGAGGTAATGTCTGCACTCTCTATTGATATCTATTTTCCGAATTTATAATAAAGCTATTAAATGTTATCAAAATGAAATAATTTATTTTTATAAAATTATATAACAAACATAATAATGTCTACCTTAATCATTTTTTTAAAAAGTTTAGACATATGCATAATCAAGGAATGTTACTTTTATTACGAAAATGTAATATCAAAGAAAATGAAATTTATCATAAGGATTTTTATATTAAGTTTGAAATTTAAATTTTGGATGTTTACGTTAGTATAACACTATGACGTAAATATTAACTTTATTTTGATTTATATTTTTTAGTTCCAAATATCACCGTATTAACGCCATGTCGTACAAAGTTTCAGCGGGAGTTTATCGGTTAGGATGAATAATTGTTTATTTGTGAATTTTTTAAATATTTTGAAAAGTTTATTTGTGCAGGAAACAATATATTTTCGTTCAATAAGAAAACTTCCACCGTTTATTCGATACTACATGGGTATTGGTGAGTTATTTCGTTTATCTATGCGTTTATACATTTGTTTTCCCTTGATTTTACACTAGTATTAGAATTACTAATGTACTAACATCTTTCTTTCTTAATTACGTAGAATCAAATGTTATTTATATATAAATTTTAGATAGTGTTTCTATTAATAAATAGGTTATTTCTTTATTATGAATTGAATACTGCAAGAAACAGATCATTTAAGTATTAAAAGAAAGTAAAATATATCAAATGTTTTTATAAGATATTTGTCCTTTAATATTAAGTAGATGTTACAGATTATATAAAAACATTTTACACGTTATATTATGAATGTATTGTCAGTTTCAATGATATTAATTTTTACTAAACATTCATATTATTAATTATAAAGTAACATGTGTAAAAAACAATAGTGTTTAAAAAGAAGAATATAAATAATAATTTTCTATAGTAGTATGAAATGATAAAATTCTTTGTAATACAATGTGACTCTGACAATGGATTAGCTTAAAAAGGTTAAATTTCGTAAATGAATGGTTATTTCTAAAACGATAAGAAGAAATTATTATTTTCGATGTAATTTCCGATTTCCGGTCAATTATGCGATTAAAGGCCATTTATATGTACAGTTAGCTGGTGTCAATAATCCTGACGACCTAAGCTCTTCAAGTATCAATAATAACTAAATTATAATGAAGCAGATTAATTTCATTACTTTTGAATTAAATTCATTGAATTAATCAATTTTAAGTGTTGAAAAATAAAGCAAGGACAAAATATAATTTTACATTGAAATAAACTGCCCTAATCTACGAAAAGGAATAATAAATTACATTAAAGATTTCAAAATATCAAGAGATTTATTACAGGAAATTTAAAAATTATTTCGAAAAAATCTGTAAAATAATCCAAAACGAAGTAAAAAGGAATTAATTTGTGTACTAATGGTTCAGTTTTTTGTTGTTTCGAAAATTTCGGTATTCTTTTGTATTTAAGCAAGATCAATGTTTCGCGCAGAGGAATAGGTTAGAAAATAGAGAATAGAGAAAGATAGCACGGTAGATGTTACGTCGTTGACGAGCTCCGAAGATCCGGTCTGTTATCATTGGAATTTTAAAAGGCCGCCTTCTCGTCAACTTGGATTTATTCGAATTAAAACCCTGCAGGGCCGCACGCCGTCTGTCTACCTGATAATGTTTTCTCCTTGTGGACAGGAGCGGCCACTATGCTTTTCATCTTTGCTTCGAAATCAAATTTCGAAAGAGATTCTAATACTCGAATTTTGTAAATTAATACAGAACTCTTGAGTTTATATCATCTAACGGGGAAACTCGTCACATTAGTTTTCGATAGAAATGAAATTAAATGATCAGTTTAGTATAAACTCTAACCTCATTTTTTTGGGTACGATACACGCAACACTTGATAATTTACAACAACGTTGACAAATATCGAAATTATCTATAGTTAAAAGATTTCTCAAAATTATAAAGAGATACTTACAACATGCTTCGAAACAAATCATCCATTGTTGTCACAATTTAACGAACATTTAAACTCGTTAGCCTTCTGGAGTCTGAACGATTAATCTCGACGATGTTTTTGTGTTTTCATTGGTACTGGTAATAAATACCCAAGGAAATGCGATTGTAAAGCGTTAGATATGTTATCAGTTAGCGGACTTGCCAGAGATAGGCGTTTATAGTGTTCTGTAGTCGACTACCAACATTGAAATTGCATTATAGAAGTTGGATCAGCCATTTAAAGTCGTACAAACCCGTAGCAACCACTGACGATTGATTTCCAATGAGAACACGCGTAGAGTCAAAGGAAATGGAAACAGGCATTACACAAACGTTCGGAGCGTAGCAAGATTAATTCCATAACTATGGAAAATTTACAGAAGTTTTATTAAGAAAAATAAAATACCGAGAAGGAGAAATTTTAAGAAATATTTGTTTACCATTAATTCGTCTGTGAATTTAACATAATGGACGTTCTATTTCTGTCTTAATATAGTAATACTCTTTATTAATTACGTTTGTTTTACGTATAGCAAGTTGAGTAGCGATTGAATCTGAATCTAATTTTAGCAAGTCTATCAAACTCGTGAAAAAAAAAAGAAGCAAACACTTTTAACTCTTGCGATTTGAATAATCACCGTTCCTTCTTATCTAATGCACTTAGCTCCACAAAAAATTTCTTCTTCAATTCTTTACATGTACTTTTCATGAACTTTTATATCAAGTTTTATATTTTTACATTACGATAATATTCTTATCTTTGCTGCAACAAAGACATCCGTGATTAACGAAACAATGATAAAAGTCTTGTATGATACCACTGATAGTTTTACAGTTGCTTTTGTTTCCCAATAATGTCGCAACAAGTTTCAGGATATCTCTACTGAAAATAAAGGCTAAAGTTAAAAGCTAGGAAAATCTCGTATACTTCCACCGCTCCTTACCTATACGTCTTTCATCAACATGAAATGTTTCTCTAACAAGTTTTTTGAGATCTATACGCTTAGTTCCATAAAATTTCCTCCCAATTCTTCGCGCTTCCTCTAACTCTACGTTACTCTGTACTCTTCCCATTACGATTCTGTCTACCGCAATAAAAACATTTGTAATTTATGAAACAACGATAAATCTTTCCACATGACGTCACCGATAGTTTCTCGACATCTTCTTTGTTACATAAGAAGTATGACAAAAACCTAGGAAAATTTTCCTCGCTTCCACATACTCGTTACATCTTTTTTTCTCGTATTAAATTCTTCTCTCATCGAGTCCTCTTCCACCTCATCTCGCATTCATTATTTCCGTTCTAGCTCGTAGGGCAAGAACATTAGTTGGTGTTTCGAAAAATCGGATTTTTCTCGAACGATGGATTTCCCCGAATGGTCAGAGGACGTGGGGCACCTTTTCGAACGTATCCTTACCTGGTGGTTCGGTGTCTACGCTGGACTTTGCTTTATGCGGACACTTTATGCCCCCGATTGCGAACGACACCGGAACGCTCTCAAGTCCTCGGCACCGATCGGGGATCCTTTTCCGATCGCAAAACAACGAGAGCGGTTTTAATTTAAGGTTCCGAGAAGGCCGGGAACTGCGTTTCCTTTATTGGGCTCTACGAGCTGGCGGCACGTTTTAATAATCGTGTTCTAGACGACGAGCATTCTCGTAAACCAGATCCGTTTTTATGCATGAATCTTATCGGCTCCTCGGGCCCGTTGACTCACGGTGGACTCGTCTTCTGCACGTGGAATGTTCATCGGCTGATTGAAAATTTAAATCGAACACCGGACAGATATCGACCGTTCATCGTACGAAAATCTAAACGAATAAACGTTCCACCGTTCTTCGAGGAATCTCGGCTGAGGATGCTTCAGCGCCGGCTCTGAGGCTCTGCAAGATCCAGCACGAAATTTAATCGATCATTTTTTTTAATGTGGGAATTTAGATAATTCAGTAATCGAGCGGCAGTTTGTAACAGGCTCGGTTTTGAGGAGTTTCTCTTTTTTTTCGAAGGCAATGCTATTTTGGGGGAATTCTGAAAGAAATGAAATCGTTTTTAAGAATGTCTGCAACTTAATTCATTTAACTTATTCGTATGTAGCGAATGATTCTATGAAAAATATGGAGATAATTATCATGACACCATAAGTTTATAAATAGCCGAAGAGATACGTAAATAAGATTTTGGATTGCGATCCGCTTGTTACGAACGAGAAGAATCGTAACAAATTGTTTTAGTAAGTCGACGTTATTAAATCTTATTTTACGAGGATTTTAAAAAAGAGGAAGAAAAAAAAAGAAAAACGGAGATACGGTTTGTTTTTATGACGACGGAAGAACTGATTATTCTTATCAGAAATTAAAATGTTGACTTCCAACGAAATTGTCTAGAGGAATGACGTAAAATTCACAGATTATAATGACACATAACATGTAAGAAAACGATATTAACGCATTGCGCATATAACAGATAAGAAATAAACAACCAGGCCTCTCTTGCACAATTATTTACTAATAACATTAACGTTGCACGTTGTAGATTACAAACCTTCGTTTTTCATGATTTCATAATTTCGGGGACCGAAAGACGACTTGTAATTTTAAAGGTTAACAGTTAATTTAATTCTTTCTGCTTTCTAAAATTACAAACTACGTCATAAAATTCATAAGCTGAACCTTGCGATTTGTAATATTATTACGTGGTTGATAAATTATCGCGCAACGATACGTTACGTATCCTGATGTTCATCTTTACGTTTATCATTTATTTTTGAACAACTGGAGACGCACAGATACCGAATTTGTTAACGAGATAAAGTTTGACGATATTTACTCGAGGATTGTCTAAGATTGTCAGCGTTTGGAATTTTTGTAGTAACCATTTAAGGAACGATTAAGTGATATTTCATATTTTTGTGATACACGAGATTTACGATCTTATCATATAAAAAGATCATTATAAACGCTTCGCAAGGCGATAACGATCTATTTATTTACAGATACACTATCTGTATCACTTTTTCATTTCAAAAAGTTTCTACTATACAGTAGTGAATAAATTACTACTGTGATAATAATCGCGAAAATAATACAAAGCTAACTACATACGCTTCTTTCAAGATTCCATCATTTAATTAAGAATTTTTCTATCCTCATATACATGGTGTCCGAAGAGATGGGAACAAAATTTATTAACGAGGTCAAATAGATAAAAAGAAGTTCATCTAATATTATATCCAAATTGTCTTCCGTACTTTACTTTATTATTTTTTGACAATTTCTAAGTTTTCGATAACAATACCTTTTCTCCGAACAACGAATTGTTAATTTTTTATCGAATGAAGATGTAATCCTTCCTCGTTTTGCCTTACCTTTTTTCGTTAAATTTACAATAGGAGCACATTTACACCGCGGTCGACGTGTATACTCGTCGTTGCTTGATTTTACCTGCGCACCCCGTAAGATATTTTCGAAACTAAACTCCGCAGTTAACAGGATAGCAACAAATACACCTGTGTCTGTCTATTGCGATTCTGCGTAAGAACGAGTCGTAAGAATAACTTTCCCGCAAATCTTTGAACGCTTATAACCCTTTCATTAAGCTTATAACCCTTTACTCGACTCTATCGATACTACTCGATTTACTCGACCTTTTCGGGCACCCTGTATAGTACGTTGGCGCGCTTTGAGCGTTGCATCTTTCATAAAAAGTGATCGTTAAATCATTGATTTCTCGACTGAAACGACCTGTACTCGCTTTTGGTGGACACGTTTGTTTGAAACGTACATGTGCGCTACGTAGCTTTGTTGTATGTGTGTGTGGTCAGGGGTCAGAAGTCAAGACACGAAGCGAGATGGAGGTCGAAAACAATTTAATGACTGGAAATGGCGGTCTCGGGAAGATTAGCACTGCAAACGTGGATGGTGAAACGACGAGAGTAGAGACAAATACAATGCCGAGAAATATCGGCAATCGGTGCGGTCTCATTTGGTCTTTAAACGTTCCGTAAAAAGAGCTGGACACGATTTACGTTTGATTATAGCCTTGACTCGGGTCAAAAGTCGGCACGAAATGACTATCGATACGAGATGGGAGCGACCAACTCTGGAGATTATAGGTAATGACTAATAATATATCTCCAATCTACGAAGGAATCGTCTGTTCTTTTTGCAAAGGGCGTTGAAACGCACGATAACGCTCCCTTCTGACCGACATATAAGATTCAACAGTTAATAATTCACGGCTGATA
The DNA here is from genome assembly GCA_014737475.1 of Bombus confusus. Lineage (NCBI taxonomy): Eukaryota > Metazoa > Arthropoda > Insecta > Hymenoptera > Apidae > Bombus > Bombus confusus. The sequence continues at coordinate 22,071 of JACXIV010000175.1, forward strand.
AGCCGTGTTCACCTGTGATTGATGCTCGAGGCTGGCTCTTGCGTCATTTTACCTCTACAAGAAGTGGCTTAACAGTTCGACGCACGATCAATCGAAATTTGTGTTGTAATGAAATAATTTTTGATTGTATCGCTTCCGTGTCACTTTGATATTATAATAACTACGTATCTAATTAGAGATCTATCTATCTAACTGTCATATATCTATTTACATACAAATTTAAATGGCTGATAAATTTAATAGTTAATAAATTAGATAGTTAATAATTTAAATAGAAAATCCGAGCTTATCGCTAATTCTCTACATCTTTATGTTACACGTTATTTTCATATATAATTCAGTTTATGAATTTTCCGTATAGATTAAACGCGAATCGAATATTTATGCGACGCAACGATCGCATACGTTTTTCACGGCTTTTTGTATTGCAACGCGAACCATGTACTGTTGTACGAGTACAAGCCTCTTCTCGAACCAATGGAATTCGAAAGCGGGACGAAGACTGGATATACATTTTGCTAATTCAATCGTTGCTCGTGTATTTCCATTGATATCGATGTCACGCGGCTTTGCATAAAATACCGATTTATATTCAATTCGTTACTCGCTAGTCGAATCGAGTCGAATGGGGCAAAGTAATTGATGTCCGCCATTTTCATTATTTCTTTTTCATTTCCTCCGCTTGCAGCCAGTGTAAATACGCGCGTAGATATATGCGTGTCCGAAGTTTCTATTGAACGTCGTGCGTATAACTTTAACGAGAAAGACGAACGTCTAAACGCGATGTCGACTGAAAATATGATTTTACGAATTTCCATCTCTTTCTCTCTCTCTCTCTCTCTCTCTCTCTCTCGTTTGTTCATTATTATTTTCTTAGAAAAACAAAACAAAAAAAAAAAAAACCCACTGTACGTGACAGTTAAAAATGATATCAATCATTTCGCTTTTCGATATTCATGCCATTTTTTTTGCAAGTATCTCGATACTTACGAATCAAGCTGTACGCGCCACTATCGAGGCAGCTGACAGCTGGCGTTCGGATAAATGAATGCAATCAGCACAAGTTCGTTTAATCGAGCGTCGAAACTAAAGCTTCGTACAAATGAATAGTTCGATCTCCATTGTTCGACCGGATCGACTGTACAAACTGCTTGTCCTCGGACAAGTTGCGACACGCAGCCAAATGGAGTTGTCACTGCGACGAAACACTCGAAATAGAATGCCACCTTGGTTCGTGATTGATTCGATATAAAAATGTGCCTTATCCTTTACGCGAGAACAATGCGAAACTTGGTAGGCGACTTTGACTTAGCCGCTCGCTCCTACCGTTTCTGGTCGTACGGCCGATCGATTCGCATTGATCGGATTGATTCATCGTCCGGTCCGGAACGGGACAGGGACGGCGCGAAATCGTCGTTGCCGCTGTCTTCGTCCTCCTTCTCGATCCTATATTCCAAGATGGCCGCCAGTTTGTGAGCGCGAGCGAGCGGAGGCTGCGGTGCAAAAAAGGACGAGCGTAATAACGTAGTATCGTTAATGGCTGGGCAATTTCAGCGTGTACGAGTGGCCCCTCTTCCTCTCTCGTTCTTTCCTCGCCGACGCGGCGTATCGTTCTTTCCGACTCGATCTTTTTTCTTTTCGTCGTTCTTGCCGCTCTCCGAAGGCGCGGCAACCACCTCCACGCGCTCCCTTTGGCACCCCTTCTTTTGTGCCATGGCACAACGGTTTGCCGTGCAAGTACACGGCGGACCGGTCGCCGAAAACTGCTCCGCACCGAGCGAACCGATTCCAAGCGTTTAATCGGTTAGCTGTTCTTGAAGAAGCGGCGATATTTCGCGTCGTGACACTCGTGTGCGTAAAAAAGGGAAAAATAAAACAGTCGTTTCGTTGCAACTTAATTCTATGTTACGACAGCCACGCACACTACGTGTTCGACGAGTATACTCGTCATGAAGAAGCGGCGATATTTCGCGTCGTGACACTCGTGTGCGTAAGAAAGGGAAAAATAAAACAGTCGTTTCGTTGCAACTTAATTCTATGTTACGACAGCCACGCACACTGCGTGTTCGACGAGTGTACTCGTCATCGCGTACTTTTCGCCACACGCTTTAGGTACACGCTTTTCAAGCAGGTCGCAACAGCCGACCGGTTAACGGCACGAGTCACCCTTTTTCTCGTCACCGGTCTGTCTCGTTTTGCCTTTTCGTTGAGCCGCCCCTCTTTGCGCTGAACCATTGGCATCTCCTCTCTTCGATTCGACGTACTCGTCGATTTTTGGCAACGAGACCCGCGTATTTCGTTCGCCGCAAACGCTCGTTAGGGCACCTATTTTTTTTTTATTTTTCTTGGAAGATTCTAACGAAGTCCGCTTTATTCCGCGTACTTCGTTTCTGCATACTTTTATATATTATACTGTTATAAACTGACTGTAACATGAACGTCGAGAGAAGCATGAAATTTGGAGTATTTGCAGAGTAAGAAAATGAGACTAGAGCTTAACTTTAATTGTCGTAAAAGAGTGGGAATTACTTGCTCGTTTCGTGAAACTTTGGTTATTGTACTTTAAGATTACGCACATATCGTTAATTTCATACATTTTTATACATAACACTGATAGTTACAAGTTGATCGAAATCACGTTCAGTTAGGCGTTCCGCGAGGTAAAAGTTACGGACGGTTATCAGAAATTGATATTCTTTCCTGATATCGAATGATCAATTTGTTTTTTCAATCGTAAAAAATATTTCATCGACGATTAGTCTGACAATTAATCGCTATAATAATTATCAGTAACGTTATTATTATAATTCCACGATGTATGATTCATTTGGTACGAAGGTCGTTCAAGCAATACGACCTATTCTCGTAATTGTAATAGAATGAGATTCTGGTGATTGTTTCTTCTTTTATCCTTCTCTTGGCATTGACGCTTATACAGACATATGCAGGACTAGAACTATCAAGGAATATTTCAATTTCTCAACTATTTACCAAGAAATAATGCCGAGTACCAACACAAAAGCGTACACACATACGCACACTTAATGAAATTGCTGCTTGTTTTGGCATTTGGTAAATAACATTTTTTAAAAGACAGCGTTACAGGCACAAAGTGTTATTTAAATCTCTATATTATCTTTTCAGAATTTAATTACAAAGTTAAAGCCAGTATAAAAATACAGAAGTAAAATATCTCGTTTATTTCATATTTATCTTTCATTGATATTTATTTAACATTTATTATCTCAATTCCTTTCACTTATTCGTTTATTAATCTGTAGCTCTTATTGCTAGTAGAGAAGACTGTGCAAATAAATGTCTAATTAATTGGACAGATATTTAAAATACGTTTAATTGACCAAGTATCGTACTAAGCTATCAACGTCGATCAAATCAAACCACGTATCGACATTAATCGTTCGAAAGATTAGTTCAAACAGAATTTAATTTTTTATCGATTCTTCTTCTTAAAAAGAATCCGATGTTCGATGCACGAATGTTTTTTTTTTTATTTAAGACCATTGATCGTCGTTAATTATTCAAGCGATCCATTGAATATTGGCAGACCAGTGAGTAATGGTGGAATTTTTCTCCTTGTCAGTTCGTTTGTTTCACTTGGCGACTTTCGAAAAACGAGGACTGGCATACTCGAATTGTACGAGACAGACGTATCTACGTGTTCGTCCTGACGAATATTTTACACGCAAAAGCTTTAAATACAATTAGCGTCTCGTTTTTCAGGTGGAACGTTCCAGTTCTTTTTTTTTATTTTTCCTCGCGAGGACGTGTTTTCCGATTTTTGTTTCGCTCCGCTTCCGACAGCGTTATAGCTAACGCGAACGATAAACAACACGAGTGAAAGCAGTTTACGTGAAAACAACCGTGTTTTATTATTGCTTACTTTAATTCTTAAAATTTCATAATATCGCTGCGGATAAATTCCTTCTATCCGTTTCCCATCTTGTAAGTAGATATTGAAGATAAATTGAAAAGATATCAACGATAAGTATCGACATCGAACGATACGAAAAGTAAATGCACGTAAGTCGCGTCTTTCTGGTTACTTGAATGATCGTTAAAATTTCGTCATCAGAGCGTTCGAAAAAATATCGTGTCATTGGAATTACTTATCGTTAACGCATTACGCTGATATCTGAAATATCGTTTCCATGATAATTACGATGTGTTCCATTTTGTTCTTTAAACATTCTTACCTATACTTATATATGTATATACACCTATGTGTAATAATAGGAAAGAATATGGCGAAATTTACTCGAACTTTACAATTAGTCGATATCGATTAGGCACCTAATGCTACGGGTTCTCAGGAACTTTAGAGAATTTCCATGACTAATTTGATCCCAGCGCAAAGTTATTCCCTTTATTACCAGGTTATTACACAGCAGAAGAAACATGAAAGTCGCCTGGAACAATAAAAAACACTTGAAAAAAAGGCCAATTTCTTTTATGCTTTACGATGGAATATTTAAGTGCGTTATTAACTGCCGCTTAAACGTGGTGCAAGTTTTTTCTTCCGGAAGTCAAACGCCTCCCGAAAACTTTTATAGGGTGTTTTATCGTTGTACAAATGGGATAAGTTGTGGAAATTTTAGGAAACTTCCTTGTCGTTCGCTATCTTTCGCAAGGGTCGCAACTTCGTATTACGTTTGATCCAAGTTTTAATCGATAGTTCCATTCATTACCTCGGCCGTGTTCGCGAAATTGCTTTAGTTCTTATTATCTAATTCAACCTCTTTCCAATTCTCTAACTTTCTAACAACGAACGTAGAGATGAGCGCAATTCTCGTTTGCATAGTTTTCGTGCGATTCGGTTTTTATCGCTAAAGCACGCTACGAGATGATTCGAGATTATGACTTGGCGACTGCGATATCGATAGAACGATACAATAAAGCCGCAACAGGTCATTAGGTTCGATCGACGTGTAATGCGTTGCGCAGAATACGTTGCGAGAACCCTCCGAAATTGTACGGTGTTGGAGGGTCTTTGCAGGCGCACAGGGAACTAATCGAAAACATATTTACCGATTAAGCCGCCAATACTCGCAGCCTTTTCATGATCGAATTGAATCGTCAGAAATATACGATTATTTGGTCCGTAATGATGGCCTGCGCTTATTACGAACGACGTGGAAAACAATTCACATTTTCTATCCCTTTCGTAATTCGATCGAACGAATTTAATGAAACGCGAGAGCGAGTATCTAAATGTTACGGGGCACGAGAAACATAAATTCTCCGATCAGATACTCGAATTACACATTGGGTTATATACTTTCGTGATCGCAAAAAATCTATTACGATCGAAAAACGCCAGAGTTAAGAAATACGATTAAGAAACGCGCAGCTAATGACAAATTATCAACGACAGATTTAATTTAACGTTCTGTGATCGTACTATGACGCAACGTCTGCAGAATATTACCGTGTTCTTTCGTCTAATTCTGTACGTGGCTACTACGAAATTCGTTCGTCTATTAAGTAAAACAGCGTTTTTACAATTACGCGTTCGTGAATCATGCGAACTTTTTATTCCTTATGAAAGTTGCCCTGGTTTTATGAAAGACACTTCGTCCGAAGGTTCTCCCAGCACCTTCTATTTACTACCATCTCATTGCCAACAAACGTACTCGTCATTCCCTTTTACTCTCATTGCGTACGCGTCTAGTCGCGGTAAAAATGTCTTCTTTTTCTTTTCCTTATTCGTTGAACCCCAAGACACCTTCGTGAAGGGTTACGCTTTACCTTAGCCTTCACGTCGTAAACTTTCTAAATTGGTGGTAAATTTCCAATTTCTCGAGATACGCCAGCCTTGAAACGGCAACCATCGTCGAACGTTTAAATTTCTAAATCTGACGTCTCTCGACAATAACGTTGTTCGTACGTTTTTCGATATCCGTCCGATTCGTAAACTCCAGTCCCTGATAAGCTGCAAAGTGAAGATCTGGCGTTCGGTTGCGCGTACACGCAGTTCGCGACAGCGAGACCTGGTAAGGGTCGGTCGAACAGGGCCAAAAACCAAGAGCTTGAGAACCGTAAACGATCCGAGCGATTCGAAAGGGTGTGTGTGACTCGGCTCGTTCGTAAATGAGCTTTGTGCCCTTTCGAACCTCGTGTACCTACACACATACGTACGACCAGCGAGCCGTAATAACACATGCAGCCGTTAGACCGTGGCAATAGGACTACTTGGACTGTACACGGGTATACTTGGACGCGATGCTGAGATTAACCGTGCAGGCGCGATTACGATACGCCAGTATCCGATTGGTCGGCGGTTCGTCGAACAGCATGGGCGGAGCAACTGTAATGAGTTTCTAGCTTAGTACTCTGCTGCTTCGTTCCTCTTGTTTCCTCTCTCTCTCTCTCTCTATGTCTGTCTCTCTGTCTCTCTCTTTCTGCCTCTCTGTGTCTCTTTTGCTCTCAGCCGTGTCCCCTTTCTCTGTCTCTTTCCCTTCAGCCAGCGTTTGTCGCCGTGTCTCGCTCCTACTTGCAACGCGTATGCATCTTTATGCACGCACGAATGCATACACGCGTACACCGGCCATTTCGACACGTGAACGCACGCGATTACGCGCGTAGTCTTTCTTCGTTCGCGCCGTCTCTTCCCTTTGTCTCCGCCCTGAAGTTCCTCCGCGCCTCGTTTGTCCCGACTGAGTTCACCGAGCCCTCTCTCTCTCTTTATGCATTCTTCGTCGAATAATTTTCGAATTACGGCTAGAGAACGTTCGACGTTTCGCGGGCTGGCGTTCCGATCGTGAGATCGTGAAAACGCCGTTCATTAGCGACTGGGATACTTTGCAAGATAAATTCGCTTCGTTATATTGAAGAGGCTGGCTCTCGATGATCGTCGGTCGGCATTGTGGTTGCTCTCTCTCTCTCTGATCGCTGTGAATTTTTTACGTCTCGGTGGAAATCTGCGTTTCGTACAAGCGTCCCGCGGATGTATTCTTGCGCGTGTTCTCTCCTCGCCAGATAGCCGTAGGTTTTTGTATTTTAATCATCGCGTTAACAGTCGCAGGATAATTGTAGGTGGTTAAGTATCTTCTAATATGCTTCTAACGTATTTCAGCAGAATTTAGTTATTACGAAGAGCGTCTATTCGATGCATTAGCTTGTTCCAATAGATTCTTTCGTTTTCTAAGGAAACGACAGACGCACAACGCTGGTTCCTTTGTATTATTTTATCGAATTATCTATTTACATCTTATTTTTATCTTATTATCTATTTATTATTTATCTAATAATCTATTCGAGCTAGCTGTAGTAAAATAATATAAAAAATGTTGCGCATCTGTCATTTCCTCGTAAAACGAAAGGAACCTTTGGTACAATTTAATATATTTCTATACGTAGGTATCTAAGGTTAGATGTTTTGAATTATGATTTCGAAGCGATTGAAATAGAAATTGCAATTTATCGCTGAAGCTTAATTAAATATTTAGGCGAAATGAAATATTATTACGCAGAGTAGAGCGTGGGAAAGTAAGGTGGAAAATATCATAGCTATTCTCGTTGAGATATGTGTGTCAAGTATCATACGGTAGCGAATTGTAAAATGTATTGGTAAAGCTGCGGTAATCTGAGAAATATTTTTATGGCATATTCAGTGCCATTGCGGCGATTACTTTCCGTAATGACGCATCATTCGACCCCCTACGTGCTTTTGCTCAACTCCGTAATAGACTTAGCTTGGTTGATTATTCTCAAGGAAGAGAACAGCGATTTTTCAATATCTCCGCTATACGGTAACCATGTCTTCGGTTTCTTTAAATAAGAATATTTTAACACTAGGTTCACGGAACGCGTCATTTTGACGCATTTCGCGCTTCGCTTCAGCAGAATTACACGAACCGTTTACATTTTTCTTTTACCATTTCTACTGACTTTTATCCATTTAACGAGACTGATACGTATCGAAATTCATATTCTTCGAAGCTTCCGAGTTTTGAACTTTTCTACGTGGTACATCTATCTCTGCGGATACGCGTCGATTTCACGCAATCGAAATGTCCGTAAAGCTAGTGTTAAAAGGTAACGTAAAACTCGTAAGTGTGCGTGTACGTAATATCAAGAAACAGGAGTAGCTAGATGCTAATAAATTCTCTCGCATAAAAGAGACAAACTCGATGTCTACCGGTAAGACAAACACGATTTTACAGATTAATTTTTCAAATTCAGTCGATCCAATGAAATTGCGAATACCGTCGTTTGCGCAACAGAATCCTATATCTGTACGCAAGGCGAAGTTTGCCACTCGTTGAACCGCTGATATTACCGCGCAGTGGATAGACCACAGCGCGAGAAGACCCAGGCGTTAGCTATTTAATCGATAAAAGAGATCTCGTCGTAGTATGAAACGCGATAACGTTTTATTTTGCCGACGCGCCTCTGCCTCGTCCCGAATATAACATATAGGTACTATCGTTGATTTAAAATCGATGCTGAATAATGGATGGCAGGCAAAAACGAGCGAAAAGCAATCCGCCCGGGGCAATCGGTTTTTCGGTTAAATTTCATTTCGCTGGAACTTTATGTCAGCGCCGCTTATTGCAACCTTTGAATATTTAAACGTACCCTCCACCGCGATCACCGTATCTCATCGCTTTTGTACGGTTCTTCGGCCCTGGCGAATATAATTCGCCGGTAACGCGAGGTTAATTATTCCAACTTATGATCAGACGAAATCGCTTGGTACCGCGGCCACGCGGATTTCAGTTTCGGATTGAAAGTAGGGGGTTGGCGTCCGTTCACTGGTAATTTCGTGAGTCGACACAAACGTTTTAGGTACCCGCTTCCACCCGGTATTAAAGTTGCTTGATACGTAGCCGGGCGAATAATCGGGCACAACTTTAGTCGTCCTTCGCTATTAAACCCGTCTGCGTTTCGTTGCTTTTTCATTCCGGCCTGCTATTTCACCTTCTCTGCGAGAGATAGTCGAGTGGAGGTACAAGGGAGGCGGTGCCTGCATCAAAATGGCAACAGGGAGGAAATTGAGCGAAGGATGAAGGAAAGGAAGAGAAAAAGAGAAAGGCAAGGAGGAAGAAAGGAAAGAAGGAAAAAAGATTCTAGAGATCGTTCTAGTCGGGATTTTCGCTGAAACGCGGATTAACATGTTCCGTCCTTTGTTGATACGGTAGCACGCGCCTCTATCCGCTTCCTTCTTTCTTAATTTCCGTCCCGGCTCTTTTACACGCGTTCTCGCGTTTCATGCTCGTTGCTCTCTTTTACGACTTCTGAAAATCGATGTCGACACGAGGAATTTCTGAATTATTTAAGAGTGCTCGTTGCCGCGCGGCCCCGTTGTTGGCCTAATACGAATGAGCCGCTATCCTTGTCGACTCTGCATTCTTCATGAGAATCGCATTGTGCGCTCCGCCTAAAACGGACGTGAGAAACGCTCGACGTTTCCTCTTCCTTCTTCTTCTCCGCCTTCTTCTCCTTTCTACTTCAGTATTTCTTTAACTTCTTCTTTCTCTTCTTCTTCCTCTTCGTCCTCCTCTTCATCCCTCGCCGACCTCTCGCGATAGTCATGGCGTGGCTTTTGCAGTCGAGTAAACGAGACGAACGTTTGTCGTTCTTCCTTGCGGCTAGACTTCATGCTAATGGAAAAATGATATCGTTGTTTGCCTGGAAATCGCTTAAGACGTGGCTAGGTTTTTCAGACAAGAATTTATCTTTACGATAGGAACGATTTAAGACGACCGAATAGATCTTACGTATGTTTCTTTCGATGGAAATTATTTATTACCGATACATGCGCGATTCGATATATCGCGAATCGACAATGTTTAATCCGAGCTTCCTATCTGCTTGCTTCTCTTATTCTTACGAAGCAGCGACAAGGTTTTATGATACGAGATATTCGTTAAATCGGTAACCACGGAGATATCTTTTCATCGATGAGCAATTACTTTTCGAGAATTTATTTTACTTATTAATTCTTCGAAGCCTTCCTATCTATTGTATTAGATTCATATTCAGCCGCGTAATACGTATTACAAATGTAGCGGCTATGTAAACTATTTGTATAATTATAGTATATAAAACGATGGTATATTTTGTCTAAAGCCTACAACGTCGCGAATTTGTCAATACGCGAACCATTAATTTTGACCCGATCGTCTCTAACGCTAATTTCACCAGCTTTCAAAATTTAATTAGAAATCGCACGTTCGTTGTTATTTCTTTCGTTCGTCTAACTTTATGTAAATTCCTATATTATCTGATCGATCAATTTCTCAATGTTTGCTAATACAAGAATTTACGTAAAGTTAGACGAACGAACGAAGTAACAACGAACGTACAATTTCAAGTTAAATTTTCAAAGCGGTCGTTCGACCAGGGTAAGATTAGCGTTAAGTCTGACTTTATTCAAATCACGAGGAAACGCGTGTCTCGACAGTGATTTCCTCGGCCGCGGAACCTTTCGTAAACTCCTTCATCCCCGATGGTATCGTAGCCAAGCTTGCAGCAGCGTAACCATCGTAAGCTCGCTGCGCCGTAGAAAAAGAAAGGCCACGGGCCTAATCGCGTTAGATGCTCGGCTTCGCCATCTTGCTTTCTGGTCACGTATCACCGTAAAACAAAGGAACATTGAGCGTGCGCGCGGCCAGAATACGCGCCTTAATATTTAATCCCTCATTATCGGGACTGGGTCTGAGCTTTTGAGACAATTGGCAGTTTTACTGTCCAATAAGAATCCTCGGACGTATATTGGTCGAGGTGTTACGATCATGCGTGCCGATGTTTCATTCCACCGCCAGAGAAGATTCATGGCGGCCGTTGTAGAACCGGCGAACACGAAGCCGTACTTCGATCAGACGACGGCGGATGACGATGGAATTAACGGCCGTTAGTTACTAAATTGTTATTTAATCGCTGGAAGAACGAAATCGATCGAAATCTTTCTACTCTGAAGCAATGATTCTTTTCTTTTTTTTTTTTTTATTATCATTAAACGAAGGAAACAGATAACAGGGTAAAAGGACGAAGAAAAGAGTGTTTGATCGAGCGGAGAAATATCTCGCGGATTGGAGTTTGTAAAACAGAGTGAAGAAGAAAGACGACATGGAAATCGAGTAAGAAATTCCAATATCTCTGGAAGCAATTGACAGTTACGGTGTTCGATAAAGTTGCCTGATGGCGATGGCGGAACTGGTACGAACACGCGCGTTAGTCACACGGATACAACCGATCAACTATAGCGAACATCGATCCACGTATTTCAATATCATTGCCTGTTTCTTCCTCTCCGCTTTTTTTTTTTATACGTGATATTTAAATCCAAATTTCCTGCCTTTTTTCTTTCGTTTTAAAGTAATTGCGCGAAATTAATAAGAATAATAAATAATTTTACGGAAAGTTCGACCACGCCGCGCGATTATTACGAATTAACTCGATGAACGTTTACGTAAGAAGAAGAAACGCGTAAAATTGTCAAAATACGTAATCGGATAATACGTGGCGTAACACGCTACGAAAATATACGAACAACAGGCTGTATAAAAACTACTTTCTTTCGTAGCATGAAAATTCTCTTACCTGATTTACGTGTAGCGAACTTCTGTCCAGCATCTTGTCTGTTATTTACTACGATACGATTACTTTTCTTCTCAGTTACTTGTTATTTCAATATAATTGCCGTGTCGTAAGCAGTTAGCTGTTTTCCACGAGTATACTCGTCACGAAGAAATGACAATATTCTGTGCTATGACTCTTACTTTTTGAGATACATTTTAGGAACACGCTTTTCGAAGAGGTCGAAACAGCTATCTAAGGTAACAAAACGATACACAAGTTGTTTTAGTTACGTCGTTCGACGTGATGTTGTCGTCGTAGATACAACTTGTATCTATATAGTAGACTTTCGTATAATTCGAGTTCTGAAAACGCGGATTTCTCTAATTCGCCAAAGATATTGCGACTACTGTTTTCCTACAACGCGCCAAATACATATAATAAATATAATGAATCCGTAAGCGAAACTGATTCAACAATTGAAAATGAATATTTAATTCCACCAAAACGAAGACGTTGGAAACGTGATTTTGGACGTGGGACTGATAATCAAGATAGTAAAAGTATTTTCAATTTAAAAAATCTTAATCAACATAATACATAAATTTGTATAATTAGGTTTTTATTAAATTTCAACGAAATGAAAGATCTTTTACATACATTAAATATGGGTCCTTTTTAAATCAACTTCCTATATATTCCATTTATTTTTAAAATACTGTCCTATTCGATGAAACATAGAAAATAAAACTTGGCGTAGCAATAATCGTTTCAAACATGTCACCTTTCTTTTACAAACGTGTCCTTTACAACAACGCATATCTATACAAACACGAAACCTAATCTGTAAAATACTACAGTCTTCGCTTTAATAGAACCAAATGTATCGTACACAAGTCAATAAAATAATATGAAAGAAAAAATGTCGTGCATCTACTGTTCCCTTCGAAACGAACGAAAGAAACCTTTGGGACAACCTAAATACGAGAAAAATTTTCGAGCACGATTTTCTATAACGCAAATTCATATTAATTACATTATCTAATAGCTTGGTCCTCAACGAGCTAATAATAGAAATTAACGACAATACTCTGTTCTCGCGATATAACGACAACATTCTGCTATCGTTAACGTTCGTTCAGACGTAAGATGTTGCGAGTACCTGAACCGTCACGACGATCAGACGGATCAAAAATCAAGATGCAGGATGACGGAAAGCGAGCGTTGTCGTTGTTATTGCGTTTGTAGACCCACAACGCTTACGGCACTGTCCCTGACCCGAGAGACCCGCAATAATGAAATTAGTGTTGTTGCTGACTGGGGCGAGGTTGAACGTGGAACACATAGCCGTTGAAATATCACTGCTTTTGCAAAAGGTGGAACAACTACTCGGATGGCCAGGAAAGGAGGGGAACGAAACGAATAGAGAGAGAAACGGAAAGGCAGTGTGATCGAGTACCGGACATTGTGCGGTATAATGAAAACATGGCCGCCACCTGGAAATCCCCGATGGCACTGCTTTGAACAGAGGTCGAGCGAAACACTCGTAAAATACTCTTCGAAAGGAACACAAGTTCGCGATTGGTGAAACTTTAAACGACGTTGTTAAATGCAGATGGCTGATCTTTTACTTCAAATATTCGTCTTCAAAGAGAGAGAATTACTCTTTATCGTACGTTGAATGTTTTTCCTAGAACGTTCAGAAACATTCGAACGAGCTTTGGAAAATATCGAGCAGTTGAATTGCTTTTAATTACATTTTCGTTTCTTGAACGTATTTATCATTGATGGGTATTTATCTAGTTTGCGATCAGGCAAGTTATACGAAGCGATTAAAAGAACGTGGACGAATATTTATTCGCGCGAATCGTTTTATGCTTAACGAGGAGGAGATATTTTCGAAAACCTATGTTACCTGCGTAACGTTATGCAATAGGTAGGATATAAGAAACACTGTATACGTATATAGATAGTGTAGCATTAAATATACACTGTTTCCATCTCCGACAATAAAGGGGTCGATTTTTTAAAGACGAAATCACATCCCCACATTTTCTTCATCGATTATTTAATCGGCCGTAGCCATTTTTACGTCCACTAAAAAGCGCTCGTCCCTTCTGCAGTCGTGAGTCCCTGGACGATCGCTGTCCCACGAGTGTGGATCGAAATAAGAAGGCAATAATTTTATTTTTCAATCTGTGCGGTAGAGGAACGAAAAGAAATGGCTTTGATAAAAATGCCCATTTCCCGAAGAAATTCACGATCTTCTAAAAAGTTGCTGCAAATCATTCGTGTCATTAATAGCCGGAAGTATTTTCCAAGAAATTGTAAATATACCCGAGTACTTAATAAAAAATTGTGCTGTAGGTATCTCTATTCCAAATAGCTGTACAAACATGTACCGATTATACATTGAAGAATATCCGAAGAATTTGGAATTGTTTGAAATATTATTGAATCAGTAAATATAGCTATCTGTAGGATTTTTGCAAGATTCGGATTGTTATTTAGAAGATTAGAATTTAACGCTCTATACGTTGCGCAATAATAATAACGCCGATTTATTTTTCTTAATCCGTACATTCACGCTCTTTTGTTCTTATCGTTAATGCACGAAAGAAGATGGAATTTACCAGAAATTATACTGATAGCTAATATGATTTATCGTATCTCCTTCGACAAAGAGTTAATCGTATACCAGCTTAAATAAAAAAAAAAGACTTCTGAAACGATGATTTTAAAGTTAAAAACAGATTAAACGATTAAAATTGTTCAAAGTACGTGAGTTTCGTGTGTGAAGAATGGATAATCTGTAAACGAAGCGACGTGACAATAGTGTTACAAGATATACTTGCCTAATAGTAATTTTCGTGGACTACCGTCGTTAATCCGATTTCCTATAAAAGAGAAGTACGCTGGCACGTCCTCGAGTGAATTTCATGGAGCTCGAAATTAAATAGAATTTAATCTCGGGACATGGCTGTATCCTAGTCTCGGCAGAAGTCTGGTTTACGTCACCCGTAACCACTTAGCGTATTGGAGTTTGATTTATTTTCCGAGGCAAACTGCCGCCTAGGGAGGGTAGCCACCCTCTGGATAGGCTCTATTGTATTTCTATTAAGTCTTGGGCTCGTTCTTCCGCCCCGCACGTTTGTTCGCTATCGCCATCATATTTTCTGATATTCTCAGCCGCGGCTATCGTCGATTGCTCTCGCACCAACGATTATCCGATAATTTCTTTCCTCGAAACCGAGTTTAGAAGCGAGCACACCGACCAATAGAGAGAATAAGAAATATTTGCCAAAATTTTGCGGTCGGACATTAACAGCGAATTTAACGTAAAACAATAAGGTAAAAAATGATTTTGAAAGATAATTTGAAATTTACTTGCCAATTTCTATATTTCGGAAATCTTTCTTCTTCTAATATTTTTCGTAGCTTCTTAAAACGCGCTCTCTCATTTGCAGAATTACGCCATCGAGTTAGGACTTTAATTAATTAGGATACAATTTGATGAACAGCCAACCGAATAAGACTTTTTGTGGGTGATTTAGGAGAACGAAGCATGTACTCGGTAGAAAGGGCTGCCGCGTTATAAATCCACCATAACAGATTAATTCCACCGTATCTCGAGAACGCCAACGTATTTATACTCACGTTACTTATACGCGCTACGTCGCGGGATAAGTTATCCGAAACATTTATTCGCTCGTTGATATAACTTTGCAATCGAACGTTGCATTTGTAATCCGTTTCTTTGAAAGTATCGCTACACATACGTTATACGGTACACACACGTGTTTCCTATAGAAAATATAAATATATTCAGCTGTATACGATCGATAATTCGAATATTCGGAAATAATCTTTACAACGATGCAAAGAAAAAAGAAGAAGAAATACAGCATTTCTCGTTAAATAGAAATTTTAATTAAAAATGGTGGATAAGAAAATTAAATTTGATCAGAAGTAATGCAATTACCTCGCTCGGATAAACGGCTATGGTATAATGATTAAGAAGGAGGGGAATAAGTCGTTTCTACACGGACAGCTTGCCGGCGGGAATTAAGCATTCTTTTATCTTCTTACAGCGTCTTTTACGCGTCTCAGCTTGAACTTGCTCTTAATCAATCAAAAAATCATGAGCGTATAAATCACAAAGCGACGGTGTTATACGAATTATAAATATTCTTTTTCTTTTCTTTTTTTTTTGTTTCTCCGTCGATCTCGATTCGTAGGATATCGTGTAATTAAGCAGACGTTTTTAATCTGATTTTTTCAACGAAAACGAAACTTTCAATATACGCTGTACGTAGAATTTTGTAACCGACTCCTTTTTTCTCAGTATCTTTTATTTCAAATGTCCTTTTAAATATCAATGTAGGTAAATTTATGCACGTCTGCGGGAGATGGAGAAGATAACAGCTCGTTCGCGCTATTCTTTATTCATGTAGCTACATTCTTATCTGCGTTCGTATCAAAATAATGAATACAATAGGAAATCTAGGCAAGCTATGAGAAGAACAAAGTCATTCTCACTTTGTTCGTTCACACTCCGTGACGAACGACTGAGATATTTTTTTCATTTAATTATCTTGCCGCTAATTACCGTAAATTACACATACGGTAGCGTGTACAACTGGAAGTCGTTAATGTGATAATCATTACATAGCGCTGCTAGTATAATTTCGCACTGATATCCCGCTGATTAGAATTTTTTCACCTCGCTAATTTAGCGTAAGAATGTTTGATTTATGATAAATCGGCTGATGGTTTTCCAACGATACCTACGATCCTTTCATCGCCAATTCTTTTGTATTCCTTCGTCGTAACAGACCTTTATCTATTCGCTACGAAACGACAATTGCTTGCTTTCGCGAGAAATTCACAATTTCAATATTTATAAAGAGAGACCCTGATCATCCTTCGATTTTCATTCAGAGCCTAACAGATTTTAGTTACGCAAAGTTTCCGTGGGTTCAATTTTTGCAAATGAATACCTCGAAATACGCTTTACCATATAGCTATCGAAATACCTTTTCAAATTACCGATTTACCAATTCTAATCCCTTTGGTAATCTCATCGATTACCAAAAGCTGCCGTGCAAATTTTCGTCCAATTACCTGTCGACCGTAGCAATTTTTCGAACTTTCATTTTCATAACGAGACCTTCTCATTGGTCGAACCGAGCCTGCCAGCTAAAGACCATTAAAGGCTGGCCACCGAACGAGAGCGGTGGATAAATCGCGAAAAGAAATCGACGCGGAGCATGCGAGCAGCTCGAACGTCCCGGTATCGCGAACGATAACAACGGCCGTTTGGGGGCGGAAGGGAATGCGGTCGGTGATAAACTCCTCGGTAGACAGAATACAGATCGAAAGTCTACCGGCTAACCAAGTTATCGAGGCCCCCACTGTGTTCTTGCTGCCACTTTCCCTCCATTTGGAAAATCCCTTGGCACTAAATAAATGTTTCACCCTGGTCGGCCTGGCCTCGGTATATTTGTATGCGGTGTTGCGCCACCGATACTGCACCCTGTCTATACATATACTTTCCACGGCAGGCTGCCGTACAATCTCACCGGTTTCATACGGTTGCGGGAACAATGCCAGAACACAGAGGTGTTCGTAAGAAGTACGAGCTTATCGTTTGCTGCCTGAGAAAGAGTTTACCAGCAAAGATTAATTCGTTAGCCGTTGTTCGAGGATCTCTTTGGGATTGGATACCTTGGCGATGGATATTTGCTTTAGCTTTTATTAATTTCTCTTGCTTCTCGTAGTTCTTCTCTTCTTGTATGGTTCCTCGAACACGAAGTTCGACGTCTCTCGTAGCCAATATTCTAGTTTTCGTTAATTCGTTAGTCAAGACGTTAATTCGTCTACTCGTTTACGTTTCTGTAGCGATTTTAATCGCTCTGATAGCTTTCGTCACGTACGCGTAGCGGCGATACTTTGCTACTTTCCTAGCTCCGCCACTCGATTTCATGCGCAAGTTTGAGCCGGCCCCGAGTAGCATCGGTGATCACCGACATTGAAGCGAATCGAGAGATTCGAATCGACCGAACGATAAATTTTCTCGCTGGATCTAAAAGCAGAGACAGGACGCGTAATTTTCGTTCCGTGTCTGTCTATCCTTCTTTTCCAATTCTCGAATATTCTTCAAGAATTTTATACGATACTTTATATGAAATCTTCTCCTTGTCCGATTTCAGACACTCGAATCTCGGAGATCTATCGACCTTCGTTTAATTCCTTTCTAGAATTTCATAAATCTTCAAATCACTTCGTACCGTATCTCCTCGTAGGCTCGACAAATTCCTCCATTTTCGTTACGAACGACGTACCACAGACAGCTTTCCTTTTTTAATTTCCATCGGCATGAAAATTTATTCGTGCTCCTCGGTGGATCGCAAAGAAAGGCGGATAACAGCATCGCAGTTGATTCGATCAACCGGTAACCTCAAACACCATATCTCCTCCTGTATATGAGACCTACCTCCCCCCGTCTTCTTCGGCATAAAACTTTTTCTTTGAATGTTTTACGAACATATTCGCCGACCGTCGCAAACTCGTAGGATCTTATAGGAGCCCCTTCAGGGCGATCCTCGGCTCGCCGAGGAACTTTAAAGTTCCGCATCCGATCCGGAAATCTGGATCGGAAATCCGCGGGGAGAAGGAAAACTTCCTTCCATTTGTCGTATAGTCTGCGCAGGATAATTCAGAGATACGTCGATTTTCCATTCCTCCGCGGTGTACCTGGCCCTGTTACGCTTGAATCTTTTAGGGGATATAAAACCGTGCCAAAAGAGCTTTTCCATCGCGCGTCGTTGTCCATCAACGTTCCTCGGAAGAGTAAAATTAACTTTCTCTATTTTAGGCTCGTCACTAGATCCAAGTTGCGTCAATTGATTCGTTGCCGATTAATCGACGAGGCCGCAGCGTTAAAGAGCTTTGGCAATTTTAAGTACAACTTTGACTTAATCGCGATTTAAAAGCACGAATCTCTCGTATCGGTTTTTAAGTATTTGCTGCAAGTTCCTCCACTTTTAGATTTTGAGAAATGTCGCAAGAACGTTAGCTACGGGGCAGATCGGACGGGGTGCGATATATTTTGAGAAGAAAGACCTATTTGGAGAAGTAAAGGAGGGTAAATAATATTTTAACGTCGAACAAAGAGAAAGTTAGATCTTTTCAACTTTAAGAGGATGTTATTTTATGAGACACGTGCCTCAAGTGCCTGGAATCTTCCTATCTGTGGAAAGGTTAATACGCACTATCGATTTTTTTATTTTCTAGTCGTTGTTCTTATTTTCTCTTCGCTGTGCATTGAAACGGCATCTGTCACGTTGCGCAAATTTTCGTCATAATGTGTTTGTCAGAGTCAGGATTTGAAGCGATATTTCTCGACGACGAATCACGCGGTACCTACAAACGCACTTCTGTAAACTCAAAGTTCCATGAAAATTCATATTGTTATGGCAGAAATCAAAAGTTCTTCTCCTCGACTGTGGCGCTTGTTTCAAAGCGTTCTGTGCACGACTCAGAAACACGTGACGATTAAACGCTGTAAAATTTCACGTAATGGTAATGCTGCGAACCATTTCGGATTCGCGCGTTCTTTTCGTTCGCCAGCTTTCCGCAAAGCGAGCTAGATTCCAACATTAAAAGATCGTGGATTGGGAAAATTGTCCGAACAGAATTACTTCGTACTTTGCTAAATTGCTTGTTGCCTAAGAGAACGATTTCTTGAAGGGTTGCTATCGCGATTATAGCCAGCAGTTATTGCAGGCCGGCAGAGAACTCGTAAAGCCTGTTGCGAAAAATAATCACCCGTAAATCAAAAGCGCCTATTAAGACTGAAAATTCGAGATCGTCGGTAATTGTATAAACAGTTTTCTTTTAAACAGTAGCACGAAAAACATAATTTATACAGTTTACGGCCAATTGGTTGGGCGGTGAAAGTGGAATATCGCGATAAAATGGTAGCGATAAATAAGAGGATATCGTAATAGCGCAATTTATTTTTATTAATCTCGTTCGTTCGGTCGATGTTGCAACGCAACGCTTCATTTGCCATTTTTTTTCCACTCTGTAACATCGTAATTACGAAAAGCGATCTCATAGGTGAATTAACATCTTCGAGTGACTGTATTTTTACCGTTTCTCCTTTCGCTAAATTTTATAATTTCGCCAAGGTGGAAGAAACCAAAGCATTAGATTGTCCCCAAAGTGTCTCTCTTTTACGAACACGCCTTTTACAAAAATGGATCGTACGTAATTCGATAAAATAATGCAAAACATTTTGGGACAACGGAAAATTTCTAGTAGCTGCTCCGATTATTCCAATTTCTTACTTCTTTTTCTTTTCTAGAATATCGTTTCGCGCGTTTGATTTATACATTCTTACAGCGAACTTGCATTTTCTAACGCGTTTACAATTCTAATAGATTTGTTGTACCTTGACAGAACGATAAGCAAATGTTCCGATAATGTTACGTTCGCACAATTCCCGCCAATTATTCCGCTGCTTGGTTCTCGACGGATTCATAGCCGCAACAAGCACTTGTTCAGACTCGTTCGTTCGCCTTCTTACATGCAGTCCATTGTCATCCTCCGCTACATCATTTTTACATCCTTCTGCCATAATTTCTTCGCATCACCATACAATCGCGAAATCCTGTTCGACGCGTACGAGCGCGAGAACTGTGTGCAATCGGCGCGCAACGAAAATCCCTCGAATCGTTCGATCCACGCACACGCGCGGTTCATTGCCACGTGTTTCACATCCTGCAACATGGCAAATTCACGCGGCGCAACATCCTTTCATCCCTTCTACGTCAAATTAATCATCCGCTGCTCGACCTTCTCATGCCGCAGTTCCCGTCGCGACAGTTGCACCGACTCGATAATTCCCTGTGCCGGCCCTTTCGTCCCTGCAACCTGTAACCGAGACCCGTGGCAACCGGATTTACACGAACAGCGTTCCGGTAACGAGCGTGCAACACTTGCGCTACCATAGACAGATCCATCGTGGCCCCTCGGCGATATACAATTTCACAACAAGCCAATCGTTCGAGTCGACCACACGCCGCTCGTCAAGTGGTTGTTCGCTCCATGAACCTTGCGAGAGCGACAAAGCGTCTGCTCTCCCTTCTGCTGCGACCATCCGCAACCCTCTCAACTCCCCGGGGATCGACGACCGGGAATCATAACATTTTCGCGTAGGACGTAGGTGTCGTGCAGTTCTCACATGGGCGCGCTGTAACGAAATTGATGTCTCTGTTTCGTATCACGTTTCGGGTGTGACCGCCCCCTCCCAGCAAAGGGGGCTGCGAACGTACGTTCCTTGATTATGCCCTTGATGCTGGGGGCTGGTCGAGTTCATCGAGAGAGAGAGAAAGAGAAGCGGCTTTTGATTAACATCGACGTGCTCGCGAACGTCGTCTTTCTTTGACGTGTAAAAGAATCGGTGGATTCTTGTGGTTCGGTCGAGCGACGCGTTACGTTAAATGGTAGAATCTGGGTTACTTGAATTAATCGGGGGAAATAGGAGCGTTCGGACGAGGATACCTTGACACTGAACCTACCACAGCGGCCAAATTGACCGCTTCAAATTTCTACATAGATTTTTTCTTTATAAATTTTTTTCTGAGAAAAATTTGTAGTTTGTCCCGCATATGACGAGCGGTCAATAGGTATACAAGAAGTGTCGGTAGGTTTGGCGTTGAAGAAGAACGCGAATATCGATACGAATGATCGGATTAAATCTGATTCGAGCGAAGATTCATGCTTGCCAAATCTTTCATATCCCGCGCGGGAAGGCAGAAAAAAATGTTCGTTCCAACGTATACCCTGCTCGATCTTGTTTTCCAGTTGTAGCGAGTTTCTTCTTAAACAAACCGCATCTGCGTATCTCCGCAAGAAGCTCTTCAAAATAATCTCCTTGCACCGGAACACAAGACAGGAAACGGTTTATCGTTCACCGCTTTACTCCGTCCATTTCCCTCGTTGTTGCTTGCACATGGTGAGTTACGTTGGCAAGTAGGTAGGTGAAATTAGTTCAACTACTTGCATCTTTCGATAGAATGATTCCGACTCGCTATAAAGCTCACTATAACTCGTAAACAAGGTGAAATAAAGCGTACGTTTAAACAAGTTCTTTCTGTTATTTTCATATGCAAAATTCATCGTTGAAGCGATTTCCCGATACTACAAGGGATACTCCGTACAAGGAGATATTTCTCTTCGCGATATCGGCGAATATTTACGAAAATACGTACGTACGTAGCTTCTCCAGTGTTCAACGTGTTTGAAAATGTTATATTTTGGCTAAAGATTAGGTAGAATCGAGTGGAACAGGTATCGTGACGGTCGCGATACGAGCAAAGTGAATTTATATTTTTCTCTCTAAATTCGGCTCTCGTCGAAACGATCTTACCGAAACAACGTGTCAGGGTCATCGATATAAAGCACCGATATAAACCATCAGTTTCTCATTGATGCACCGGTCGTCGGTGGTTTTCCCTTCTGTCGTTGTATAGTTTCCCATTGATGCAGCGGCTACGCACGCACCCTCTTTCGATCTAATCAATTATTTACTACTGCCAGTGTTCCGCTGCGAGATAAATATTCTCTCTACGTAATGCGAACTTGAATCAAAGGACAACGGGGAGAAGCGTACGTGTATGCATGCGCTGCAGACGATTACAGAAACGCGTAACGAGCGTCTCCGGGCCACGAGGGACCAATACGTACCGATAGGGAGAGTTCGAAAGATTTTCCTGCAATTAACTTTTTTTTCCGAGCAGCGATGTATTTACAAGATGAAATCACTGTAGGTGAATCGCAGAGTTGACAAACACACGGATCATTTTTTCGTTACGCGTTACGAACCGTATGGAGTTTTATTTCTCCCGCGCTTCTTTCTTCGATATTTTCTATTTACACATAACGAAACTCGCGTCAACGTTCCTTGAAAAATCTTACATCCTCGTAAATGGCAAGCATCCATAATTTTCACCGAGACTTGAAAAGACTATATTGCGAATGAATTGGAATCGCTTTAGCTTAATTTGACGTCTATTGTATTTCGATAAAGCTGATTCCTGGCACAGTTAAACGTAACGTTTCGAACTCTGTGCGTTTATACAACTTTGCAACGCATCCTGCAGACTTCTCCGTTTACGAAAGAGACAGGAAAACGAAGATGCGTTTCGAACAAAAGTAGCGAAAAATCTACCCCGTTATATTTCGCAATTCTCGTCGTATCCACCCATCGATCGTACAGATATGTAATATCCAGCATATGAAACTCGTTGGCAGAACCGTGCCGCGCAAGGTTCCTTCTGCCTGCAACTCAGTTGTGTGCAAAATTCTTTCATCGCATACTGCGTCCCACGGGGGAAGCACAGCGATTATTTCGCGAATCACTCGCACGTTTCCGGGCTTAAAACTGCGGGTGTCCTGAATAAAAAATAACCCTTTTCGGGAGGGCACGCATACAGCTGGTTTTCCACGTCGTCGCGTCTTTCATCCAGCAACAGGACAGCCCCGGTCAAACCCCTTGATTTCCCTCTTTCTCCCTCTATCTTTGCCCCGCTATCTAACCTTTTCGTCGCAGTCTGTTGCTGCCCCTGTCGCGACGCTATCGCAGGATTTGTAAGCGTTTCCAAAAGGGTGGAATGAATTATTCGGGCGTCGGTGAAAACGCCTAAGTGACACGCGGACGTCTGACATCCAAATTGATCCTCTCGATCGGAACGAATCGAGCCAGGAGGAGGACGGGCCTCGCTTTGCCCTCCAGAGGGAACAAACGTTCGGCTTTGCAGAGGAGAGGTCGGCGCGAGTAAGCCGGCTTCCTTGCATAATTCGCAACCGCCCACGGAACCCCATTAATCTCTGAACGCACGAATCAATGTAAATCGAACTGCTTGTTTGTCTATAATTTTCCATCCTCCCTGTCCCTTCTCTGCCTCTCTTTCGCGATCGTCGTCGATGCCAATAAAACATTCTACGAAGTTGAATTAGCGGCGCTCGCCAGTTTTAGCTGCATTCGTACCAGGCCTCTGCTCGCCTCTCGCGCAGCTTTCTGCTCGCCGGATAGGAAGATTGGCGTTTCGGTCATTATTTTTGCCGGTCTTCATAGACGCTGTGCATGCAGTCGCGATGAATCGTTGATTCGTTAGCTCTACGCTGTGAGATAAACACGCGGCTAGACGGTAGATTCAGAAGTCTTCCGGAGACCGCGCGCATTCACGTTCAAAGTCGCCGAGCGCGAGAGCCGAATACGAAACCTGCGTTCGGAGTAGTTTTTATGTACTAGGTTGTCCGAAAAGTTTCTTTCGCTTTCTAAGGAAATGATGCACGACATTTGTCGTTTTACATCGTTTTATTGAATTACGCGTGATTGTAACAATAGAAGTGGAAGAAAATGCATCGTAGAAAATTCAATAAAATAATATAAAGCGAAAAAGGCTCGTGCATCTATTATTTCCTTATGAAACGAAAGAAACTTCTCGGACAACCTGATACATGAATTAACCACGCGATGTAAGAAAGATTTTCCTATCTCGCATAGAGAATACGCGGAGAATCTTTTTATCGACTTTAATTAGTTTGTTTGTGTTAATTTTAGGCGAACTTGTTAAACTCGTCGCGCGTATTAGAGAAATGAAATTGCCTCGTTGGCGACGATAAATCGATCGCGGTACCTATAACTGCGTTGCCCGTCTCTTTTTTCTTTTCTTTTTCTTTTCCTTTTTTCTTTTTACGACGGCGTTACTTTGAAACGTTTACGTTGCGGTTGAATTGCCACTTCTGCACATTTTTAATGCTCACCGCGCGAGTGACAATATCCATTTCCCGAAGGGTAAAGTAGCTCGTCGATTCTTAGTATCGTTGTTGAAACGTGTTTACACCTTCCGTCCCCGCTGTTCGCGTCCGCTTTTCATTGCACGGAACGGTATTGTAGAGTGTCATTTCGAATGAACAACCAACGATGCTTTATCGAAATGGAGTGTTATTACTTGAAAGCCGTTGCTGAATAATTGATCGAGTCGTTCATTTGAATACCGTTTCGTAAAATCAAATTGAACAATAATTAAGTCGAGTCCTGGAAATGTTAGGAAATTTACAATATATCGACACAACCGATGGTAAAACATTTTGTCATCGATTTTCTTGTTTTTACAAATGCACGCCAAGTAAAACGTTCGCTCTTTGCCAGGAGAAACGTCGAAAAACGATACACCTGCCAATCCTGAAAAGATTGATCCAATTGTTCCTATTTTGTAAATAATCATTGATACACAACGTGCAACGGCGTAGTCACGCGCGAATAAAATGAAAATCTAAGAATGCACGCAGATACAACTTGTAAATTGGCGTTACCTCGTACAACATCGAAGTTGCTTCGACCGACGTAAAAAAGGCGAATACGATAAAAATTCAACTGTAACGTTCAAGTTAGTTTTAAACTCTGCGTTTCTAATCGCAATTTTCAATCCAATTTCCCCAGGTAGATACTTCCTAGTTTTACAAATCTACACAGAATTAACGTACAATTCAGAAAATAATTGATAATCGACAACAGATCGCTATCTTCCACGATCGATAGGTGTTTTACCGTATTTCATAGAACGTTCGACGACGCTGTAAGTAACGCGAAATACGTAGGTAGAAACGCTTTGAACGGTATATACGCGTTGAAACTGCGTAATAATGTGCGGCCTCGGCCATTAGAAAACAGACGGCGATGCAAAAGGCGAGAAGGTAAGACCCAAGTCGTCGTTTCGTCACTATGTGTGCGGCAAATTATTTCGTTGCCATTACCGCCGGTACCGCGATGTTTATTGCGCAACGGCACACTGCGCGTGGATTACACGTCAAATGAATTGCCCATCGAAATTACTATTTCTACGAAACGAAGCGCATTCGCCTGATGCGTTTTGCTCGTTTGACCATCGACGACGCGACGCGAAACCGTGTCAACCGTTTGATTTATTAATGAATAGATAGTGCGTTCAGTATCCACTTCCTTTGCAAGTTCTTCGCTCGCGATACAGAAGCAACAAGGAAATAAGTTCTGTTTCGTTTCCGTTTAAATATTATTTTTTAGTAGCTGGAATCTCGATGACGGGATGACACGCTTAAACGAAAAAAAAAACAAATAAGAGTCGTCGTGATTTTATACGAAAGACATTCGTGTATCGGGATAAATTACATTCGTGTTCTAATTCTTCTGCCGCTTCCGGATCGAGATTCGACAGCAATATATAGGTACGCGAATCGAGAGTTACGTTACGATATCAAATTCCACTGGTTAGCGCAACGATCCATACGATTATTCGCACGCGGATTATTCTTTTCATAGATTCAGCGAAATTGGCCGAATGGTCTATCGATTTTCTACGTAGCTTTAGTTTTAATTTTGCCCGAGTTTATCGAAGATCCAATCAAAGTACACGGTTTAATAAGCCGCGCTTCGGCTTGCGAAGCGATAAAGTCGCTCGATAAGACAAGGAAAATGGCGAGTTTGTAGACGGTCACCACCATTTTAAATTGGCTCGTATATAAGGAGGTGGCTGCGCGTCGCGCGACTACAGGAGACACCAATACTTTCGTCAGGTTGTAGAAACTATCGATCAATAACGAACAAAGTTCTTTTTTACTCGTAACGTCGACCGGTTCTCTGAAAAATAACGTTTCAAGAGTTACGCGGAAATTGAAATAAAATTCGATTAGCCGATCAATCGAATATACCCTCACGCTGTTTAAATTCATAGAAAAAGAATACGTTGCGAAAGATCCTATTTATTTCAATTATCGTTATACAACCGGAGTAAATTTTTATTTCTCCATCCTTCCTCTTCGCATCTCGATTACTTTAAGTTGTCTCTGCAGTGACCGCGTGATTCGCATTTATCATTTACCTGCACGAATGCCATCGACGATGCAAGCAGGTTACTAGATACAGAATTATTATTAAACGAGTAACGAAGATCCTTCGCCATACGTACTAATCCAGCAAAATTGGCGGAAAGCTCAGAAATTTCGTAAAAGCGCTATTTTCTCGTTGAACTGTGCAAAACGATGATATCTAACGCGATGGAAAAACAATACTTTGCAAATACCTTTCGATCTCCTTCCAGCTACCCGCACGTAATTGATCAAAGCCCAAGTCAAAGCCAAGTACAAGCGAAAATAAGAATCGTTCGCGCGATTACGTAGAAAACGAACAACGTTACGTTCGATTACATACAATTTCATAGGATTAAGAGGCGCAAAGCTAAAGATCGTCGTCCGCGATGCTGCGACTACGCACGAAACGAATAGAACACGCGATAGCCGCCAACCATCTTCGAGTCGAGTGTTACGACCTTTCTCCTACGCTTTTCGAGAAGAAGAAAATTCCTGCAGTAACGTTTCTCACGCACCTTCTGAAAATTACCCAACGATCATCCGTCTTCGTCTCTCTGCTCCCTAAATGCCAGCTCGATCACGACTCTCTTGGAAACTTTCCTCCATGCAGCTGCTCGTGCAAGCAGTCGTCGAAATCGCGTGTGCTGGAAACGGCGGCTACGCGTACGCACCGACGTAAATACGCGTGGGCGGCGGACTCGACTGTTTCATTGGAAATCTGCGACGCCATCGTGTTTCATCGAACGGATAAATCGAAGAGCGTGCGAAAGAGCCGGTTCGCTCAACTTTCTGGTTGGAGAAGAAGACGCGAATGCGAACGTAGTGTTGGCCTCGAGCATCGGGTTGTTCGGTGTTGCGTGGCGAGGGGGGAATTGGCGTGGCTGGCTGGCCTTTTGCTCGATGCTTTAGGCTGCACTGTGCGAGCTGCGCATACCTAGCCGCACAACACGGGGCCAACTCCATCGCAACAGCGCGATAAAAGCGTGGTGGCCGCGAGCAGAAGAAGGCGGTGGAGGAAAACTGCGAGAGAGCGAAGGGATCGTTGGGAAGAGCGGCGAGGCGAACGCGGCAGGAGGAAAGGTGGAACGAAGAGAGAGAAAAAAAGGAAGAATGGGTGGCGGAGGCGTGGAGGGGAAGGCGTGGAGGGGACCAAAAGGATATTCGTCGTAATTAAGTCCCTCCGCTTCTTGAACGCTGCGCGGCACGTTTCTGCAGCGAGACGAGGGAACCTCCGGGCGGCGGAGGTGCACGTTGGAAGAAAAGGCGCGCAGGCCGAGGAAGGGGCGGCAAGAAGGACGAAGGAGAGAAGGAACGCGCAGCGGAGGAGCCCTGTGCCGCTGAGGGAGGAAGAAACGACGAGGAATCGGGAGTAGGAGAGAAAAAAGGAGGCACGACGATCGGGCAATAAATAATATAGGAGAAAAAGGCGATCGCCTGCAACATTCTGCTCAAATGTTAAATAGGTATCAATTTAACGCTGTCCAATCGGCGAACAGGTAGGCGGAACCTGGTGCAACACGATTGGACTACGGCGTCGTGGTAGGCGATACCACGCGTCGGGACGCGGGGTCGTGGCTCGAGTCGCCGCACAACCATGGTAGGGATGAATCATTTGGTTTCTCTGGTTCCCTCACAACGTGCCGTCTCTCTCGTCGCGACCGACCTGGATTCACGTCCCAACTCACCACGCAGCGAGTTCCGTGTACGCAAAACACTGCCCTTTCGAGCACCACGTGAGCTACTCTGCTCCGTCTTTCTGCCTCCGTTCCAGCCTACCTTCGCCTTCTCCGCTATCTTTTTTCTTCGTTTCTTCTCCTCTTCGATCTCACGATCGATCCGTCTTTTCTCTCGCCCCGTCATCCGTCGACCGCGTGATTTCCGATGGACCGAGGGTACCGAGGAGACCGAACAAGGTGCAGGCAGTCGCGGGAACCTTCGTCTCAGCGGCACCGCGCTCTGTGATTTTCCGTTTATTCCTACGTTCCACGAACCACTGACTCCGCTACGAACAGGGTTTTCAGCGTCGAAGCGTGTGCAGGACAGCGAACGATAGCGGGACTAAAAGTGTCGCGGACTGACTATCGATGTGATCTGGTGCCCAGTTGACTGTAACGTGGATGAAAACGGCCGAGCGTCGACGGTGTTCTGCGAGTGAAGTTTATCCGTGTCGCAAGTTTTGACATTGGCAAGTACCCGCGTACACGGACAACATGGCCGTCAGGCGAATCGGAGTACGCGATAGCCCGAACGTCGGATGAAAGTGCATCGATCGGTCGATTTCAAGCGCACGAGTGAAAACCTTGTAGCTATTTGACAATTCGAGTGCTACTGGACGACGGATATCGAGTTTCATATCGCGGAAGCTTCACGCGCGAAACAGCAGTTCGATACGCCGAGCACGGATATAACTGAGCGGCGCAGGATGAGTATTCGAAGCAGCTTCCGGTGAGCCATCAGTTTGCCAGACTTGCCAACCATCTACCCAGCAGAATCATCGTCGATACGGCCGACAGGATCATGTCGATTCACGGCGACAGCGACGTGGACGCGACGGAGGAGATCAACGTGGACGACTCCGACTCCGGAAGCTGCAGTCCGCGTAATTACGCCGCCGACAGTCGTCGGCTGGAGCATTCGGAATACTCGAATTCCCCGCCGCCGAGCCAAACCAGTTCGAGAACGTTGCAAAACGAGTCACCCAGAAGTCATCCGTTCAGTATAAGTCGTCTGTTGGGCGAAAATCGACCGCAGAATCCCAAGAGCCCTTCGTCGGAAGATCTGGACAGCGATAAGGAGAGGAAATGGTCTTGGGAGGAGGGCAACAATAACGGGGGCTCGTCGATGACCTTGGACGATGGCAGAAGATCCTGGGGTCACGAGATGGAAGAAAAATTGTCGGAGAAGGACGACGACGACACCGGAAGTACACCGGAGACGCAGATCAATTCAACGTCGTCGGTTCATTGCACGAGCGCGGCGGATCTATTGGCGCCGTTCAGACTTTTCCCGACCGGATCCGGTCTCATATACACCGGCGGAGGCGTAATAAGGGTTCCTGCTCATCGACCACCCGGTGCTAATGGGACGGCAACGGGTGCACTGCCGGCACAGGCGTTGATACCACCTTGGAGTTTACAAGCTCTTCAGCATAGTCAACAACAAGCGGCGGCGGCCGGTCTTCACAGGGCGAGCTTGTTGGCAAACCTGGCCGCACATCCGCTTCAGGGACACCCACACCTCAAGGATAGGCTCGCAGGTAAGGGGACCGCGGAGTCGCCTGGCACGCTCCACGTCGGAAATTTACGCTTCCCAATGGAATTCCGGGGATTAGTGGACGCGCCGTGTTAAATCATCCGATTGGGAAACAGCGGCAACGGCGCCACATTTTCTGCAATTTTGATTTTGCTCGTTCGTCGGTCGAGGAGTTTGCTTTTCCATCGGAATTCCCTTCTTTCGAACATTGATCATCGATCGTTGATAGGAGGCGCGTAACGCGTCAAAGCGTAGTCGCGCCTATCGATCGTCGTTCACTGTCTTCAGAATTCTTTCATCACGGATCAGTTTCAAACGTCTTTTTCGTTTCAGATAGACGATGTCCTTCTTTGTAGAAGTTCGTGGAATGTCAATGCGCAGTGTTTGACACTGACGCGTTAATACGTTGTATTCGACAGTGGTATTAGTAATAAAGCGGCGACTATATACGTTTCCGATCTTATTTTTTTATCTTTCTAGAAGCATCCGCTGTATGGATAGTTTTTAGCATCGAAACTTTTAAATTTTCCATTACTTCTACCAACTCTGATCTTTACATCGATGCGGTTCTTAACGATCGTCGCTGTTCCGAGTTCTATTTACCTTGCCTTTTAGCGGGATGTTACTAGCATATCGAAAAATGCTTGCGCATAAAGGGAGTAATCAAACGTTCCCCTAAAGAAGGAACGATATTGTCTGCTATTTAACCTCTGTGTTTGTTCTTAATCGACGCGTAGACGTCTTTCGCACGAATTAGTTTCATTTTCTGTCACTCGCAGTAATAGCGGTGTATCTCCGATCTTATTACAAACAAACCTACACCACATACGTGTTTTAGACACATTTTAACGCGTCGGTGTAACGATAAAGTATCTGCGTACCTATTTTTAGCGTACTAAAAGGGGCACGATACAGCCGCTTTCACACCGAGTATTCGCCAGTATCGAATATTTCGCAGAAGCTTGATTTTCTCGAGAAATCGATAACGAGAGTTACACGGCGATTATCCTGAAACACTCGTGCCACGAGTATTATCGGTTCACGTCGTTTAATCTGGGCTTTAAACAACGGAAATAAGCTGGACGTTTTTATCAGGCTGAAAACAAACATGAAAGGTGGTAATAGCGCGTAAAACGACGTAATTAAAATTATAGGTGTTCCGATTAAATTCTATCTCTAAATATTATGTCCTCCTCCCCTGTTAACTTCTATTAACGTTTAAATACCTACTTCTCTCGTTTAAATCTTTCAATTGAAACGCGTTCTCATTTATAATGTACTTATATATACCTTTTGTATCCGCAGCGAATATTTCGTATGTACAAAAGGAGAATTTATTTCCATTAAAATCATCTAAATGTAGAAACATGTCACGGATGAAATTGAATCTCGTCCCATTTTATAAACGTCGCCGAATCTATGCCACGTTTCTCTTTAAAACGACACTCGTTTAATTACCAATTTCAGATATATTTTTGTATCGTTATTGCCTGGTGCTTTCTTCTCCGTATAATTCGCGATAGATGAGCAAATTTCCTATTGTCGAAACGTCATCGTCCTTATTAATCATTTCGACTTTACGATAGATACAAAATTCCTTTGCCTCTGCTGCCGCGGACCTTGATTTTTCTTCGTCAACCGCATTTCCTCATTGTAATAATCGCATTATTACTCTCTAGTTACGCGATTCTACCACTCTGTGTACCTTGATGCGAAAGAGAAGTAGCTTCGTTCGTAGCGAACTGCGGTTTCTCCACGGTGCTCGGCGAGATGTTGGAGATGTCAATGCGTGCAATGACGATTCCCGCGTCATCGCGGATAATACAGGCGCGTACGGTCGGCTTTGACGCTAATTTAATGAGTCGCTTTTTAACGATTCCGCGAAACGATTCGTCAAAACGACGACGTCGCTTGAATTTCACGCGATTTTTTGTTGGATCCTTCGCTCAACGTATATTTTTTATTTATATATTGAATGGTTGTTCTTAGCTGAAGAGTAATCCGAGAAGAAAATTGGATAACTTATTGATATCGTAGATTATTGTTATAGAGAATAAAATAAAATATTCAAAATAAAGTACCGTAGTGTAGTGAAATGAAGGATAAGAATCGTATCTGTTTCGTCAGTCGCGATTATAAAAATACGAGTCGGCGTAAACATTGGCAGCTGTTCATCGGCGTAAAAGAATTTTTATTTTCAAAGCTGGCATCTTTATTCTTGAAGCAATTTCCAAACGAAGTAACTCTCGGTGCAATATTCGTACGATGAAGCGCAACTTCTGACCGGTTCTTCTTCTATTTCGATATTCCCTTAGAAATAGAAACGAACATCCTCCTGCACATAATTCGATACATCCGTTTCTAATTTTACATTTCACCGAGGAATCATCTCTCCGTTCGGACGATTCAAGTACCTTATATACTATCCAATTCCGAAGCTGGACTTTCTTTAGAACCTCGGCAAGTCTATTTGCGAACGACCAAAGCGCGAACGACGCAAAAATGCAATACGTAAAAATAAAATTCGCTAATGACCTATCTATACTAATTACTTAAAAGCGACTGATACGACAGCTGCTTATTACCCGCGCTATCTCGTCGCTATCTTCGATTCCAGTCTCTTCGCGTAAGACCAACTACTCGCGCGAATTACGCGCTTCGCCGATCGCTGCGACAGGAAACGCGAAAGGTATTTCACGTGGCATTTAAGCGAGGTATCTCAGTGCATAGGAAAAATTCGGAAACTTCCGCGACTTATCGAACTCTTGCAAGTTTTACGTGATTTTTCGGATCGTAGAAAACGCTCGCTAATATACAATATTAAAGCGCAAAAATTCGAGGACCATAGCAGCAGCAGCAGAGACGAAACGAACGTACGAGTTGCCGAATAATTTATCGATCTCGTTCATCGATCCTTTTTCTCACTTATAAAGTTCACTCGCGTTCGAATTCCGATAGAAGACGACTCGATTTCTACCAGAGGCGACTTTTCCATATACACTTGTAATTATGCCACGTACTGAAATATGCAGCGGCTGATCATAGAAAATGCAAGAAACTTTCTGTTCCGGCCAGATGCAGTTCTCCGCCGTTCCTACCTCGCATCCAGATACGTCATCAATAAACAAGCGCGATATCCGTACGATTCATACACTTAGGAAAATCCTGGCTTATTATTAATTCCGATGGCCGTGGATTCGAGGAAAGCAGCGAACGGAGTGTCGAAATGCAGCCGGGGATATAGGAGACACGGTGATAGTATAGGTAGATGGGAGGAATCGGCGTCTCAGCTCGGGATATGAGTTTGTGTAATTGGGCTCGTGTATCTTGAGACCACCAGCCGGTAGAAACGCGTAGGTGGCTGAACGTCGTTAGGATGATGGCTAATCCTCGTGTAGTCGATATCAATTATGAATCGT
Source organism: Bombus confusus (assembly GCA_014737475.1). Taxonomy (NCBI): domain Eukaryota; kingdom Metazoa; phylum Arthropoda; class Insecta; order Hymenoptera; family Apidae; genus Bombus; species Bombus confusus. The sequence goes on from JACXIV010000175.1 coordinate 55,202, forward strand.
ACCGCGGGAATTATTCAATCGACCTCGTCGTTACGATTAGCCGTATCCGAATCGTCGAATATGTGTATACACACTTACGTATGTATACACACGTAGAGAATATACGTTTATATACTTAAGCAGCGTAGTAGAAGTATCACGTGTATGCGCGGTCGTCGCTATGACATTTTAATGGCGTGCAGACAAGTTGAAGTCTTCGCGTTACTTCGAACCCGCTCGATAAACCCTCGCGATTCCTTTTTTCTCGCTTTCTCGCGCCACCGTCTCCGTGACTTCGCTGAAAGGTAACGCGCCACGGGAACCAGTCGCCGAGCAACGAACCGTTGCCTTTTATCTAACGACCGTTTCCGCTAACGAGACGCGTTAGTTAATTCGAACGCCCGGCTCGGACGATAACGAGAAATCGAGTTCGACGGATGCCTTTGGTGGAATGCCCGACCGTTCTTCCTTTTGCTGACATTTCGTTATCGCTGAAATGAAATGGACGAGGAAGACGTTGGCTTTGGATGCTTGGATTATTAACCGTTTGTAACGTCGTGTGCTTTCGCAGTTTGGCGTACGCGCGTTACCTACGTGCGCATTTATTTATTTCAGCCCGATGGCCTAGAAATTGCACATGGTCGTGCGCGTATAAAATATAAAACGAGGCTAAAACTAGACGCAGTTGTACGTCCAGTTTATCCACAGCGTGAACAAAAGAAAGTTTCGGAGAGATCAACGCTAAGCTTGCCAGGCCCGGTCGAACGACCGGTTTTAAAATTTCGTTAAAAATTGCGCCTTCGTTGTTATTTCTTTCGTTCGTCTAACTTTACGTAAGTTCTTATATTCGCAAACATTGAGAAATCGATTAATCCGACAATATAAGGATTAATATAATAGGATAAATATAATATAATATAAGGATTAATAACAATGTAAGAACGTAAGTTCTTATATTCACAAACATCGAGAAATCGATTAATCGGGCAATATAAGGATTTACGTAAAGTTAGACGAACGAAAGAAATAACAACGAGCGTGCAATGTTTAATTAAATTTTGAGACCGGTCGCTGGACCGCGCCCGCTAAGGTCGGCGTTAAAAATGAATTTACGAGACAAGGCATTTGACACGAGCGACGAGTAGATGGATACAATTAGATAATAAGGCGAGTGGCTATTTATGCAAGTTCGTCTTCTTATTACAACGCGGCTAAAGAAGCTTGAATATAGCGAATAAATATTCCAACGACTATCTCATTCGGCTACTTTCTACATTTTTGCACGTTCTACGTTCTTCCGCATCTTTGTTCCCCGTAAATTCGTAAACGTATTACACGGTTTACATATAATGCAAATGGACTAGGATAGACGACTATTGCCAACACGCTATAGCAAGTAACTACCTACGTATTTACCTACTTAACGCACGCGAAAAGTATTAACATCTAACGAGACGAATGTCATTTTTAAAAACCGCTCTGTCTTAGATACTCTATCGCGATATCATCGCGAATGGCCGAAAGATAAGCAAATAAAATGTTCAACGACCAACGAATAAAATGTCTCGCTGCTTTAACTTCAGGGTATCTAAGATAAGATTAGCTGAATCAGTCGAGCTTCGTTAATATCGTTTGTTTCTGCCTAATTACAAGGCAAATTCTTCGCGCTACAGCTAAATAATTCCACCTGGTCGTAGGTTGTTTCGTCGAGCTGATTCGTTTCGTTTGCACGTGTGCCTTAAACTACAGCGAACGGGACAATCGAACGTTGGCGATCGTGGGTATCGAACGGTGTCGATCGACGATTTTTCCACTGAAACGTGGGAAAGAAATTATTCCCTTGGTCCGCTTGACATTGCGAGAGCTGTCGTCGCGGCGTCACAATCTAACGGTATCTACGTAATACTATGGTTTAATAGCGCAACTACGGAAAAGAGGGAGAATTTATTAGACTCGTTTAGATTATCGCGATCATTATCAATGGCGGATTCACATGGCTTTTCGAGGATTCTTATCGCGCGTCGTTACTAATTCTCGTTGCGTATGTCGGACGTAAAGAGGAACTCTGTGCTTGGGCGAGTGAAACGATTCATTTTCGAAATCATCGACGTACCAAACGTTTTTACGTATGCGTGTCGAACCGTTCTCTCTCAAATTTGTAAAGCATCGCGCGCAGTGTGGAAACTGGAACGAAATTAAAATGGCATTAATAATAAAGATCAAATTCATTTGGAAAATTTCGTCTAATTTAGTTGCGAGTCAAGAGGTTAACAAGATACTTTAATATCCAACTAGCACAAATGTACTTTTCATATACGTTTCGCTTGTCCACGTCGACGTTGCGTTTACACGTTTCTTTCTTCTCTTTTCTTTTTTAATATTGCGATCACGAGAAAGAATCTCAAGGATTCGCTTAATATTTCCGCCGTTACTATTTTTCCTAGCGTAGTTGGCGACCGTAAAATATTTATTATTCCGACAGATTCGTTTGACGAAACGATATCGTAAGCCACCTTTTGCTCGTAGCTTTTTCGATACGCGTCGTTTCGTTGCTCGATTTTCAACGCACCGATCGTCTCTCTCACGAAGCCGGTACAAAGCACCTTGAAAATGTGTGTGAAAAATGTAGCGGCTCGCCTTCTTCTAGTTCTTGACATTTCAGCCCTTAATTCTACATCAGGTTCACGGTTACGGAAAATTTCAGGCGTTCAAACGTTTTCGCAGCAATTATCGTAAAAGTTGTTCTATAAAATTTTGTCGGGATTATACGGAGCCGAGCGAACAGTTCGGTGGTTAGCGGCCGCACAAGGCAATTTACGTTCAGAGAAACAATCTTGCCGATTTGACAGGATGGTTTCTCTAATTGTAAGTCAAAACTGTTGGACCCTGCGGGCAACGGGAGTGTAAAACTGAACGCTCTGCGGCGCCAGTGTGTAGAAACAGGATCGTATAAATGCAACTTGTGTATCGAGGTGAAATTTCACTTTATCTCTCGTTGATCGTTCCCTGTCCTTCGGCTCTTTTTTACTTGGAATTTTGTTACCTTTCATCGGCCGCCTCTTACGGAAATTTCATGCTTCCAACTGGTATATACACGTTGCTCGCAGCAGTTTCAGCATCGCGTATAATATTCGACGTTTCGAAGGAGCGAATCGAAGAACTAATCGACGGGTGAAGACAAACGCGAACAACGAAACAATAGAAATCGAATCTCTGATCGTTACATCTACGATTCTGTTTCTTCGCTTTGAGTTTCAAATCGAAACAAAAAATATATATATATATATATATATATTATGCTTGTACGTTTATACGGTATTGAGACGCGCAAGTGACCTTTCATCGAAATGACAAACGCGAGTGTCGATTCTGTCGTTATGATTCATTATATTTCCTCGCTTTGAGGTGTCAAGGCGCAATCGACGTGTATGGAATTATCCGTTTCGATATTATAAATAAAAGCACGAATTTCATTACCTTTCAGCTAAACGCGATTACGTCTATAGTATTTTCTGTAAATTGTAACTCGCAGCGGTAACGTTCCACGAGCGTTCGAAGCATTTTTGAGAGATTGTTTTTCGAATCAAATAAAAATTACGCCGTCGTAGAATTTCCCATTACGGTCGATTAAACGAGCAACGCCGGCTAAAAGGAATTATTTCGGCGACGAGAATGTGAATAAATTTAGCAGAGAAGTTAGAAGCTGGAAATAGTAAATTTCAGTGCAGGAGAATTATCGTTCTTAATAAAGTATCAACATAAGAAGCATCTATTCTTGACACCGCCAGGACCTTCGGCTTCATTATACATTTAAGAAATTCCCAACGCGAGTATACACGAATTCCATTTTCGGATTAATTTATAATACACCGGCATAAATGAAGCAATAGCGAAGTTGTATAATCTATTATTTTGAAAAGAAACATGAAATATTAACGAGATTAATCTCGAGGAGCAATTTTTTCAGAGAAATAACAATTGCAATTATTAACAAGCGCGAGGCAAGAATAGGAAAGGATACTGGAACGTTTGAAAAGAATTCGGAGGAAAGAAGACGTTTAGAGGAAAAATACAGGGTAATACGTACCTCGATTTAACTCTCAGATGGTTTTAGGATGTGCAGGATAACGTAATCGCTAGAGGTTTAGCAATATTTATTGAAAACTAAAGTTTGTTAAGGCTGATCGCGGTATCGCTGTTCGCTTCGTACTGTTCGTTTGGATGCTCGAGACATAATGATCACCTTTTCGTGTGCCTGTGTCGAAAGCGTCTCGGTCGACCGTTAGCTGACTGTTGCTATTCGACCTTTTGGCGGTTACATTTCCTTACGTGTCTATCTCGTCGTTCGTTTTTCTTCTTTGTTTTTCCGTCGTCTTGTTGTTACAAAGGCGTTTGTGTCGCTACAACCCCGCCAATGTAAAAGTATCACAGTGTGAAATTATTCAACAAGGAAAAGGTAAACGATACGTTCGATGAAAAATAAATCTCGATTAATTCATTCGAGTTTCAAACATTTTATACAAACATGAAACATTCCAATATTTATCGTATAAAACCTAGATACTTTCTTCCAAACAGAGAAAAGAAAAAGTCTCTAGTGCTTTTCATCCGATTTTACCCGTAACGAATAACATTTATTTCATTATTTACTTATTTATTATTACTTAGTGCGTGCCTTTCGCCTTTGGACGAACTTTCGGTTTTACATGCCGTTTACATAATACGCTTTTTACAATCTATCAACCTTATGACGCTATCGCCTTATTGCCTCTTCCCTTATATCTATCTAATCTCTTTTTCTCATATATCTACCTCTTTTCTTATATGATCTATTACATTGCATTCTATTATACGCGGAATAACATAAATCGCGCGTTATTCGTGCATCTCCAAAGTAGATGCTTCGAGCCACGTTAAGCGTGAGTGCATCTTCGGTGTTGGCCGACTCGTAGCCATAAAAGGTGCAACAATCTGCTTCTGCCAGGCAAAAAGCCGAATCGAGTTTGGGGCCGCAGTAGGATGAAAACGTTGCCACCTGTGCTGACGCAAATATCGTCTCTAACGTATACATTGGTTTCTTGATTTTTTGAAAATCGAGCGCCCGCCACACTCTTCGAGAAACGACGAGTTCGCTTATGGTTATTATAGCGATAAAATGGTTTTAAAGCTGTACAAATTCGTAGCGATTTGGCTCTATAGATACGGAGATATGTTTTCGCTGTAGCGTGAAAACAATTGTTTCTCTGTTTGTCACGTGGAAAACACGCACGTTATTTTCTTCGAATATTAACGTAACGTAATATTAAGGTTTTGCGTATACACGGAACGAAGATTTCTGTTTGAAAGGAATTTTTCAGCTGAAATCGTCGATCTTACGCCTGCGATTAACAGAACACGAGAAATCTTTGCGTCGAATCTTTCTTACACAGGTGACAGTTCATAAAATCATGGGAAGTTCGATATTAGCGTAAGTCAGTCGTGAATTTGATAAAGAACTGGTCCAAAACAGCCTAACTATATGTACATTTAAATACGCGTTTACAAATGTTGCACAACCAGTTTCCCCTGTGTGATGTCTTAGACCTGCTGCTGCATTCGTTGTATCATCGTGTTATCGCATGTATGAACATCGTGTGTTTCAGTTTCCTTTTGTAACACGCAACCATCGTTTTAGGTCACTGTTTATAACTTTCCGATAACATTACCATCGTACGTGTTTCATTACGCATACGCAAATAACAGTAAGATAATAAAGTTGCTTAATTCCGCGACAGAGCAAGCGGACTTAGAAGAGAATTTCCAATTGTCACTCTGTTTCGGTCGTGACAATACGACCGCTATGCCATAATTTTCTTGTTTCTTGTAGTGTTCGTGGAATCGGCGACAGAATCAACAATTACCATTAGAGAGCCCTAGCTTTCCATCCGGACGGCAGCTCGGTGTAGATTTCTCCGTTCTCGGAATCGATTAACAGCGATTGAACGTAAAACACGCGCCAACTTGGATAATTTATTAAAACGATATATTCACGAACAGGTTAGGTGTTCGTTTTATCTCGTCCGAAAGAATGCGTGGCGGTCGAAAGCGATTCCCGACAGCATGGTTAATGCGTTATTTAACCTGTTAACCGAGTCATTTTTCAAACGGAGATTCCTTTTGCACAGGGAACGAAAAATTGTAACGCGGGCAAGACGACGTTCTACGTAATTTCGCCACGCGAGACTTAGAAATTGTACCATGTGACCGCGTCTATCCGCAACGAGTAGAATTTCTTTATTTATCAACGTAAACATCGGCACTTTCGCTGATCTCATACCGAAAGACGATCGATCGGTCAACATTCCGCCAAATAACGACACTAAATCCTATAAAACTCGTAAAAACTTTATGAAACTTCGATCTTGACCAGTTTTAACCGTCTTCGACGAGTATACTCGTCGTCGCTTGTATTCGTTTACGCACTGCACGACCTAATCCCGCGAGAGATCTCTGAAATTAAATTCCGCGGTTAACTGTTTCAACCTTTCTCGATCCAATTGCGTAACTTTCCAGCTGAACAGCTACTCTAAAAGAAAAAAGAAAAAAAAAAACAAAAATATCCTCCATCGCAAAAACTGGAAGAAAAATACACGGAAAAATGACATTTGAGGTAGCAATTTCTTCCAAGTTCGTAGAAACGACAACATCCCCCGACTTATCATCCCTCGTAACGATCAACCGGTATCATTTCCATCAACGAGCGACCCAACACCAACAGAAACAAAATGAATGAAAAAAAAAAAAAGTAGAAAGGTCAAAGAAAATAGTGGAGGCTCGGAGATCTTGCTCCTGCGTTCCCTCGGTCCTTGCTGTGGGAGTTCCAATTCGGTAGCCGAATGTCCGTGCGGCTACCGATAGAGTTCGGTCGAAAATTAAAAACGACACACCACGTTCACGACATGTATACGCACGCGATAGAATTCGTACACATTCGTGGCTGGACTTGGATTTCATCGAAGAAGTATGGGGGCCGAGGCGTTCGTGGCGGCTGTAACGGCAGCGGGATTCTGGTTTTCAGGTTTCGGTCACGCGATGTCTTTTTTCTCTGTTCCCGGTACCCGGTTATCTTCTGCCCCAGGCGATCCCCAGGACGTCCATTTTACTCTCTTTTAGCTCGGTGTCCCTTCTACGCGGCCTTCTACTTACTACCGATGGTCTCGCGCCTTTTCACCGCTTTCGATCCATCGCCGAACGTCCTCCCCTCGGTTCTCCAGCTTGTCGCCAGCAAATCGTTCCACACGTCGACCGCCACGGCAATCGTCGACAGGCGGCGGATTTTCACGCGTTTAACGAGAAACTCGAAAGTGCCAGATCGCACGGAGTAACGCGAAACAATGCGTGACACGCGCAAAGTACACGGTACCTGCTTTCTGTAACATTCGCTGGGTAAAACGATCTTCTACCGTGGTCCTGCTTTCTCGGTCGCGTTCTCGGAAGTAGGAATTTGCATAAAGATCCGCGGTCATCGGCGAGCCACGGTTTTGCCGTGCTTTTTGCAATGACGAAAACGAGGTAAGTTCGATTCGGCGAATGATTTGGCTGAAGACGGTCGGAAAATGTGCGAAGGTACATTTTGCAAAAATGTCGCGTGTGTTGTTCCATCTATCGCGCTTTCCATCCTGTAAATTATAGTAAATAGGAATAAAACTGGCCTGGCCGATCAAAGCGTCGATACGCGTGTCCCAACTCTTTGAAGTTTCTTTGTTCTGCCTGTACTCTTGGTTCGATGTCATTGATTCTTTAAAGAGAGCAAAATAAAAACTGAATAGGACAGGTGGAGTGGAAATGATGAAAAAGACGAGAGAGTCAGGACGTAAGCTTAACCGCTATGAAAATGATCGTATTTCGAATGTTTTCAATTTAGACAAATTGCTGTGGAGAAGTACCCACTCACCGGAAACGACATTGATCACCGACATTCTGCCGTTAAACGCTGAACGATGGAAATTACGACAGTAGGCATCTGGTAAGAGCATCGAGATAAACAGGCGTATCTAATTTTACGCGATCGACGCGATTACGCGATAACCCGGACAAACGTACGTACATATTTTCGCACGACTGCAACGAAATGTGTTAAAACGTACCGTTAAGGTAAAAAGGACTTCGATGTAATTTAAAAAGAAAAATTTCCATTGTGTTGTTGCGAAGGAACGAGCTGGAAGACGGAAATAACGCAGTAGTACGCAGAAGTCGTGTTTTTCTTTGACAAGATGAGGTACGGTAGTCGTGGATTTGAAGTTTCTTGCGTCGGTACGGCTGTAGATTTCTTCGCAACATTGGCCATGGGCCGGAAAAATGTTTCCCAGTATTCGCGTAATTTCTACTTGAGCAACCTGCTTGCTTCGCTGTTATTAGACAAGCATTTCATTTCTCGAGTCTCGTTTAACACGAAAAACTACCGACCTGTACGATACTTTGATCTAGAACAGATAAAGTCCATTTTACCTTATTTTATTTTTATATTATTCACAATGGCATAAAAAATACGCTAGAATCTTTTATGATCTTATAAATATCAGAGAGAAAAATGAATAAATCGTATGTACGTCATCGTCGATGCAGCGCAATCGATATTTAGTTTTGGACTAAAATTTTTCTTCGCTAAAACGTTTCTTTTAAAATCTCACTGTGTTCAAATATTAACATCGAAGCTTTAAAGCTACTAAAATACCAATGCTAAGAGTTTACTTTGTCGAACTGCGTTTCCACAACGTTAACTTCTCTAGAGCGGAAAAATTTCGCTACGCGATATTCGACATCTTTTTTTTCTTTCTTTACAAATATGGAAACGACGCCATTTTTTCTAGAAAATCGGCTTTGTAACGAACAATCGATACTCTTTGAAAGAATAAATTTTCCCTTCCTCGTCCATCACGCGAAGCGAACGTCGAGACTTAATCAGCCGGTTTTTCTTTTTTTCCAATGCAATTCGCTCGAGTTCTGGTAACTCATTACGCACTTGTAAGGGTGTAAACATGCCAGACTTTCACATGCTTTACTCACTTGAATGCGAGACCGAGTACCGTAATTACAGGTGGAATTCGCTTCCGCTGCGTCGCCTACACGAATCGTTTACCGAAATCCGAATGCTTCTCTCTCGATACCCACCTGTTCTCTGTTAAATGTCAGTACTTTAACGTTGCTCAATTATATTTCTCGCGTGCAAGAAACAAATTTCGAAATAAACTACAGACGCTCGATATTTTCACGATATTTACTTACAATTTTGTATACTTTCGTATACCTACATACCTATACAGTAACGTGATAAATTCTCTAGACAATTTTTCTGATTCGACTTCTACAGTCTTTATTTATTCATTTATCCATCTATTATTTATTTTCACATCTCCTGATAAGATATAGTAAGTTAGCCCAATTATTGTCGTTAATAAGTGAATAATTAGTTAGCGAATTAGTACACTTTCGTGAAGGATCCATTTCCTTTAGGAAACTTGGGCTTTTTCTACGTTGTGTTCTATCAGTTACAAGCGAATGCGTATTCTGGTATACTATAGATTCTATTATCGCGATAGTTATGGCACATAAAAATACTTACGTATCCGACTTATGTAAAATTAGAATTCCGCACGGTGCTTCGCGCTACTTTATTCCTAAGATGGCGTTATCGCGAGCAACAGCCCTTCATGCGACAGTCGGACGTTACTCGACTTCCAACTTCCAACAAACAGAACCGCAAGCGTGTCGTCTAATGATCGCGAAAGTTGGAGATGCAAGAAGCTCTGAAAATATTCGGTCGTCAACCTTGCGTGTGCCCTGTTCTGTGTAACGATTGCACAATGCCGGCGGTACGGCAACCACTTGGCATCAAGCAGGCTGAAACTAATTTTTCCAAGCAGCTAATAAGATTGTTCTTGATTCGCCGGCGAAACACGGGAAACAATCCGGATCCGTGAAACCGCTAAAGCGGCAATAGAGTAAGGACGTCAGGTGCGCCCATAGAGAGCCAGGTCTGGGTTGCCCTAGAAACGATAATTATTCAAACCGGTATTACGTAGTAATTAATCTGGAGGCAGATTAGTGCCGGGCAACGCCACGGTGGGCGTTGACTGATCGAGTTAGCGTTGAGTTAGGGATTTCGCTGCTCGAGCTTGGCAGCCCCCGGAAAGTCGGCTACGCTCGTCCATCATCACCCTGTTTCCAGCGGAACGAGCCGTACGTAGCCGGGCTCGGAGACCGGGGCGTTACATAATTAACGTGACTTCAGTTTAATTTTGCTGCAGACAATTAGCGCGACGAGCCATTCACCTTGGCTAAAGTCTCACGATGATTCCGCTTGCAGCAGAACGTTTAGACGCTCTCTCGCCTCCTCTGTCGGTCGCATTCGCTCGAGCTTCTTCGCATCGCGCCCATACCTGTCGCGTCCTTTTTCCGCCTTCGTTTGCGGAATCTTGCGCGACACGCTGTGCGTTCGAGAAAGGATTAGGTTGTCCGGAAAGTTTCTTTCGTTTTATGAGCAAACAATAGACGCAGCACATTTTCTGTTTTCTGTAATTTTACCGAATCACGTATGATCCATTTTAATTCGATAAAATAATATGAAAGAAACAATGTCGTGCACCCGTTGTTCCCTTATAAAACGAAAGAAACTTCCCGGACAGCCTAATACATTCGTTTCGATTTTGCAATGTTTCGCTGGGCACCGCTTCTACGAGCTTGGACACAATTTTGCGATTTTGTACGATACTTAAACGATGCTTCGTAGATAGCATACTCGTTGTTCATGTCTGGCTCATATTCGTTCGATTATACCTTGGAACGAAGATGTTCGTCGCTTTTCTACGCTACTAGAAAATGATATTATCCACTTCGTTGGATGAGATTCAGGCTGGAAATGTATTATTACGCGGCTGCGTAATCGATAACCGTACTCGGCTTGTATTTAAGATTACGTCGTTTCGTCTTCGATCGCGAACTGTCTCAGAAATTTCCTTACGCCGTTTTGCGCGAAACAGTTGGAAAGCTCATACCGCCTGGCGATGCTACACAGTTTCTTTATTTATTCCTAAGCGATGACTGGAAATTTTTTTATAATAGTTATTCTCGGCGGATAGCGACTCCAAAATTTCTTTCAATACATCAGGTATAGAGCATTATCAATTACTATGGCACGTAGGTGTAACGTTACCAAACGTGAGTACGATTATGACGATAAATATGTGTAAAAGTTCACTGCCACTCGCATTCAATTCTACGCACACAAAATGCATTCGAAACGTATGCCGTCAAGAAATTCTTCGCGATAATAAATTAAGGGTCGATCGATGGTCACCTGGGAGCGCAGAACGAAGGGAGAATCCCGTTCTTCGACCACGAAATATACGAGAAATCGGGAGAAATGCCTCGTTTTTAAAAGTCCGATAGCTTAAAATTAGCAATTTTCTGTTCAAGCTAAGAGAACAAAAATCGTAAAGAAATCCTTCAGGAATGTCGAAAGACAATTGAAGAGTGGCCGTGGAAAACGCTGTAAGCGCAAAAATCGAAAAACGTTGACATTTTCTCGAGAAGAATTCTACGTACTGGCGAGAATACTATAGCATAGAATTTACGTGCAATTTCCCTTCACAAATGTTTATCGATAACGCTAGAAGATTGTGTCACGACGCCGCCTCCACAGAGAAAGATAGAAAGAAAGAAACAAAATTTAGCTCGTCGTCTCTTTCGATTTCTCTACTACTTTATCGAATTACGTATGATCGTAATAATAATATAAACGAAACAAAATCATACGTGATTCAGTAAAATTACAGAAAACGAAAATTGTCGTGCGTCTATTGTTTCCTCGTAAAACGAAAGAAACTTTTCCGACAACCTGATACTTTTCTCTCTCGCGAACCTCCACTACGTCGACGCGCGAGCTTTCTTTTCTCCTGCTGAGAAACTTGTTCCTCGGCGCTCACGGCCTTTTCTACGAGCACTCTTCGATTATAAACAAATTATCTCAAATTAAATTCAATCTCTCCCTCGAATTCGACGTGCAAAATTATTTCCAATCGCAAACAAAAAAAAAAAAAAAAAAAAAGAAAGAAAAGAAAAGAAACAAAGCAGAGCACTGCGAAGTGGAAAAAATATACATCGTCGCGTATCCTCCGACCACGATGACCATCGAGATTCGTTGAAAAAACGGCACTGCCGTTGTGCGAACGCCGCGTGCCGCTTCACCCGCCCAGGCATCGGCAACGCGTGCTTTCTGCCATATCATTCGCGATTTTTCCGTGTCCCTGGAGAAATCGCGGGATTTGCCGCCAGGTCTTCGCCAACGTCAGAGTAAATTTCGCTAGACCCGCGCCACCCTGCAACCCATCATAACAGTATAGATTATTCGTGCACGGGCCAGATCGATCAATGATGTACGCAGATCCGATTCGCCTTTCCTTCTCGCGCCCTTAACAATCCCCGGAGGAGCGGTTCATCGTTTTGACTTCCACTTCTTTCCCGATATATATGGATAGTGGCGTACGTCGGAACAAATTCTGGCTGAAATTCGCGCCACAAATCGCAACGGGGCGATGGGAATTATTTGATGGTCTCGCGCGATCGAGCTTCGAATGTTGCGAAGTTTCGACCTTTTCAGCTACTATATGCGCGCTAACGTTTCCAAGTGCGTGTTTGTGGAAAACCGCTGCGTTCTGTAAGGAAGCGTGCGTAATGACTTGAAAGGATCGAACTGGAGACTTTGGCTTCGATAATTTCGTCCCGCGTTCTTCTCTTTCCTATTTTCGCGCTGCAACACTTACGGAATTATGGGATTCCGAGACGATTGCGAGTTACTGGCTCTCGTGTACACAGGGTGTCACAGAATACGTGCGACCCACTTCGAGAGCCTAATAAACAATGAAAAAGTTGGCGCAAGCGTACGTGTATCCGCGTTCGCGAGATGCAACGAATTTCCTGCTTCGATTTTCTCTTATCTAATTGGATTGCGGAAGATGCCGAAAACGACCACTTTGCGTTTCAAGGCAAGCCTGTAGACGTCTCGTCGTGGATCCGGTTACGCTCTGAATGATTCCCGGTGTTTCTCGAATTTGTCCCGAGAGCTTGTTCCGCTCCGAACCCTCGTACTCCGACATTTTCAACGGTTTACAAACGGTTCGCAATATTCCTCGTGTCTCATAAACGAAGATCGATACGTTTGTATGAATTTTTCTCGTTGTTCTTAGATGCTCCCAAAGTGGATCCCACGCGTTTCGTTAACCCTGCACGGTTTATACAATTTAATCTACGTACATAGCGCGGTTTGTAATTTCTATTTTCAATTTCTAGAATATGCTGCTTTCAATTAATATTTTAATCTTCCGCGCGTGTGCAACGCACTCATAATAACTCAACAAGTAACTATCTCCTGCATAGTCAGATAGAAAAAACAAGGAAACATGTTTGTTTGTTTGTTCGTTCGAACACGTTTGATATATACTATTCTAATATTATTGTTCTATAAAAAAAATACGATGTTAGCAGGAAACGGTGCTGAGCCGAAGGGCAAGGATTATTCCAACGATAAAATAAAAGAAATATTGTTCTATAAAGTGAAATCGGATAGCGACCCACGAAGAGAATATAAATTTATACGTTCGGAACAGTCGACCAACGTTCAATGTGAAAATACAGGAAAAACTCGTTCTCGCGTATAGATAAACGCGAGGTAACGTACAAGCGGTACGGTTACGATACGTTTAGGATATGTACGACGAAGCAGCATCTTGGGGGGTAACTTTGAATAATACAACGGTTTCGCTCATATTTAAGGCGAATAAAGTGAAATGAGCACGAGAGAAGCACGAACGCTAAAAGCCACTCCAATGAAACTCGGTTTACTTAAATACGGAATTGTCTGCGTGTAAAACTACGTTCGCTAAAAATGACGCAAGAATCGTCAAGATATTCCGATATTCAGCTCGACGGCTGATCGTTTTCACGATTTTCGTTGCGAGAAAAAGCAAATTTTAGACAATCGCCAAATCGATCGCTACGATAATCTTTTTCGTAGATGCAGCAATTTTTTATGTTAAATTCGTCTTAATCGATTGTCTTTAAAAATATTAAGTTGTCCCAAAAATGTCTTTCTTTTACAAACATGCCCTTTTCAACGATGCATCTTTGTACAAACATGAAACCTAATCTGTCAAATGTTCTGGTCTTTATCTTAATAGAACAAAATGGATCAAACATAATTCGATAAAATAATATAAAACAAAAAATATTGTGCATCTATCGTTTCTCTGTAAAGCGAAAGAAACTTTTGGGCCAACCTAACATGTTACTCTGTTCGTTCGCGTATCCAAAATCATCGTGTGTAATCAAAATCCAATGATAAACCTCGTCGATTGAAAATTTGTGCAGTACATAGGATACGTGTAGCTAAATAAAATTCGAATTCGATAATTGAGAGGATGGAAAATTATTTTGCAACTCGCCATGCTTTTATCAACACACCGCGTTGCATTTTTCAGGTCAAACTTTAAAGGGCTCACGTAACCTAATCTTTTTTTCGGTAGGAACCATTGTCGGTCTTTTCCGTATCTATAACAGATGATATTACGCTTCTAGGAGTCTTTTTCCTTTCTTTGTCTTTCTGTTTCCCTCGCAGAACGCAAAATATTAATTCAAAAATTTGAACAAATGATATTTGTTGACGCAAAATATGGGTGCGGCCGAATAACACGTACAAGCGAGCACGAGGCGATTCCTCGTGAAGAAATAAGAACGAAACATGGAACAAAATCTTTTCGTTTAAGGTTTGGTCTTCGAAAAAATCGAATTTGAAACTTTATCAAGCATACACGAACGTGGCCAATTACCGACTGGATATGAGTCAAAGATCGATAGAGTGTCATCGTGGAAACGAAAGCAAATAAAACATATAAAAAAGAAACATCTTCCTTCTATAAGCATAAAGTTATTTTGTCCAATTTTACGTAGCACCGATTCGGGTTACTCTCAAACTCGTAAAGTATTATAACGTATCTATACTATATATATGTACTATAATAGTGTTATAACGTATGTACAGTAGTTTCTCGTCCGATGTGTCGTACACAGTTCGGAGGAATTCCAGCGGAGGACGAGAGCCACTTGCGGATTAAAAGGTTGTTCAATCGATGAAAATTGCCACAAGGGCCACCGTAACGCGGAAACTCGTAGGCTAAAGGCAGTGAGTTTTATCGCGAGCACGTGGGGGCTTGCTTAATTTTATGCGATTTTTTATCGACGCCTCGTAATATCGATAATGCAAGGCACTGCTGCTTCATCTCTCTCTCTCTCTCTCTCTCTCTTTTCTCTCCCTCCACCCTCCACCCCCAAGCGGTTCGTACGTAGGTCGAAGGGTGGTTTATATCAAGTTATAGGAGTTTGAGAAATGATCGCCGCATCCGAGTCTACTATCCTTTCTTTCATCCTTCGATCGAACCAAACCAACAGAAGAGCGCATTCGAAAGTTCTTAACTTCGCCCCCTATTAATCTTTCCTTTCCTTCGGGTACCAGCGAGGAACTCATTTGCATTTGCAGTTTATTTTGTGGTAATTTGAAACATTGTTCGTGATTCACGATAAGCCACGATTTTGTCAATGATGCACAGCTACTGTAGGCAGCTGTTCGATGTAAAAGCTGTTACGGAGAGGACAATTTAAAAAACTCACGAATCGATGGAACTACTAAATCGTTAAAAATGCCATGAACTATACCGTAGTTTCAAATTTCATCTGCCATTCGGTTGGAACAACGTACGGAAAAATTCTGCAGCCTCGTACGCACTGGAAATCAACGAAGCATTTTCGAGCAAGGACCTGCTCGATCGTCAACGCGAAGTTGCATTGAACAGACCTGCAGAATCGAGACTCACACGCGCGTAACCTGCGACTGTCGAGCTATCATCGTACACGTCCTTTTAAATCGTTCATTTTAAAGTACAAATTTACTCTCGCGACAAGTAACCACGTCGAAGAGACTTTGAGGGAAAATGTCTGCCTCGAGGGTCGAGTCTCGAGCGTTTCTTCCTTCCTCGAGGTGATCTCTGCTCGCGTTGTTGTCGCTAATAACCACATAGGTCGATGCGACACGGGAAACCCGTATAGAGAAAAAAAGAGGAAAAGGAGAGACGAGTCGTCCTTTCGTTTCGTCAACGCGAACGCGTAGACGACAGAAAAGATACGACAGCGACATTACTCGTATCCTTGTTCTTGAAACATCGATCAAGCTGCGTTTCGCCCGTATTTGCCCCGCTATTTGGATTATCGAAACGCGAAGGTCGAGATTTTCGCGTGAAACGAATCTCGAAGGTTACAGGAAAGTTCTTGTCCCCTCTCTTGCGCCATACGACGAGACACAAGGAGAGAAGCTCGGTCTAGAAGAAGCAGAAATTTCCTACGGATACTTCGTTTCTATCGCGAAACGCGTTCTCTTTTTTTTTTTCCTTTTTTTAAACATTCCTCGAAGCGTGGAAATAAATTCTAAAGACCGCTAAACACTCTGGCTATTACAGCCGCCCTTAAGCAATTTTCTCGATTGGAACTGCATCGGCTTTTACATTCCTGGAAACCTTTCGTTTTCATTTCCCTGGTTAAGTATATACTAACAAAGCACCGCCGCTGCCATTACTGTAACAGCGGCGCGGTTATCCCTGCGCTTCGCAGCCTCGCTATCAACGACGCACGCCTCCGACGTTCAACCGCGATTCCTTGAAAAGCTTTAATCAACCACCCAATTCTGCCCACGTTCGAGAATACGCAATACGCTATGAGAACGAATACAAGTAGCGTTAAAGACGCAACTCGTATTAGCGTGTCGCAAAAATGTCTTTCGCGATCTGCACGCAGCTGCTATGATCTGGCTGTGATGATACAAACATGAAACCTAATCTGTCAAATGTTGTGATCTTGATCGTCGATCGTCCACTAGCTGTCGTAGGATACGTTTCGTTTGCATTGAAACAAAAAATCTCGTGCATCTATTATTTTCTTCGAAAACGAAAGAAACTTTTACGACAACCTAATAGCAATGCAACGACCAACCCCGATTAAGTCAGTGTAATCTGGCGAATAATCGCCGCTGCTCTCTGCTATAGCGTTCGAGGTGTTGAACAGATGCCGCGAGTGAAAATAAACAACGCGTGAATGATGGGTTGACTGTTAACTCGAAACATCGGTTAAAAATTACTCGAAGCTCTTCGGGACATCTAAGAGTCTTTGTCGAATTTTTGTTGAAAATATCGTGCAGTGTTTTGCCTGATGTTTATACGTGTATGGGAGTACGCACAAATATACAGAATATGCAAAGCAACGCGGTGTTTCTGCTATACGGCGTGTACCGAGGATGTAACCTTCGTTTAGGCTCGACTTTTTAGTTGCGCTCGTACAGACCTATATGAATCTCCGTGAACGTTTACGATTTGGTTCGCAACCAAAGGGAAGAAGCGTGTGTATTACAAGTAGGAAGACGAGCGTGTTCCGGTCGCGACAGCAGGCTGAAAGGAATGGAAAAATTGAGGGACGGAGAAAACTGACTAAGATACTTCGACGAAAACTGGAAAATTTAAGGACACGAAGAAGGGAAGATGGCGCGTGTAAAAACACGAGTTGCGTTGCGTGCAACGTAAAAAGGACGAGGGAAGATATACGCGTGTAGAGAAGCGAAGAGCAAGAGAAAGCAGAAACGAGCCTGCGAGAAGATGGATAGGAGAAAAAGGAGGAAGAGAGGAACGAAGAGAGGGAAGAGCGTAGTATACCAAACATAGACGTTGCGTACGAGAAGCGAGGGGTGGCTAAGGGATAATTTTATAGGGCGGATATATGTCTTCCAGGAATCCGTTTAAAGCCGTTTAGCCGTCTGTTATGTTGGTTCAATTACGCTGCTCGTAACGTACTACGTTGTATCGGAACCGAGCGTTTTCTAAATACATACGTGGCTACCGTGACTGCAGCGAGCCGAGAATATGATAACCTTTCATAATGCACGCTGCTTCGTAAAGGTTCATGCGGCGGATAGTATTGCGCCTGAAATTGCACGTCCGAAATGGATTGCCATGGTAGCGCGTGGATGTACGTGGATGTTCGATGAGCCGTTGTTCCAGCAGGATTCTCGCGTATTTTTGTCCCGGCAACCGACGCGAATCGAATTCGACGGATTCGTTTCAATTTTCTTCGCTGTCAGCTGCTGAAGAGCTGCTTGGAATTCGATGCAACGAGAGATATCAGCTTGGCGCACCAGATGCTGAAACTGATTGTATTCTTCCTTTGCGAAAGCATTTTGATCGAATCGACGTCGTTGATGAGTTTCCTTGGGCTCTTTTCTTTTTTTCTTCTTTTTAATTTGATACGATGATACGATGTAAGACGGCACGTTCTAACAACAGCGACAGTAATAGCGTAAGAAACGCAAGGATAGTTCGTAGAAGTAGCGAAAATGGTAAATATGGTAAAATCGAAAGTAGACATCTTTCACGCGAATAATCGACGTAAGAGACGAAGAGGTAGTTCGTGGAGACGGAAAGTGAATGTTACAAGTTAGATCTCTTGTTTACAAGTTAGATTCTCGGATTGTTCCTATCGATAAAAGTTGATAGATTAATCTAATTAAAAAAAGAAAGAAAGAAAACGATCCAGAGTATGAATGGACGTTGTACTTTAAAGAAATCGTCCTCGATTTCGAGGTTCAAATTCTTTTGGTTTCTCTCGCAGCGACGGCAGTGACCACTGTCACTGCGAGGAATCCGTGGTGCGCAGAAAACAATTTACTTTGAAGGCCGCAAACTCTATTACCGAGCAAAACGTGCTCGGTAAAATAATGACTTTCTCTAGCCCGGTGTCACAGCTCGCCATTGCATCATCAAATGACTTTAACTTGACTCATTGCTGGTGGCCGGTGCATGGGCAAAGGTTGTGCCTCGAGCTCAGTAGGTCATCGAGAATGAAACCGAGATCTGGTTAAGCTTCCTTTGCGTCTATCGTTCGTCGAACACGCGCAAAATCTCCTTTCCTCGTCTTATCAGAAGTATCGTACTTGCGAAGTGGGATTCATTTAAGTGGCGTGGTTCTCTCAGAATCGCGATCTTTCGTCACGATCGAAACTGCAAGCAGTTAACCGTCAACGGTCAGAATTTTCTTTGCTCGGTTGTTACCTCGTAAGAAGAAAGATCGTGATCGAAGAAACGTCATAATTCCTTATTGACGTTGTAGCTTCGAGTCGGTACATGCGTATTACGAAAATTCCAGTTCCGATTCGCACTCCAAACGTATGCGACCAATTGATCTTATTTCAAGATTCGCTGTAAACATTTTTCTCGGAATAGAATCTCGGTAACCGAAGAGAGAGAAAACCGCATAGAAATTCGAACGAGATAGAAATCGAAGAAGAATCATCGTCGCTTGCAATTTCGCTCGTTTATCGTTCATCGCGCTTATCGTTTAGTAAGAAAATGGAGCGGACAAGGTACAAAATAGCGACGCGTCCGAAGGACGAATGAAACGATTGTTGGAAACAGGGTGGAAGTTAAGTACCTTCGTTGCGCGAACGAAACTTCGGCGTTGGTACGAAGGCGTACACCGTTTCTCCGAGGAGAACATGGCACGCGCGCGCGCGCTCCTTGCCTCTTTTTATTTATGCCGGCCATTTTGCGGCACGACGGGACGCCATCTTGTTTTTATGGCCACCCCTCGGGCAACGTCGTCCAACCCTCGTTCTATCCGCATGCAGATACGAATCCCCCGGCATTTTATCTTCGAAACTCGTTCTAGCCTTTGTCGTTGTTCATCGGACCAACCGGAAAGACCTGCGAATTCACGTCCACCTTGCATTACAAGTTCCAGGAAGAATCCTGCGCGAAGATGCAGCAGGATGAGAACGACCGCTCTCCTTTCTTTTATTCACCGTTGATCCGTCGATCTGTCCTGATTACATTTTTAAACACTTTCTTGCTTGCCTGCGAAGCACGAGTCACTTACTCTTAAGGTCGGAGCTCACCCTCTGTTGCTGCTCGAGCTCGCCGACTACGGTTTCCCGTATTTCCAGGACTTTTATAAACGTATACCATTTAAGAGCAGCCGCTGTTCGAGCAGATGAGTTTCGACAGCGTGAATTTTAGGTTACGAAAGTAACGGTGTTCCAAGCACTCGCACGATATCTTTCTTCGTCGTTGATTCTTTCTCGCTGATCCGTGTACGATCAGGTAAAATCGAGAGTCATCGCGCTACGACGAGTTTCCTTGCTTCTTCGAGCACGAAAATTTGCCTGTTTCGCTCGCACGGTAATTTGCAACGACGCCAGCCTTTACGCAGGTAGCTGGTAAAAAGAATTGTTTGCAAAAACGCTTATTAATAGCGAGTCGTTTCGCTCGTGTCGCGCGTCTCGCGAGAATTCGTGGCGTTCCATCTCTGCTCGCTCTGGAAGTACACGTTTCGCCGTTGAATTCAAGCGATAACCCCTGAAATTGAAATTTTTATCAAGTAGCATTTACGACTGTTGTAAATGTTGCGAGCGACGTGCGTGAACGAACGCGTCGCGTGTGCAATAAGAATTACGGCGTTTTATATTCATGTAGCTATTAAACTTTGAAATTGAGATGTTATCGTACGCTATGCTCGTTATTAAGTATGATCTAAATACGTGTAAGCTACGAACATGCTACATGTTCTAATTAACAACGTCTGTCAGAGTATGTACGGTTCAAAGAATACGGAACATTGTATTTCCATTAAATAGAACATCGATGTACGTTGATACTCGTTGATAGTCGGTACTCGTTTACATCGTTACTCGTGTCTTCCACTGCAATTACATAACGCGAAACACCCTTGCGTCGAGGCTCGCCTCAGCTACGCGTATCGAACGTTATTTTCCAACGACGTATAGCTACGCTTCGAAGAAAGAAAGATGAGCATGATAACTGGCAATTATCATCCGATATTTATCGGCCTTCGATTTACTAGAATCCAAAGCGTCAAATATGTTATTTCGTTCCCGCGAAACAATTGAGCGAATTGACGGGAGGAAAAGCGCGAGTGCGAACAGCTAATTACGCTAAAGAACAACGTTTAAAGAACAAGAGGCAACTTATGGTTGTTTAAACGTTTGACTTCGTTGCGCGCGATACCGAGTTACGTAACACCTACATATGTAAATATACGTTTTAATTTTCAGTGTCGCTTATGAAATATTTATAACGTTGATTAATACGTGTTAGAAAAATGAAAATTCATGTCGTTTCCGTGTTCGAGTATCGTATCTTTTTACATTCGGAAGATTTATTACATCCGCTTTTCCCATCGAGAAGCGATGACGCCAACAACGTGCCTAGTAACGCAGAAGCGCGTTTCACGAACTCGTGGCTCGTCCATTTCACAGATTTCACAGATCACCGCTTTGAAACCTGTCCACGCCTCGCTCCGTTTAAAGAAATCGAAGGATCGCTAAGTGACAGCCGCAAAGTGTAAAGAATTCAGCCAGCACCAAGAATCAACTCTAATTCAGCCTGTCTCGCAGGCCGTCTTTTACGAACATTTTACGCGTGTCCATAAACCGTCAACTTTACGATTAAACTTACGGTCAACCCCCTGCAACCGTAGTTTCCCTCGGTTCGCGTGCTTCTTCCCATATTTTTATTCCAACGTACGCGAATTTTCCTTTTCCTTCCTCCTTTCTTTTTTCCTCTCTGTCTTTCTCGCTCTCGCTCTCTTTCTACCTTTCTCGGTCGTTCTTCCTACTATTCCTGGTAATGGGTTCTCGTCGTCGCTTAAAACCATTGCTTTTTAGAGGCGTTCGAACGTTACCACGTTACGACTTAACGCTGTCGTAAGGTTACATCGTCAGGGTAAATACTTCGACCGCAAACACTCGTCGCCGTGGTATTTTAACCAAAATTGCGCGGTAACAGGCCTGCCAAGGCGAAGTAAGCTACAACTATCGGACAAGTTTTAGCAGCCAGACTGTCGTTAGACACGCTAACGACGAGACTCGGTCGACGGGACGTGATATTCCGGCCGAGCGACGAAAAACAACACCGGGCGGATATTGTTGGTACGCACGAACAAACGTATATTCCCTCTTCTCCCTCTGTTTCTCCATCATTTTCTTCATATCTTTCGAACAGACGCGCGATTCCGCGTTCGATTGCTCGCAGCAGAATCTCCATCGCCTTCGTACAGTTGCTTCCTAGTTTTCGACATCGTAAGGTCTTCTCGAGGTCGATTCGTATCTTTATTCGAACGACGTATCGTTTCTGTCGTTATCTCTGTATCGCCATTGTAACCTTCATAGCGATCTCTAGGAAATGCTCGATCTCGCCAACGCTCGAACCTGTTGTCGCCGCTCGAGTCGTTCGTCGTTGATATAATTGTCCGAAAGTGGAGGAACGTACGAGATCAATCGACGTCTCGGTATTGTCCGATGCGCGATATCCCGCCTCAGTGCGGAAAGTTCTTCGCAACATCGAGAAGTCTTCTGTCCCTTTTTTTTTTTCTTTTGCATCTTATCGACTTTCGAAGTTGAGAATTAAGAAATTTCTACGTCTCAATAAAAACGAGAAGGAGATCGCGGCATGAACGGTGTCGAGGATCGTAGCGGGCTTAAACGACGATAAAACGTCGAGCAGCGAGATACAACTGGACAAAACAACTGTCTGTAGGACACGGAGCATCGGCAACACCTGCGTCAAGAAGGTGGACAAGACGAGGGACACACGAAACGAGCGAACAAGTCGTTTCTCACCGAAAAACCACTCGGGCTCCGTTTTTATTAATCGAGCAACAAAAATCCTTCCCTCGACCCCGATAATTTCCAGCGTCTCATTAGGCCTCCGGATTTATCGTAACAAGTGGTCCCGGCTCGATCTGGCTTTCCAATTCGTAAATTCGAAGTTCCCTATCGTGGTGGGAGCAACGATCGTCGGTAGCGTGCGTGCGTCCGGCTATTCTACGAAAGTAATTACGAATGAATTACAAGAGAGATGGCAAACCGTGTGCCAGTACACAGCATGATAATGTAACGGAGAGTATAATGACCGGTACGCGATTATCGTCCTAATAAGCCAGAGTGACGCAAGAAAGTCTCCTTCTCTCTCTCTCTCTCTCTCTCTCTCTCTCTCTCTCTCTTTCTCTCTCTCTCGCTCTCTCTTGCTATCTCTCGTTGGTTGAACAAGAACGCGAGAGGCCAATGAGCGGTTACAGAAGTCAGATGGTTGAGCAAAGTCCTTTGGAAAAGGAGACGAGACGCTGGATAAGGCGCGAAGAACGATCTTGTCCTTCTACCATCGGCCAAAGTTCCCCTCGGTTTCCCATAGATGCTCGAAATTAGGTTTCGTGAAATGAACTTGAGAAGTTTATTATTATCCCTCGTCTATTATGTCTAATGCCGAGTTCAGATCTACGTTCTCCACTCGTCTCGATTAGCAGCTCGGACTTTGCCTTTGGATGATCCAGCGACTGTACTTACTTTGTCCCTTTGCCTGCTCGTCTTTCCTCTTCTTTTCTTTCTCTCTCTCTTGCTTTTTTTCTTGCCAATCGTTGGTAACTTAACCGGTAGAAGGCGGATTTGGATTGTTGGATCGTATCTATGGAAAGTAATTTGTTGAAATGATCATACAACCGAGCGAGTCGAGTGGCAACTGTACGTTTGAAAGGAAGAAAGTTTCGTTGCTGCATCCTCTTCCTCGGGATATATTAAAAGCGTACGTATAAAGGCAACACCGTGTACTTTTGTGATATCGTCGGGAGAGAAATATTGTTGGAATTCGACTCGATCGATTTTGATATTACCGTAGTAAAAAATGAAATTGTCCTGGAGCAGACGTAAAAATTATTGGCAGTATATTTAACACACTTTCGTTCGGAAGTATTCGACGCTTAGAAAATTTGAGAAGTAAACTTACGTTACGCCTGGTAACGAGAGAATATTTATAGGAAGCGTATTTCGCCACGCGCCATCTTTAAAACATTTTTTGGGACTTTTTTTACGGAAAAATCGTCATAAGAGGAAAAATGTTTTCTCGGAGTTACTACAGTTCTCGCCATTCTATTTAAGAAAGCCAAACGAGGAGAAACGAAAAAGACATTTTTAAGTAGGATGAAATTGATCGTAAAACCAAAAAGATAGTTAATAACCAAAAAAAAAATAGTGTCTAATGCTCTTGAAATAAAATACAAATATATCTACGTCCGTAGGAAAAAATCTGCCAAAATAAGATTACTCGGGGTTCAGATTCTCAAGATCATTTAATTTTGAAAATTGTCCTTACCATTATCAGAAACATACGCGTGCTTCTCGTCAAATTGATATTGACTTTCGCTGAGATAGGCCGTAATATAATCATCGTACATAAACGATTCTAACTTAATCATAAAGACAAATTGCATTGTTTAAAAAAGAAGATACACGATAGAAGCAAACGATTATGATACAATTTACGTTACAAATTTCATACAGGTTGCTAATATAATGGCAATAATAATAATTTTATTCGTACCTTGGGCCTGTAGCCTGGATTACAAGGAGATTATTAAATACGTTCTCGTCGCTAAATCCTTACACTAATTATCCCTTTAGTTACATACCACTCCGAGTTACCATATTATATTACTATTCCATTTCGTGTTATATTATATCGTATTTTATATTATCGTGTTTTAGATTAGCTAACAATCTCTTAACAATTAATACGTATCTGTGCCAGTGTGTATGTTAAAGCTTGATAATTTTAGCGTTAAAATTTGAGCAGATATCCGAGATATCCGAACAATTGGATACTTTCATGACAATTCTCTGATTAAATTCCAATAATTCCTACTAATGGCTGATATTCGGTGTTGCGATTATACAAAAGGAACATCGCTGATCGAATTCTGCTTGAAATAACTGCGATAAATTCCGCCCCTATGGAAATCAGTTTATCATGTCCGTCGAGACGCGCATCGGGGCAATTCGTGTCTCAATTAGCACTCTCCGCTGTGTATATTTATATTCTAATTGAGCAGGCATTATCGACGAGATTATTTCGTGTCTCGTTCGGAAGTTGCGCGTAGCGGATCGTATTTTCGGACGGGGGTGAAGCGTCGGTAAAAGGACAGCGTTGTAGGTGACGGAGAAGAAGGGATGGATAATGGAATAATATCCACCTGATGGCCGTTTACCCTTTAACGATGATTCCTCGGGTTTCGAGCAAACTGCGAGAGAGCAGTTACGTGTCAAATTGAATTTCACGGGAAATTTTCCGCGTCCCGCCGTTTTCTGCCTCTCCGCCGTAGGAACACCGCTGCGATCATTATCGTACTAATCATTAATTTCAAAGCCGAGCTTCCTACGCTGATGTTCAATGGCCGCTGCGATCTACCATCGCGCCGGTGTTACCATGGAAATTGGAAAATTTCCGAATTTCCATCTCGTTGCTGGCAATTTTTACAACCGTCTCGGTCGAGTTAGTTATTCGCCATTTTTTCTTTTTTTTTTTTTTTTGCGCAAAGTAGAAACTTTTATTTTTATATTTATTAACTGGATTCTTTCTATTTGAATTACTAGCTGGAAACGTTCATAAACCTTCTGTGAACTCGTTATAACTTGAAGATTACGTATTTATACGTATATATATATATATATATATATATATATATATATATATATATATATATATATTTTTGGTACATCTTCTATATGCGTATTTTTTTACGTTTCTGGTTGGATGATTTTACTAATAATTTTCTCTTTTTAAAGAGTCGTAATTTTTATTCCGTCATCCCGAGCGCCAAAATACCAACACGAGAGAAATTATATTTCCACTTTTCGTGAAATTTTATTTCGCCTTTGGTATATCCGTGTTTGTATTAAGGTTTATTTATCGTGATAACGAAACGTTAGTCGCTGTAAAAATAAACGTTTTAAATTATAGAAAATTCTTTCGCCGTACTCGCTTCGAATTACTTTATTTACACGCTCCTCGAATTATCTTATTTATTCGGCCACATTTTACGTCCGTTCATCCATAAAAACGAACAAAGAATAAATTTCGTCGAAAGAGCAGGCCATATTTTACCACTTTCGATTATTAATTCTCTTTTATTGCGCCGCGGTGTAACGATTTAATCGAGGATATCGGTCCTTTAATCGGCCAGTATCTTTATTACGTATCTGTGACAGAAACTCGTTGTCAAGAGTGGCTTTCGCGATATTCCGTAAAAATGCGCAATCTTTTCCATATTTTAGCAACATCTGGGCCAAGCCGAGACGTTCTCCCTCAGACGCTATACAGGGTGTTTCCGAATTACACGTCAATCAAGCAAACAGTACCAGAGTGTACTATATATAAATAACGTAATAAGCACGACGCATGTATAAAGCGAGAAAGCCAATACGTTTAATCGTCAATTACATCTTATTTCTTCCAATATACATACATACGTATTTAACAATTTGAACGATAGTAAGCTGGATCTAGTTAGTCAATTTTAACGTGTCAGCCCTATTCTATACACGGCGGATGTTTATGCAAATTCGTATTTTCAAAGAAACGAGGGAAAGCAAAACGTGGAACGAGTACGTTTCATCAGACAAGGAATAAGTTTGTCCGATTATTTTCTACCGCTGTCTGCGCGATCGGCTGCCACCTTTCAATCACCCTGTATACAAGCTATTCCGAGCGATTTTACGCAAAGCTTACGCGTCCGTATCTCTTCTGTATCTGCGAATTTATCGGCTCTTTTAATAATTGCCCGTATACGGTATTTCGTGTGACACCTTTTACGACGAATGCAATTGCAGAGATCGTTTGGAACGTCGTATTAAAACGCGACGATTCCGCGCAGATAAACGTTGTTTAGATGCACGCGATCCTTTCATCGAACCGATGAAATTGCTCGTTTTAATCACACGGCGAATATACCGGGCCAGCCTTCTCTCCCTCACGAACGCTCGATGAAAGTGAGAGATTTGACGCGATCTTGTCGTGTGATTTTCACGACACGGCGGCTACAATTACGGGAACACCGATTATGGAGGATAATTGGAAATCATTTTTGCTTACTTTGCATAGGAGAATGAAGATTGGCATAAAAAATTATTGGCGCAGCGAACGCTGTAATTTGATTTGCTGCGAGCCGTAGGGCGATACCAGAGGTCAGTTCTGCAGTTCCACGGAACCGGCGTTTTATTATGTTTCGGCGTGATTTAATTTCCCCACGAATAAAGAGTAGTTCGGCAAAACATTAACGATCGAACGGACAAAGACATCTCTGTTTTGACGAAAGATGGTATTTTGCAAATACGACGCTGATCTATTCGCATAAGACGCACGAATTTCCTAATCGAGTGTTTGATCTTCGACTGGTGTGGTTAGATAGAGACAGGTGCATTTAACGATAATTATCGTACTACTTGATTGTAGAGTATTCAATGACATTTATAGATTTATAGAATTTAGTAGTTATTAGTTTTATACGTAGTGTTTATACGAATTCATACCTTTACGAACGCGTCTAGAGGAATGGAATCCAAATGGAGATTCATTTCACTCACATCCATTTTAAATAGTACAGTACTTTAAATACAACGATAGACGCACGACATTTTTCGTTTTCTATTATTTTACAGAATCACGTATGATCCATTTTCTTCCGTTTCCGTTATCACGATCGTACGTAACTCGATAATTAAACTTGCGGATGCGTCCGTGGAAAGAGCTTCCTTGGAAAACCATTTCGACAAAGTGTTAACCCTCTGCCCTTATTATTACGACAGTCGTTGACCTAAACACGATTTACAGTCTACGCTTGATTTCTTTCGTTTTACCACATAAAAAATTATGAAAAAAAAACCGAGATACTACGACCATAACGATTACATGCCTGGGAATTTTGTCAGATTTTTTGACCGAATTCCTAATTTTTAAAACATAGTTTTCTCGATCGAGAAATCCGAAGAATCTCTACTGTAATCTGCTATGTAACACTGTGACTGCATTATCTGGGATTTCTTTTATAATCCTTTGTAGAGCAGAACAAAAGAAATCAAGCGTAAACTGTAAACCATGTTCAGGTCGATAACTACCCTAATAACAGGGGTGGAGCTTTAGGAAATGGTCTTCCTGGAAAGCTCTTTCGATAAACGTGTCGCGAGCCTAATTCGGTTCAGGGGCACGTTTCTCGTGCTTGCTCGGCTCTTTCCCTCTGGTATCCGCGGTTTATTTCCTTCGATATCCCATATCTTGTACGCTAGCCTGCAAACCGTGAACATTACAACAAAATCTTCAGCATCTTCTCCTCGTTATCACGTGTAACGCGTACGAATCGATCGATAAATTACATCTCGTCACATGCTCCGCTTGCTTGACACGTGATAAGAAGCCAACGACGTTTTCAATCTATAAATTGGCATGCTCGTAGGGAAAAAGAGAAAGAGAAGCGAGCGACGCGCAAAGAAAAGTATCCGTAATTTATAACTGAGAAAAATATCGGGAAGAAAACGACTAGCGACTTTTCCACTTGGAATCTTGTAATGTATTTATCACATTCTTCATTCTCATTACTATGTACATACCGCGTATCATGTTCCGACGTATTAAATCTACGGGTATGCATATCGCATTAAATACGCTCTCTGTTATTCATGCGCTATTACTACGATAGATAAATGCTTAATGATGTCGATAGTCACGCTTCAAAGAGAACGAAGCACGGCAAACGATACAAGTGTTCCAGTGCGTGTATTCGAATTTCGCTAACGAAGCTAAATTGGCCGAGTAATAAAAACAAGAAAAAAAAGAAAAAGAAAAAGAAAAAAAGAAAGGAAGGAAAAGAAGAGAAATGAAGAAACGGGCGCACGTGACGTATTAACCGTACGTAGGACGTAAATCTATAAATCGATGCTGATTTATACGAATTTCGCTTCATAGTTGTTATTTTCGCTTCGTGTTTTTGTCCAATTATCGTTATTGTACATTTATTTATCACGCTATTACCGTTCGTAGTAATCTCTGCTTTACGAACATATCTTTTGCCAAACGTATATTACGTTGATAAAACAGCATATTTCTTTGTGTAACGATATTTTACGAAACGATCTTACGTGTAGCGGATTATTAATGTTGTAGATTGTCAATATGGAAATGAACCGTGCGAAGACATTACGTACAAAAGCGTCTTCGCCACGTTCGAGTGATTCAACAAACCGGGTCTAACGTTCACTCGGCGTAAATTATTATTCAATTCGACTCAATCGAGCTAGTTTGTATCTGACAACCCGATGAACGATGATAATTTGATTAATCTCGTATACGCGCATGCACGATTTATCGACTTGTCTCCGATCTCCGGTCTCTTCCTCCGACAACGTTTATTTCTGCACTAGCATGCATTATTAAAAGATTCGTTAATATTTTTCGATATCGTCTTTCGAATATCTTATTTTTGAGACTTACTCGTAACTCGACCTACGGATAGAAAATACACGCGTACTCCTCAGTTATCTATTACTTTATATCTCATTTCATTCTTTTATCCCTACTTTGCTTTGCTTCTATTTAATCTGCCGATACATCCCCAACTCCTATAACTATTACACGAAGTTTCCACGAAAGTGCGTGATAATTAACTCAAAAAGGTCGTTGCTATCGACAACGAACGCGAGAAACCGACAGAACCTTTGCATCAGCTTAATACGCGTTGTACATTGCAATACGATTTCTTAAAAACCTACCGAGACTTTATAATCAGCGCGCGGAGGAAAGCGATATTTCTACAGGTTGCTTCCGATCCAACCGACGCGTACAATAATTAACCAGGATGAACGGCGTTTCGATAAGGAAGAATCTCGTGCGCGAGTTTCAGCCGCGATTTACGCGGCTAGTTTCGCATAAGTGGACGATAAAGCTTCATTTTGATTTCACCTTCGTGCGCTCGACGGTATGTTTGCGCGGGTCCAGTAATGGAAGTGGCGCGATGCTATCGGTCTAACGGTAATTTTATTAATACCCTTCCACTGAATTGCAATGCACCTGCTGCCACGGCCGACTACAAAGATCGCGTTACAATTTGCACCGGCCGGCAAATCGTTCCGTGTAACTCGTAAGCCTCGCTTTTTACGATTTTATAATCGTTACCCAAAGCGAGCGAGCCATTGCTTTTGCGCCCGGCGTTCACGCGCGCGCGCGCGCGCGCTATCGTAAGTAATTCGCGCGGAGCCACGTAACTCGACGTCGCCACTTTATCCTGGAATTTCAACGCTTGTTTTGCTTGCTCGCAACGATGCCTGGACCATACGCTTTCAAGCCGTTTACACCGTGCAATTGCGTTGGCGTTTAACATTTTTTTCGAGATCGACGCTTTTCGCGAATCGCGTGCGTCCGTTCGCGGCTTTACTCCTGACTGAGAAAACACAGTACCACGGATAAAAGGGCTCGGTATAATTTATTACGAAGTGAAATCTTGTCGGATAATGTGGAAACCATCTTAACCGATACGCAATAAATTATTCCGAATTGCGATAGAAATTTGTTAACCGAACGTTGTTTATTTCACTGGCCGTTTAGATAGGTTTATGGAGATATATCGTTACAAAGTAATCGGGATATCGCGTGTTTGCATTTTGCGCTTCGAAGAAGGTACGACGAAACGTTGTTGATTTGAGACGATCGTCGAACTACGAAAGACAAACGCTGACCACGTTCGCAAACTTCTGTTAAATGTTTTATAAACGTAAAATGACTAAGACTGCGGCTAAAGAAAAGACTGGATCACGTGAAAAGGTTGCGCTATGCAACAACTTGACGTAAATTTTTCAACCTACACTCACGTGCTAATGTGTAATTTATTTTTATATCGCACAACTTTACGTTCGTATCTTGCTTGGAAATTGCGATCGTAAAAATACATCTATAGGGAAGAGACTGGAACATCGTCGATTTGAAAAGATTGTCAAGCCGATAGAACCTATACTCGGAGCAAAAAACGTTCGTTGAACGCAGCATGACTTCAAATTGAGCGAAACTATAACTATATTGCGATATAAAAAATTGATTCGCTTTACGGAGCTATTTTGCGACGTCTTTTTATCTTATTCCCTTAGCCTTCAAATGTACGTACACGAACCTAGCCGAGCTTATCTCGTCTTATTCCCCATATTTGTATAAAGTGATCGATCTTGATTCGTTTTATTTTTGGAATGTCCCTGGTCTATGATATGAAATCGCACTAAAGCAGATTTATTAATGATTTACGATAACATTTTGCTCTCTTGCTTGGTTATCATTTACAAGCGTAAGGCGGTCGTTATAAATTATACGTCATTAACATTTCTTTTTTACTCCACCAATATCACTCGTTCGTAATTGAAACAGAATTATAAGCGATTCTTAGCTAAACGTTGCGACCAATTTCTAAAGTGTCACGCCGTCAGCTAAAGTACAAAATTATGTCAAGTATCGAATCGCGAGGAAACGTCAATTATTCGAACATCGATTATCCAGACGCGCTAATTATGCAAAAATCTGATTACCTATCGGTGGTTTTCATTTCTGTTTTTTATCTTGTTTTTCCACAGTAGCTGGAGCCTTCCCAAGGAGGATCGGCCATCCTTACCAAAACAGGACACCGCCGAAGAGAAAGAAGCCGAGGACAAGCTTCACCAGGTTGCAGATCGCCGAACTGGAGAAACGTTTTCACAAACAGAAGTATCTGGCGTCGGCCGAACGGGCAGCCCTGGCAAAAACTTTGAAAATGACGGACGCGCAAGTGAAAACCTGGTTTCAGAACAGGCGGACAAAGTGGAGGTGAGTTTTCGACACTCGTAGCGTAGATGCTTGTAGCTCTGGCGTACTCAACCGAGTACCAAACGAACTTTCAAACGAGCCATCGCTGGAAACGAAAGAGCCAGGTCAATGGCAAATTCGAGATACAAGCTATTAAAGACAGAAAAAACAGGAAAAACTAGAATTAAGCATCGTATCCGGACTGCAAAACGTTTCTTCCTTTTCTCTTTCTTTCCTGCGCTAATTTGCAAAGTATTCTGAAAATCCATCTTTACGCCGGACAATCTCACCGCTTAGCAGAGGCTTCTAATTTTTAGGAAGATAGGAAATATGCTGGCGATTCAGATGCACAGAGAGTCAGCCATACGGTGACTCAAGAACATCAAGCAAGTTGCAAGAAAGGTATGGCCAAGCTCGACCGAGATCGTCGATCGGGAATTGTTACGCCCTAGAGAAATTGTTGCTCGTTGTCGGTCCTTCGACCAGCTGCACCCTCCTTCCCCTCTCAAACGAAAACAAGTCCAAGCAAAAAATATATTTTGCAGCCTACCAGTTCCGAAAACTGTCCCGACGAACATGCCGCTATAAATAGCGGGATACGGATAAAACTACCTGACTTCCGGTTTCTAACACGTCGAACGAAGACGAAGCCCGCTGTTGGTGTTGCGATTTATCAAATCTGGCCGTTCGAGACGAACCGAAAGTGAAAACGCGAGGTGGAAACCTCGGAATGTTAATAGCGGGTTAGCAGCGTTCTGCGGCCGCGTATCGGCGAGGACGCATCGAAAGTCGAGTGTATTGGAGTCTCTTCAAGATAACGGAGGACGAAAACACGTCATTTAGATAAAACGGGGCCCGTTCGTGGCGCGGGTCCCCCGATATCAGGGGCGTCTACGCGGCGAGACGAGCCCAGAGGCATTTCTCCGGGGGTGCGACTCGTTCTCCTCTTCTTCCTTTCTTAATAGTCGCTTCTCTTCGAGTAGGATTTCTAAAAGCATCCCGCTGCCGTGTCCTTGGCTCGTTCCGGGAAGTATTAGGATAGAAAGATGACTATACTTTGAAAGTAGTTTAGAGGGTTTAGACGAACAACAACGGTGTCTTCGCTGCGTAGGTTTGGAAGGAACCAGCAAGTTTCCGAGGATCGCTGCCTTTTAGTTCTACTGCGTGTGTCATCGAACGAGACTGCTGATAAAGGAGTGCACTTATTCCAAGGTGTGCACTAGGTCGTTTAAGTTTCTAGTTAGTTCGGAGATTGTCCAACGGGACATTCTTAAAATGCTCTTTTTCCACCGTTTTTATTGCCTTTAGGTAAGGTTTCGTAAACGCGCAATCAGCTTCGGTATTTCGCGCATTTATTTACGATCGCTGGTGCTACATAGTCGAATCGGCAATTTTTACATCCGATGACGATCGTCGTGTCGCGGTAAATGAAATACCGAGTTTCTGACACCAGACTTGTCAAGCCTCGTTTTACGAGGAAAGCGATCAGAACTGTTATAAGTTAAACGGTTATAAGTCAATGGATGTTAAATAGACATAAAATACATACATATATATATATATATATATTTATGGGCACATCTATAGAATAATCCGTACAAGGAACGCGTACTAACAACGATATTTGCGTGCGCGAATAATTTATTAAACCGCGGAGCTTCAAAACGGCCGGCAGCATCGTTCCACTTACTTTCATCAAGCTGGATAAAATTCTTTATGTTTAAAAATATCGAGTGTAACAACCGAATGATCTAAATTTCCTACGAGAGTTTTATTCGCCGTTTTACGGCCAACAATCGACAGAGTTTTGTGTGCCGTTACCTCTCGCATTGTTCCAGGAGCCATAGAGCAATAAAGGGGCAAATAGGTAAAAACGAGGAATGTAAAACGCGGCCGATAAAAAGCGGAAGAGAACGCCTTCCGAAGGTTCATAACGATCTAATAAGAGATCGATAACAGGACTCGCTGCAAAAACGCTTCGATGCCGTTGTGCATCGGGATCTCAGTTTCTTGTCCTTACCAGCGATATTGCATTTGTCGTAAAGTGCGCAGAAATGAAAATTACGCTTCTTACCTGGAAACCAGGCGATGGTAATTTTCTTTCTCGCTAGAACGCGAGTATCGTCGATCGCGAAACGGTGAATTGTAACGTGTCTTCCTATTTCTATTCTACGGCAAGAAGGACGGAGAACAGGAGGAATGGAAAGAACGAACAATCCGAAACGAATATCGTAATCGATAGACGAATTTCAATTCACAGGATTCGCAGTAATTTTTCTCTCGATCATCGATCAGCCAATGATACATGGTTTTCGAGAGAACATAGGAAACGTCACTCGGAATATGTTTTCGATGGGCTGATGAGAGTTTGAGATTCTTCGTCAAAGACGAAGTCGACATCTCGATAAAATTCAAATCGAATTCGGCGAAACTTGAAATTCTTGATATCTTACAAGGCGTTGATGAAAAAGAATGTAAGATTCCCAATTCTTGACAAAAATCCGCGAAGAAAAGCAATTCGTGTATCTTTATACGATTTTATTTTCCATCCTCTACGTTCCATCCTGTAAAACTTTTTTTGTACTAAACTTTTTTTATCCTCCTCGTAAAACACGTTTTCCAAAAGTAGAAATGAAATTTAATGAATTTATTTTTTTTTTTTTTTTTTGTTTTCTTCTTTTGCGAACGTGATAGGCCTCTGTTAATCATTTCTTCCGTTTCATCGTGCGACTTCCATCCTGGTTCAACGATTCGTTCAACAAGTTGCGTTAAAAGGTACGAGTTGAAATTTTACAAGTCTTTTTATTACGTGTAGTCGACGTGGTCGTTCGAAGAACGAGCATGAAATTCAATTTATACGGCGACGATGTGTGTTATCTGTCTCAATGTGTTCAGAAATGGTAACGCAGTGACAGATACATTCGTCTAGATGTCTCGCCAAATTAAATTTACATCTGAACGACAAGCGGATCATAATTAATCTTGAACATGGAATTATATGGCGGAACAGTCGTTGAATAAATTGGCACATTTCGAGCAGCGACGTGGTCCGTCTGAGTAAAAACTATAGCAAATTCTACTCTTCGTAAAACCGCGATATTCGTACAACGTCTTGATATAACGTTAAAAGACAACATAATGATAAAAGATAAAATAACAATAACGATAGTAACGAAAATAGAAATACGTCGGAAATGATCTATCATTTCTGGCAACAGATTTATGATACATTTTGCCTATCGAGATCTGACATAACCTTCGAATACATCTTTTTTGATCGGATATCTACAACGTGCTATTAATAAATTATCTTCGTGAAACGAAAGCAACGTTTACTCAGCCAGATTTGATCTTCTCTGTTCGAGCAGAACGACCTTATTCTTACATTTCCTTAATGTAAGAATAATTCCTAAACGTGAAACAATTTACACAAAGATTTGATCTTACTGAATCTAGGGAACAAATCGTAGCTCGTGCTTCTCTTTTGATACAATTAAATTGCACGCTTGATGCGATCAAACGGTAAAACTCTCGTTGTGGCCTAGTTATCCGGGTCAATCCTCCGCAAGAAAGTTCTTTTAGATACAGGATCGGCAAGCAACAAAAGCGAATTAATTTATTTCACTCTTCCTATACGAGTGGTTGCTCGCGAAAATAATAATCGGTTTCTCGCAGCTTAGACTTAAGGTGGAAAAATAATTAGTAGCCTCCGTTTTCTGACGTTTGTTCGCGATATTTTCGAGTAATCGCGAATCGATCGTTAATTCCCTCGCCTTTCGTTCCACGTGCATGTTTGTTCGTAAGTTGAATTAATATCCATAAAGAAGTAACAAAGATAATTTAACCAATTAGCCAGATATACGGTTCTATTAATGCTGTTCGTTACAGGAAATCGTTGCAATGTCTTGAAACTGCGCGATTCTTCGGACTAAACTACTGTTAACTCGACCGTTCGAAGTTGGCTATTCGCAATTGGCAATTCTTGTACGTGACCGATTTCTCAATCGAATTTACGAGTCTGAGAGGTAGCCTTTGAGCGAGCGAAGTTACTAACGCGTACAAAAAATAGTAACGACTCGAGTTGGACGTTCCTTCGGATGGATTCGATCCACGCAAACTACCTTTTCCTTGAGAGGAAAAACTTTCGACTTTCCAAAGTTTGGTCAAATCGAACCTGCGCCTGTTCTTTGATTTAAAGAACAACCTACGTCCGTGACACTCGATTCAACGTAGGAACAGATGCCCGCGTCTAAAGACGCGAAAATACGTTTCATTCCGTAATGTTGCAATTACGAATCGACGTAGCGAAAAAGAAAAGAACAGAAAAAAGCAGACGTGAAAGTGAAAAAATTCACGTTCCTTCCTCCACCCTTGGATCAGCACATCCGCGACGTGGTCCAGCGAGCAGCTGCGTTTAAAGTAACGAGATGACTGTAGGCAGAGATGAGATAACTTCGTCTCAATAATTCAGATACCTAACAGCTTAGCCCTGTCCCGTACATAATGCAGTCTATCCTCCCCATCGTGCTGCCTCGTCCGCCCCTGCTTTGACTGCCAACTCTCTTCCCCACCTCCTGGTGAATCGCACCCCCTCGTCGTCTCACGTTGAACCAGTCCGGTCGCAGACTCTTCCTCGGGCTCCTTGCAACGGCTTTTAAAGTGTCAAACCCTCGAATCCGCGATTTGAATCGTTTCGATCCGCCGCACTCGGCCCCACCGCGATTCACCTTGTTAAACATTCATCGTTCCCTGTGTTGGATCACGCCTGTAACCGGTCGAACACGAACACGAACACCGGCGCCATTTCTAGAACGACTCGTTTCCTTTTCCGCATGGAAATCTTCGCGGAACGAAAGAACGCCCGTGTTTCTATTTTGCTGCCGTGCCTGTTCCGTGAATCGTTCTTCGTCGATTCGATGGAGAAAACCTCTGTCGCCATCTCCATCTTCAACCGGTTAGCTGTTTTCGACGAGTATACTCGTCATGGAGAAATGGCGATATTTCGCGTCACGAAGAGCCCTTTCGGAAATAAAATTGCTAAATAAAACGGTCGTTTGCTTGCAATTTAATTTTGTATTACAACGGCCACGCGTACTCTGCCTTTGACGAGTATACTCGTCGTCGTTCACTTTTTGCGACGCAGTTTACGTACATACC
Organism: Bombus confusus; assembly: GCA_014737475.1. Classification (NCBI taxonomy): domain Eukaryota; kingdom Metazoa; phylum Arthropoda; class Insecta; order Hymenoptera; family Apidae; genus Bombus; species Bombus confusus. The sequence continues at coordinate 92,116 of JACXIV010000175.1, forward strand.
TTTCGAAGTTTTCAAACGGTCGCAACAGCTAAAACTGGTTAATATCGCTTCGAGTCTTTCGATTTCTCCCATGTATGTAAAATTATTTGTATCGTTTCTATGGTATAGGGTGTCGTAAAAGTGACTGAGGCAGAGTGGCGAAGTTTAACGACAAACACGGCCACGGAATTATTTACGACCGTGTCAGAAAGCAACGACAACATTTGCTCAGAATCAATCAATTTCTAAAAAAAAAAAATCGTTTAAGGAGGCAAGAGAAACAACGCACAACGTTAATTAATATATCTGCAATTCCTAACGCGTTTCTAAGTACGTACGTTACTCGACATCGAAGGGAACGTACGTGAAAAACGTTTCAAATTATTCGAACCAAAGATGTCGCGTTAAAGGAAATTCTATTTGCGTTTGCACGATTTCATACGACATAATTGAACAACGAACGCTACAGAATTTCCGATGGTGACTGACGATACAGTCAGCAACGAACGATACCATACGAAAAAGTAAAGTAGCAAATGCGCATTGAGACTCGTTCGTACGAGGCTTTGTTTTCAAGAATGTCGACTTTTAATATTCGCCTAACGAATACGAAGATCGTTATCCGTGTGGATCTACGTACTTACGCTCCACCCTCTGCATACGCGGATTTTCCAAATTTATTCCTCCTCCGATTCGGTGTTCCACGTGCGACTCGAAAACTTTTTCTTCCGAGACTCGCGCGAATAATCGGAAAAATTAATTCGATTCGCAGTTGAGCGAAAAGAGGCGCACGGATAAAATTAATCGTATCGCGGTATATTCGCGACGAACAATAAAATCAAGTTTAGAATACTTGTTCGCCAAGTGTTGGCCAAAAGTTATAGTTGACGATAGGGGATAACGATAAGAGTAATGTGTCCCAGGTTGCGAGAGAATACAGTTATGCCGGCCGCAGTGAATGGGGCGAGGCTGTGTCGGGGCTGCAAAATGTAATCGGCACGGCGCCCTCAATTATTAATTGCTAACCGCGTTAATTACTTGCACGGGTGTAGGCGCGGCTGTCACTGGAACAACGGCGTAGCCACGGATAGATTTTCCAACGGGAACAAGCCAAACGTAATCGAATTCGTCGACCCTTCGTTGGCTGAAATTTTGCCTTAATCCCGAGACAAAAAATTTTAACCGATCCCCGTCATTTTACGTTCTATACGAAAATCGGGAAACGAAGATTTTCTGAAAGTTTGTCCGCTTTAGTTGCAATGTTTTTCAAGCTTAAATTAAACGAGTTCGTGACGAGGAATTTTTATTATATTTAATTTGACTCCTTCTCCTAATTTTCGTATCTCGTGAATTTCCACGAGTCCAATGTATGGAGAAAATTGAGATAAAGGAGAAATTGATATCCGATGAAAGAAAATTACTGGAAATCCAAGTGGACTTGAGCCAATCCGGGAATGAAAGCAAAAAGATCAAATTTAACGAGACACTTTTCGATCTTTGATAGATCGAATCACGGTATAATTAACGAGGAGACTCGTTAGTTAACTGCCGCTGGTCTTTAGAGGTCTGCACGGATTGCGTAAAGAAACCAGTTTTGAGAAATTACAACTACCGTACAAAGTATAGCAATCGTCTTGCGAACATTATATATATCTATTCTTTCGTAATTAATTGTCGAATTAGTATCTGGAAGAATAACGAACCAGGTCCGATGCTAAAATTTGTTTTTTCATTTATCCGCTTCGATGGATCGTACTTCGAACGTTATCTATGACATTCGGTCGAACGAGAAAATGATCATTTAACGATTTCGTTAAACTCTCGAACACGTGTTACGCAACATAGAGCAGAAATTTTCCAAAAAATTTATTCGTTTGCTCGTTCAAGATTATAATTACACCAGACTTGGTCTCCAACATTTGACAACCGCGTCTTTGTATCATCTTTCAACGTGCGTACTGCGACAAATTAAAAAGAAAATCCAATTTAGCCGGTTCGATTGATAACTGTACGAGTACCGACTTTAAAACGTATCTCTGACGTTCAGTAGCGAAATAATATTTCAAGGATTTCATACTTAGGCCGTCCGATAAATAGCACGGAATCAGGCCGTCTGAAATGTTGCTACGAAATTTACTTTCTCCCCACTCGGATGAAAACTGTACCGAATGCTGTCCCGCCGCTCCTGTATCCTTCGTTTTCCCCGATATCGTATCTGACGCATTTAATAACTTTCAGAAGAGTGAAATTGCAAATCGTTTGGAAAGCTGGCAGAACGCAGAAAGATAAGGCGAGTGCAAGCGTTTCCTACAATTATCGAGCGGGTATTAACGAGACGAAAATAAACGAACTCGATCGGATGTTGATTGCGGCTGAGAAGTGCTGTTATCTGGAATCTCTGCTCGACATCGTCGGCTGTGCTAGTCGTTAATCGTGCAACAACCGATCGAGTTGTGTCCCGATTCAACCGACTCGTTCCGTGATACACGGGCTACCGAGGAGTTCTATACGCCCTGCGTTCTCTATCCACGGAAAGATGAACGAGGAAAGAGAAGAAGCTGAGATCGTTCCACGCTGAGATAAACAAAGGTACAACGAAACCGTTTAATTACCGACGACCGGAGATTAACTCTAATGGAACGACGGTGTTTCGTGGCTCGTATGGAAGCGGCATCTCGGCACTCTGATTGGCCGCGTTATCCAGTCTGGCGCCTTTCAGACTCAGGGACATTCTCGGTCAGATCTCGTTGCCGAACGAAGATCTTCCAACTTTTAGTCTCTTTAACGCTAGGAGAATTTATCGCCGATAGGCTGCTTAAATTCGTAAAAGGTATACTTCGGACTTGGAGAAGCGACGATGGTTAAACGGCCGATTACGGGAATTCGATCGCGATTCACACAGATATGATTCGGATACGTCAACCGTTTGCAGCCAGAGTCCCTTCGAAAAATCCTCTTCCGATCCTCGCTGTTTGTTAGACGAATCTGTTACGCGGTAAGGTTCGAGCAAAGTTCGTTTGCACGATAATTACGCAAGAATTTCCCAAAGAAGAAAATAAAAGATTTCCATAAAAGCTTCCACCTAAGTGACGTTGCCAACAAGTCGACCATTTTCTGGTAGCCTAATAGACTTAGTGCTAGAAAACAGACACTCAAGAACCACCCCTGACCGAGCTAGCGCTGCACCACCGACGAATCGAATTAACTTTATTACGTTTGTCTTCTGTTTTCCGCTCCAACGACCACCAGTCTCTTTCCACTGCCCCAGCCACCCTCGCTGCCGTTTCTCCGATCTCGTTTCGTGTTTTCTACAACACTCCAGCAACCCCCTATCGTTTAACTGGCTGCATCTCGCAAGCATAATTCAACACACCACGTACCTATGTAACGACAGTAACTTTGATTTTAAAGCTTTGCCTAATCTTCCGTTTTATTATTATTTTCTATTACTATTATTATTATTATTTGAGGACTCGAAAGTTCGTCGGGCTTGACACGTTGGAGGATGGGAATGTCGGAGCGCGAATATGAAAAAATTAGATGATTTCAAAGATCGGGACATTGACGATCTTCTCAGACTCTTTAAACCGAGAAGCTTGGGAATTTCGAAATTCGAGAACTCGAGAGCTGGCAGATTTAATCCTCTTTAGAAACGTAGGAGTTCGGAAACGTTTACCTGCACGATACCATCGTAATCTTCGCAACTTGGAAGTTTAAGAAGCTGGTAGTTAAAAGCTTCGACAAAATTCGACGATTACTGGATATTAATTCTATCGTTAATTCCATAATTCGCTTGATACGTGTTCTAGCATCGTCTCGTCTATAAATATCACGTTGTACTGAAAAATAATTTATACCGGAATTGCAAGCGCACAATAAAACACTTCCAGCAGTAGGAATAACGTTCAACAAGCGAAAACTTGTAGCAGCCCCCGGTATCCGTCAGTTCGTATCAAATATCCTCGGATATTCCATACTAAACCGCTATCCAAAGACCCAGCGCGATACTTGTACGAACTTCACGAACGTTCACAATTTTCCTGCGTTCTCCGCACTCCTCACTAGAGGGACACTCGATCATTTTCAATCTTTCCATCTGTTTCAGGAGGCAAACAGCGGAAGAAAGAGAGGCCGAGAGGCAGGCGGCGAATCGGTTGATGCTGTCGCTTCAAGCCGAAGCGCTTGGAAAAGTAGCTTATCCAGCAACAGTACCGAACCATCCAGCGGGAACCACCGTTCCCAGTTTAGACAGGCAACAAGCACCCACTGCTCTCACCCATCCTGTGGGTCAGTGGGCCTCGCCGTACGGTCCACCACAACCTCTAGCCGAACCGATTTGTTGAACCAGGATAATCGACGCGGATTCAAAGACTCTTGCCGAGTGAAAGCTGTTACGTGTCAGTCGCGTCACATTTCTACGACAGAATAGTTGTACGTTTTCTAGGGCCGGTGCGACTCTCGTCGTTGCAGTCTCGTTGCCGTGGTGCAGTGCTTTGAACGATCATAGATTCGAACAACGTGCTTTGCCGCGTTATTTCCTCGACGTTTCCAAGAAACAACCACTGACCATGCGTGGAAGCGAAACTCGTTCTTGCAAAGGGCGAATCGAACGCTGTTGGGATATCGGGAGACGTTAGGCGGCGAATTATCGCCCTTCGTGGTCGAAACAGGAGACATTTTTCCGAGAAGACAACGCTGAAGGAGACGGGAAAGCGGCTTCAAGATCTCGGGATAGAATTGAAGAAATCCATGGAAAAGTTACCATGGCCAAGCATTCGCGGTCGGAATCCGATCGAAGACCTGTGCGGAGTTCTAGGAAGAAAAGTTTACGACGAGGAGGAGCCGCCGATAGAATACGTCGGCGAACTTGAGAAGAGAAATAAAATCAGCGTAGGCGAACACTCGAGACGAAACTTTCGATAAGTTAGCGAATGGTGTACTTAACGGGTTAATTAGTAGCAATGAAAAGTAAAGAAAAATCCACTGAACATCGAATGGAAACGTAACGAAATTAGCATCGAGTTCATATGTTTTCACAGGCGGAAACACAGTCTTAAGAGAAAACTGAATTCTTTCCAGACTTCGAAACACGACCATCTTTTCTTTCTTGCATCTTCAGTCTCGTTTTACGTAGTAACATGAAATTATACGAACGATTTTCTTTCAACACGATGAAAAATCTAAGAATAGGCTCGAGTTTATAATTAGTCGCTACACCGTGTGTCTCTCTTCGTTTCCCCCGCAGAGATACGAAGACGGAACCGTGCAAGCGAACGCGATGTGAGAATAAAAAGAGAACGCTACGTAGAGGCCTTTTCTGTTCTTGTCTAATCAGACATGCATAGTACGCACACGATTAGGTACGCATTGACGCCGCTCGTTGGTCGGTGTTACACTTACATATTTACTGTACGAATGTGCATGCTTTATTAGCCATTAGACAAGGAAACGGCCAGCAGCCTCTATGCAGCGTTCACGCAGCCTATCTTCGCATCTCTATTATGTTTTGCCAGAGTAACGGAAATACGCGGAATAATAAGAACGATATACGAGGAATAACAGAATAACAAGACAGACATGGCAGCGAGATCGCAACGACAAAAGTCGCACGTCTGCAACCGGGCCTTACTGCGAAAATAGCAGTCGCTGAGACTTGAAAACGTTGACAGAAAGAGGTCTGAAATAGCTTACTCGATTCGTATTTTTATCTTCATCTCCATCCATTTTTCTTTAGACGTGTTTGAAACTTGTAGTGAGATTTGCTGCTAAATTGGATTAAGTGCGTTTTCGATGAAAATGATCGAGCGAGTCGCTTTTACTTAATTTCGAAAGAAGATTTGTTATTAAATGATAATAGTATTCGATGTGAGGGAAAGATGGAAACTTGAAATGTAATTATAGTTGATAACGTGGAAATATATATCGCCAATGTTGTTCGATTATTACTTGCCCCTTTTCGTTCGATCTCTGCATCCGCAACTTTGAATGTCCTTAAACAACGTATTAGGTTGTCCGAAAGGTGTCTTTCTTTTACACACACGTCTTTTACAACAATGTATCTTTATACAAACATGAAACCTAATCTGTCGAACGTTGTGATCTTCATCTTGATAGAAGAAAATGGATCGTACGTAATTCGATAAAATAATATAAAACGACAAATGTTGTGCATCCGTTATTTCCTTATAATACGAGAGAAACTTTTCGGACGACCTAATACACAACGTTTCTTCAGTTGATGGATTATGATAGTAGATAGTTCGACGAATAACGATATATTTTTATTGATTTTCATATCAAGGCGCACGATATTTTTCGAAACGTCGCAGTGATGTTCAACATGCTGCAATTTGAGAATGTATAGAAAGAATCGGCAAACGCAACGAGCAATTTCAACGGAATCTGTGAAGTCTCAGGAAATTGTTCCACTTTATTTATATCGACCTGTATCAAATATGAACGATAAAATGGCAAGGCGAATCGTCACTGTAATTCCATCAATCTCGAGTTTAACACGCGACAATCTCTCCTCTATTACGAATCTATTAGTCGTATAAATACACGCTTACTCACACATGTAACGGGGATTTAAAAAATTGTCCAAAACGACAACTAATCGCGGCGCGCTAATTTGACGTGGCATTATTGACAGAGAAAGGAAGTCACAGAGATCGAACGAAAAAGAGCATCAGAGGCCAGCAGTCGTCTTAATTGCGCTATTTCTAGGTAGTATCAACGTCTTACCGTCACGACGGCCAATTTTATCGACGTACTTAATTAACGAACCGAGGGGACTGATAGGGAGCTAAAAAAGAAACTTAAATAATTACGGATTGCTCTCGTTTTTTCGCCATCGCCACCCTCCGGGTGAGCTCGCTCCGCAGAAATTTACCCTCGTCAAACAGACACGATACGCAGGGACACCGAAAGAAAGTAGAAACATAGAAAGGAGAAGAGGAAAGGCGAAGAGTGAGATCCGGACAGCTTCCGAAGTTTGCGAAATTCTTCGACAGGCGATGGAATTAACCCTTTCGACGACGACTGGCGGCGATCTTGTGGATCATGTCGGCTCTTTTCAATCCTTTTTAGCACCGGATTTTTTATCCTCTTTTTATCTTTTGTAACATGAAAATGCATCATGCAGTCATCGGATATCAAGAATTAGATCATCGTCACCTGCCAACTACCGATTCGCATTTCGTGTACGCATTTTTAAAAATTTCAAAATTCGGAAATTCCAAGTAGGAATTCATAGTAGTAATTCATAATAAGAGGCCGTTTAACGAATAGCAGCTAGTCTTTTACCTTCGTTTCAACATTTTTCAAATTAGAGTACGACGTCCTGCTCCTCAACGTCAAACAACTTTTGTAACCGCATTCGACTGAAGTTAAAGGCGAAAAAAAATATTGCAAGGTAGGATATTAAAGAAAGAACCGAAAGATCTCGTCGTTAAAAGAGTTAAAGCATTATCACATTATCCAAGAATTTCGTCTTACCGATACTTTAACGCAGCAATAATTTAAGGCGTCGCAAAACACGATTTACGTATGTATACAATGCAATATCATTGACCGGAAGCCTCCTCCTCGGTGCATCTTTCGAATGACGCAGCTTAATTGAAAGATCCACACGACATATCTGTGTATATATTAGCGCGATAGTTTGTAATTAAAAGCATTACGATGTATGTACGATATTAATCCGTTTCTGCGATCGACTTGGCGACAGCGTTTTGTTTCGAACATTAGACGTGCACACATGTACTTACACATCATACAAATACAGAAAAAAGATGTTGGATATTAGGTGTACGAGAGAATTTGATGCTTTTACGAAGAGAACGTGGTGTAGGTTCTTTTTAACTTTTCGTTCGTGTCAATCTTAATATCGTTCTTCGCGCGTTTCGATCCAATGAATTTTTTTATTTCTCTATGAGAAACTTTGCGCGGTCTTGGTTTTGAAAAATGTTCGTTACTTGTTGTACCGTTCTCGTCAAATACGAAAGAAATTAGTTTACTAGCTTCAATAGCGTTTATGTCGAACAAAAGGGGAATATATTATCGAATGTACGATTTATTCCATACAAGTAAGAGAAAAGAAGAAATAGCAACCGTGGAAAGAACTTTATTAAGAAAATCAATTTTTAAATACTTTAATCCGGCAGTAAGAGAACAAAGCTGAATGAGTTTAACCGCATTGTTCATAACGTAGAGTTTAGAATTTATACTTCGATCAAACGTTAGAAAAATGAGCTACGCGCTATAGATACGAACGTTCCTCGAATTTTTTTTTCCTCTTTATCTTTCAACCGAAGTTACATCCCCGACCTTGCTTCCATTCCGAGCCACGCGGAAAATTGTGAACGACATTCCATTTTTTAAAGATTCGAATTACCGAGGAACGGCTCGTATTGTCTCACGCCGAGACAATCCTACAAATTGTGAAACTAGAGGAGCGAAAAAATTCTTTCTTACATCTAACGCACGAATTACCATGTACGTGTATGTAAAGATCACATGGGAAAACTATAGGTCACATTATCTATTTTTTTATAGAGAACGATATACAGAGAACGATATCGAAAAGTTCTAAAAATATTTATTTCCATAACACAGCCACGTTGTTGATTTTTTACCTTTCATAAATCCTATTTTCCACCTGTATCTACCGATTTCTGGAAGATACGCGTCCGTTAAACCAGCAGATGACGTCTTCGTGTCGTGTTAAAATTCTCCCTTTTAGTCATGAGATGGCATAAACGTGGAAAAAATCAACAAAAAATGGACTTATCACGTTTTTCTCGTGTGATCACCATATCCTACAACTGCGCAACTATACAGACACATACACCTTGTACAATATTATTTTCTTAGGAATACAAAAAATCATAAAGAGTAATTGAGGATATACTATCGCGAAAAGATATTGTAAGTTATAAATATATATATATAATATATAATATATAATATATATGTATATATGATATATATATATATATAAATATATATTATATATATAGATATATATATATATCGCTACCACTAAGGTTCGTCGTCGAAATAGAGCGTGTAAGCCGTCTAATTAGGTACGTATTTATGTTAAGAGCAATCGTAGAATTATCGATCGTAGAGAACGATGTGATGTTATATAAGTACGTGTAACGTTGTATATAATTGACAAATAGGAGTAATGCATATACATATACATATACATATACATATACATATACATATATATATATATATTATACATAAAATGATTCAACTGGTATACGTTGATTGTACGAAACTTCACGAAATCATAATAAGCGAACACACGATAGAATATTACGAAATCCTTGGCTTAGTAATTTATTTGTTAAACAACCGACTCTTAACATACGATTGTTGATGATATTACCATCTAATTTTTCGTTCTCCGTTAAATCGTTCAACGCCGATACCGATTACGTACGTCTCATTTTCGTAGCTAACACCATGTTAATGTAAGATAAGAGAAGTAATCAGCGAAACAACCACGAATGATCCGAATAAATCGTTCTTTTTCGCAAAAAGATGATCGTTTCTGTCCATTTGGCATTTGGATTTCTTCAGATTTCTCCGCTTGAACGGATCTCGTCCGGCCCGCGACACACGACTCATGATTTCTTCAACTCCTGGATACATTTTATAAGGTAGACTGTATATATTTTTTCAATTGTATCGCACAGAATAAATTTATATGACCCAACGTGAACGAATAGCGAATAGTTTTCTGCTACGACGATCATTTGTATGTATGGAACCCGTTACGTGAGAGGGAGAAGGTGTTGCACGATCACGATATTTGTTTCTCGTGATCGAGGAACCTAGGATCGACGTTACGAAAGAACCGGAAGTTTCGCGTGTTACCAACCGTCACGGATTGCTCTCACATTGTAACATCTCTCGGCCCTTTGGACGGTAAAACGGTGCAATTTCGTTGTAAATCGGCCATGAGAGGGAAAAAGAGAGTGGGCACTAAATGACAGAGTAGCAAACGCTCGTTGAAAGTCCGCTGGAAAACGATTCCGTGAAATTCATTTTCTGCAGAATTCGAACTGTCACTTACACGTGAATCGGAGTTGTGTATTTCTCGGGTCGATTCGATGGATCAACGTTAGCTTTATTTTTGTTCGGTTATAAAACATACATACGATCTCCGTGTTTTTCTATTTTTCTCTTTCTCCGTTCCACTTCAAATTACAGTTGCAATTTGTCCGCTTCGTGTCTGTCAACGTTTGCCTAAATTCGTCGAAGAAAATAGTTACGTTTCGTTGTTACTTTTTACGGATAATGGTGTTTTCTATCTATCGTTTTCGGTATACGCCAGAGAAGAATTACACAGAGCTGAGCGAGTTCCATCGATCATCGGAAACTTAATTACGATCGAGCGTCGGTTAAATGTAAATCGATCGAATCGGCAATCACGATCGACAAGAAAAATATTTCAACTTTAATCTGCGATCGTTAATGGAATTATATATCGCCCGAAGCTGTCACATAATGCTCATCCATTGCAAATGAATCGTAATAAAGCTCGTTCGACAACGCCGTTAAATAAATTTTCATCCTTCTTATATTAAACATCTTCGAAATTCGATCTCATTAATTTTCCTCTTATTCCTCCTCCGCTTTCATTTTATCGTTCCTTAACTACATCCAGCAAACACGTACACAGTTGCTTCTTTCTCTCTCTCCCTCTCTCTATCTATCTATCCATCTCTCTTTCTCTGTTTCTCGTCCTCTCTGATCGCCCTAATCGTTGTCTTTCCGCAGCGAATTATCCCACTTCAGCTAGGAGAGCTGCTAGTGCCGGATGTGGCCACGTTTACTGCCTATAATTGCAGAGAAGACGCGGCGCGCCGTTCCACCCAATTATTTGGGGACAAATGCCCGCCAAAAAAGAAGCCTTCGACTCGTCCGCCGGGCTAAGGACGCCTCTCGATGGATCCTCAGAAAGTTATTTATGACGGGAAAATAATTGCCGGTACGTTTTACTTTCCGCCCCCCTATTTGTTATTTTCTTTTAATCTGCTCCACACATATAAACGACAGATACAACTGTTTTAACTTGCACCGATAAACGTAGAGCATATTTGTGGAAACGCTGGTCTCCTTGAGGAATATAACGAAATAAGGAATGTCTGATAAATGAGAAACGTCTGTGGTGGTTTTTAACGATAAACTGTTCCGTATTGTCGTATGCATGGTTTTAACAGACAATTTTCCGCAGATAAATAAAATTGCTGGTGATATTGAGATTAACGAACGGAACAAGATGTAGATAGAAAATAATGACTTTCCTTGGGTACCATCGAACCAACGATAAATTACTAATAAAATTTATTCGATGTGAAATAATACGAGAGAAGCGGAATTGTAAATTTGATAGAGCTATTAATATATGTATGTCCGAAAGTAAGAATACGTTTAAAAAGGATACTGTAGCAACTGCCTTACGTATTTCGTCTTGACAGAGGAAATTGAAAGTGAATCGTTTCCGGTCGGTCATCGTTGACTCTGTCTTCCGAAACTCTCATGATTGTGCGTCAAGCGCCCTGTAATCTTGTCCACGAAGATATTCCTGTGGTTTTTCTAGTTTTTAACGTAGTCGGCGGTATCCAATTACGCGGTTCCACAAAGTCTCTTTTAAAGACCAAAAGCTCCGATAGGTATTAGAGTTGCACGAGAACTAAATTGACATTAGTCTGAGAAAACATCACAAAATTTCGTTACCAATTACATCAAAATTGTATCTAACTAAACTTTATACAAAGATATTCTCAATTCTATTCATACATACATATATATATAAATCCTATATACAACAGAAATAAACTCTCTTGCGAGGCAAAATAATTCCGTGGTGCGAAATAAAATATATTTCTCATAATTAATCTTATTTACTTTCTCGCGCAGATGTATCTAAAATATGCAATTGTATTTTGTCTTTCAAACGAAACCCTGTACCTGTAATTACGATGATCGATGTACAGCGGTGCGCGAAAGTTTCGAAATCCAATTGGATCTTTCACCTCCTATCTCAAGGACGATATTCGAAATCATTTTAACTCATAATCGTATCTAAAATTCATTCCAAAACTCGATCGCATCGAAACAACCCGTCCGATCTTTTTTATATTCAACCCGCTACTTTACCGGGAGATTAAGCGAAGGAGGTTTAATCTCGCTGTTTCGAAACGAAATTAGAAATCTTAAACGAAGCTAGAAATATAGAATAGTTGGTTATACGTACAACGGTAGCAACGCACCGACACATATACGCATATACAATCGTACGCGTGCGTTATTTCGTGTGTATTTTACAGACGATATTGGAGGGGCGGCTCGAATTAAAAACTAATCCAATATTAGCTTCAGCCTGGCGAGGCGATACGATGCTCAACAATTATTTCCCCCGCTGTTTCCACGCACGCTGGAAAACCATCCCCTCAGCTCCGCCTATACGTATCGTTCGCCACAAAGAAGGGAGCAGTTGCGAGAATTATTCATCTGTAAAATGCGATCGGTGGTATTTACGACAAACGATTTATAGTTACGCGTTTACATCTTTAGAATCTTCTATTTGCACATACGTACATTTATTGGAAGAAAGAATAGCAAGAGCGATGAATTCTGGACGAATGGCGAAAGATTCTTTAATATCAGCGTTCAAGTTAATTAATCCTTTTCCGACAAATGTATAACTGTGTAGAATACTGTAACCGAGAACGACTAGATACTTGCAATATCGAAAAGGAAAGTTAAAAATAAAAAGAAAGTTTAATCGAAAACCTCGAAGCAACAAGCAGAATTTGCAAACGAATACTAGTTAGATCTTAAAAACTCGTATGTTCAATGAATGATGCTATGATACAACTATACATGATAAATAAACTGAAATGCAAATGAAATTCTTCCCAGCAAGATGAATCTTGCAAACTTTAATCCTTGTTATTAATACAGAGTTATTAATACAATATTAATTCTGATATTTTCTGTTCGAACACATGGGTAACGTTTAAATAGATTACTCTCAAAATTTCCTCGGGTTTATATTTAATCTATCAACGTCTTTCGTCGGTTTCATTTTATACGCGATATATAATACACGGGACAAATATTTTATTCGAAAAGATTTCGCGTTATGAATACACCAAAATTAACAACGAGAGATACGAATTAAAAATTTGGATATCGTAAACACAGGTATACGGAAGGTTTACCATAGAAAACTGTAAATTTAATGGAGCAAAGAAAAAGTCGATACGGATCGCAACAGTCAAGTACAATATGTGTACAGAATCCAGCGATCAAGGATAAAAATTGCAAATCCTCGGTGTTTAATGCTCAATAAATGCTGGATAAAAGCATTAATCCCGGTATAGACACGAGAGATTAACCTGCCAGAAGACTGTCGCGCATATTGAAACGGCTCGAAATTCTCTAGCGGGGCTGAAATTTTTATCACTCATCATGGAACCTCATCTTTTTTTTACTCTCTCTCTCTCTCTCTCTCTTTCCTTTTTTCGGGTAGACACCGTGCATAGATCATAACGGGCACGCACATATACGCGAGAGCCGGGTGAAGCGCGTTTATAAAATCATGAGGAGTACGCTGCACGGGATATTTACGCAACCGGCGTAAATTTATTGCGATTGCGCTTCGGCGGAGTCGCGGAAACCGAGTTGGAGAACGCTTTTTTTTCCGGTCGTCGAGGGAGACGTCTGATCCCGGATGAAAACGATCAGACGAGCTTTGTGGAAATTGATCACTTTTATGAAAAATGAATCGAAATCGATTCGACGACTTTACGACGCAGCAAAAATATCGTTTTGCTCCCAATGATGCACTTTCGGTACATTTTCATCGCAAGAAGCGTGTTAACAAAGATGTCCCGACTTTTCAGAACCAGAAGATCGTATTATCACTTCGTTCGCAAATCTATCGTTTAATTTGGGAAACACGTTGAAGATTAATAAAGTAGGCACAGCCTGTTTGTATCTATTTTCACCTTTCGCTAAAGGATATTAGCTCGTTCCTTTTTTATCAACCTGTTCGCGTAGGTAGATAATTTTAGCACAGACGAGAGAGACAGGATCGTCTGTTGCCGCTACAAAGACGATTAACCGGCTTCGACGCCAGATCCGATCAATTTTCGTGGTCATTAGCTGTTGTGCGCATTTTCTAAAACACTGTGCCTAAACGGTGTTCGTTTCCTGCCCGTAAAAAGTGGCCAACTTTCGTCGCTGTTTCTCCTGTTGCGTCTTTATTTCCGATCGTTTGCGGTCGACATCGTAGACCGAGCGAATACAGGGGGTGTGTGAAAAAATCGAGAACGCCCGTGTTCCTTTTCCCTTCGCCTCGATGCCCAGACGATAGCTGCGATTAAATTTTATCGTAAGAATCGAAAAGTCAACCACTCCGAAGAACTTATCCTTCGACCGTCTCAAACGTAAACCGTTAACACGACCTCTCAAGCATCGAGAAAAACCGTCCATCCAACGTGAAAATAATAAAGGCAAGTAGGAGCGAGTACAACGTCAGGATGGAATCGGGCTCGTCAAACGGTTTTTTCCCTCGCGTCGTTTCGCGCTTTTTCGTGTTCGGTACCACGAAGGCTCCCTTGTCGGGCGACAAACGACAGCCGACAGACGACAGCACGAAAAAGACGACCTACCACGCGCTAGAAGGCGCTCCCATTTAGGATGATTGGCCCGATTTTATGTATTTATACGCGTACTGTTACAACAGCACGCCGCTTTCTGTAGCTGATATTCGTTTCCGCGGCGCGGGTCAAGCACGAGTTTAAAATTCCTAACGCGACGCGATAGCCCGGTGAAATATCACGCCGGATTTCCTCGCGCTGCCATCCATTGCGAAACAAGCGGACGTGAAATATGCACGAGACGCGGAACAAAAATCTGCACGCAAGTGTTATCAGAGGACTCTTTTACGTTCGTACGGTGATTTTCAGCAGTTAGCTGTCTTCGACGAGTATACTCGTCACGAAGAAATGGCAATGTTTCGTGTCACGACCAGCCCTGTCGGTAAGAAAATTAAAAAATAAGTCGATTCGTTACGACTTAACTCTGTATCGTAACAGCCGCGCATACTCTGCGTTCGACGAGTATATTCGTCATCGACGCATTTTAGGTACGCGCTTCTCAAAGAGGTCGCAACAGCTAAGTGGTTAATCGGTCTCCTTGCCGTTTGAAATCACCAGATGAATTTAGAACGAAGAATCTGTTGTGGCAGATTCGTCGTATTTACCGATGCTTTCTTTCTTCCTGATCTACGCGCGAATCCACATAGCGTAGCTTTATACGTCTTATCGTGAAAATTTTCAGCAATTACAGCTTCCAAGATTCTCTTCTCCTAAAAATAGACGTTCGTTGGTTGGACGAATTTAATTGCGACTGAATTTCAACGAAAGTGAAAATTAGAGAAATGATACACGGTAAGATGGAAAGTAGGAAAGAATCATACTTACATACGCACACGCGTCCGTATAAAGGAGCATTATCAGGAAATACAGTGGCCGTGCATGCGTATTGCAGGCACGCCAGGCACCACCCTATAAAGGACATTGGCGTAGGGTTCTTCGGTTATTCCCAGAGGTATTAAGAGAGAAAAGCGTCTCGCATGGGCACGTGGCGGTGTGTGGTTGCTCCATGACTGGCTGGAGGAAGAGGGTCACCTATGGTTGCTGGTACACCCAGTCCCATGGCACGGTGACGACGCTTTAATATTTAATGCGATTAAACTCATTTCGACCCGCCTCCCGTAATTGGTTTCTGATTAACAGCCAAGTTTTAAGTGCATTGCCCGTGCATGATAGTTATACGCGTCCTGACGCTATCAACTAATAACCGTGAGTGCTCTCCTGTCTGTAATGTGAACGCTCGCACGTGAACCGCCATTATTCTTGCATTTATAATTAGCCTTGCATTTTATTAATTGCACCGCTGGCTCGTGTTCGCCCAGGAAAATTAGCGGGGAAATTCTCGATTAACGCCAATCGGCCAAATAATTGACAGAGAGCCATCGATTATTTCTTTCTTTCGTCGGCCGGTCAGCTTCGAAAAACAACTATACGCTCATAATCAATTTCGCCACGAAGGACACACAGGCGTTAACGGAAGACTCGCGATTGCGCAATTTTCCATGGAAATATCGATTTTGATTTTCGAGTTCCGAGGAAACGTGCTGCGAAACGCAAAATCTTCCATTCGAAATTTTGAGCATGGCTAAATTTTGATAGAAGGATCTGTACGCTTGCAAGCGTTAAAAGACGTAGAAATTTATTTAAAAAATTCTCTGCATAGACCACGACTTTGCGTACATCTTTCTCGTTTTTAAAGAAAAAAAAAGAAGAAATCTTATTATACGTTGCATTAAACAAGTATTCACCCTTAATTGCGAAAGGAAAATTCAAGATCCCCTACTTCGTCGAACTCGAAACGTCGTAATGTCGAAACCAGTAATTCCCGTCGTTCCTGGCGACGATGTTCGGTATCTTGTATTCGGTGTATAGCGAAAATAGAAAGTCTCCAAATTCAGGCGGTGAATTGCAGTTGGAGA
The DNA here is from genome assembly GCA_014737475.1 of Bombus confusus. NCBI lineage: Eukaryota > Metazoa > Arthropoda > Insecta > Hymenoptera > Apidae > Bombus > Bombus confusus. The sequence continues at coordinate 108,701 of JACXIV010000175.1, forward strand.
TAAGTTGTCCATAGGGATAATCCATGGACTCAGCAGGTGTCTCTATTCGCCAGGGTTTCACTCCATCTTCCGTTGACAGACAAAATCCCCTACGGCGTGCAGTACCAGGCCACCGCGATCTATCCTATTGACCGTCTGTCCAATTAGGACAGCGAAAACTTAATTAACCGATCGGATGGGCCCGATGAAAACTGGATGCGCCGCGGATGCCCGCGAGGAGAACTCGATAATTAATACAAATCCAGATATGCTGGCGGTCCAATAAAAACAATTTGCCCGTTAACCATGATTGATGAACGATTACGCTTTAAATCGAGCCGTATATCAGCGTGCAGGCGAACTATACACGGGATTGAATAATTGATGCCGATCGACGATAGGAACCGGCTGTAATCGAGCCAGCGGAAATAGATAGGAATGAAAATCGCTGGAAGACAAGTTGTACCAAAGCAATAGCACGGATGAGGGAAGAAAAAGCGCGTCATGGAAAGTTCAGTGACACTCGATTGTACAAACGCCTTCGTCCTTCTTTTCGCACTTTGAAGCGGGACTAAATTAAATTTAGAATTCAGCAAGGCTAAAGACGTTTTAGAAGCGCATCGTGGGAAGGGACGAGGTATCGGGTGGTTTCCATTTCGAGTTCTTGATCGTGTTAGTCACGTTGGTTAACGAGTGGGCAATAAATATGTATCCTTTGCGACTTGACGCTTGTTCCATTTATTATCGCGTATTAAGAAAAAACACGATTTTACTCGTGTAGTACAGCAGGCCAAATTACAAAAATAATTAAAATGACAGATTATTGTTTAATTTTGTTTACTTTGTTCATTTTAATTTTTTATTTTTCTTCGTTTCTATCTACGACTCGTAACACTAAACGCCAACTATCTGAGACCAATTCAGATCTAGCAGAGGAATTATTCGAAATTACTTTGGCCCTCGCCTTCAAAGATCGCAAGTTACGCGTGGATCGGGCGTTCACGTTTCTCGAAACGAAGAAAATCGAGGAATTAGGGTAGAGGTAATTAAAGAGGTAATTAAATTGATCGCAAGGTCTCGGTTAGAGTCGCTCTTTATTCGATAATACGTGTAATCCGGAATTAATTGAAGCTGTTACGACGACAAGAATAACATTATTAATTAGTAATTGTTATTAACTGGAGTAGGCTGTTTATGGAAAGGACCGATGATCGTATTTTCAAGGAAGACCTTTTTTGCAGAAGCAAGCAGATCACAAGGTACCTGAAACAGCTGTAAGAAATTCAAATTTTCGTTAATAATACAAAGTAGCTGCAATCGTCGCGATCTTCGTTAAGGAACACATGCTAGCGCGATAGTAACGATAAATATAGAAAGATTCGTTTATAAAAAATTTATCCACATACAAGAATATGTCACGGTTTCGATATTTCACGATTAATTTCGTTGCTAAACGATATTCGCTGTGTCTTCGTTTCCGACATCGCTTACTTGGTTGTTAATATTTCCTTGAAGCAGCAATCTCAGCTTCTGCAGCTCGCAATTAACAAGGACATTATCCGATCGGCCTGCATTCTTGTTGGCAAAATTTACTATTTCCTCCAGCATGGACGTGGATCTTTTCCCATTCGTCCAGTCGTGACTGTATTGGTACGTCTGACACGTAACTGTCATCACGGTCAGCGACAAGATGAAGAGAATCAGAACACGAGCGTTGCCCATCTGCAAGAATTACAAAAGTAAATTTCATAACGATGATATGTAGAATAGTTAATTGCTTTTATTTTCGCCAAACTTTCGCCTCTCGTTTCCAAGGAAGAAGCTTGCGAAGAATACGAGTTTTCAAAAGTACGACGAACACGATAAAAATTTTGACATTGTTAGGGATTTAATTCGAGCCGCGCAAGTTACTGTATCGCGTAAACCAAATACTGTTGTACCGTTTCATAAATCGAGACGAAAGCCTACTACTATAGACTATGGATTCCTATGGGGCTTGTTTCTTGGCGGCAGGTTCGAATTACTTCCTTTTTCTGCGATCGAGCCAATGGAAAAGGCAGCTTTACCTGCCGATGTGCAGCGAGCGCGAACGTAAAACAATGGACATAGTCCAAGCGTCACGGATGACTCGTTGGATCAACGATCCGTTCCACGTCCGACAATTTAAAGTCCCATAGGCCAGACTGTTCGATGCCCGCGATCGCCTGTTTTACTTTTACGTAATTTACTTTGATAACGCAACGAATGCGACGTGGCTCGTTACACGAGCGAAAAGAATATTAGTTTTCGATTGAAACCGCCGTTCCATCCTCTTTTTATTATCGTTGCGACGAAATGTTAAAAATTCATCGAAAGAAACGAAACGGAGAAACTTCGTAAAACGCTTTTCGACGAACGCACGAATTGGCGTACACGGTCGCTATTTACGAAATAAATATAGTTGCGTCGGAAGATTTAATCTGACGAATCGGTATTGGCTCTGCATTAGCGAAACGACGCAACGCTCTTCAGTGACTTTCTATCTTTCTCTCAGAAAATTGCCGTTAGGCTGTAAACCACGCTTTACGACATTTTGCACACGTTTTTACGCTATCAACGAAATACAGCAGGAAAATGCCGAGTTCTTAAGCAACGATTTACAATCGAACATGGTATTCCGCGTGATGCAACGGGGAATTAAACGAAACAATTGGCCATTGTGAAACTCGTCGGCGCAATTTTCGCCTCGTGCAAACGAAATCGCCGATGGAACGTCGCGAAGTATAATGGACGTGATCGCGACAACTTGAATACGATGGAAATTTAATTAAGCCCAGAGATTTAATTGCAATATCTTCGCTTCGATCTTTTGCTATCGACATCCTAATTTGTTCGTTTAACGGCCACTCTGCAACATTTATTTTCAGGTACCACGCTGTCGGAAGATTTTTATTCCATCGCTATACGAACAATACGCTACTACTACGATTTATTGGGACGGTGGGAAAATAGCGTCGATTTTGTCTGGACGATCGGTCTGGACGTCGCTGTTTCGTGCTGAGAAGTAACGTAAAGATCAAAAAATAGAAAATATTCGAGCGGCGCATACTTTGGCTCCTCATATGAAAATCCTCGTTGTTCGATTAATGAGAAATATTCTCGCGACATATGATTTGCTTTTTTAGAACTTTATATACCGAATATTATATATATATACAGCTTACGATTTATCTTTCTGAATCCTAATCGTCGTGTCGCGATTCCATTCAACTTACCGACCGACGCTCGGCTATTTCGTCGCTCGATTTTATTCGAAACTTCTCATCGTACACGAGGTTCTCGAAACTTACGTATGGGAACGCGAACTTTGAAAATACTCGACGCGCACGACGAACCGATCGCAGCCGTCCTTTTCCAAATTAGCCGACCGACTCGTCTCCTCGATCGCCGAGTTAATCTCGCGAAATGATAGCGTAAGAGGAGAAAGACGGCTGTCGAATGTTAAGGTGCATTTACTTAATATTCGCTCGTCTCAATCGAAACTGCTTTAATGGCTACTCGTCTGGAAGTCGATCCCTCTTGCGAACGCTTGGCAAGCCCCGATGAAGAAAGAGAACGAAGAAAAAGCAGTCGGTTATCTCGCCGTTCGCCGACATCTACGTACGCGCGGCGTCACGTGAGGTTTTTTCGAAAAATTTTAGAGTACCCTCGTACGTTTCCACGTGCTAATTTTAAAGGAACCATTAACGCTACCCGCGTCCCCGGTCATTAAGATAAGAGTAAGTGCTACTAAGTGTCCCGTGGATAAGAGACGTGACCAGCATCTCTGTCGCATAGAGACGAGCCATTTTCGAGCGTGTCATCGAAACGACGCGAAACAGGTCCCCGTGTTTCGCATTGTTCGATCTTGCACGATGACGACCAGTATACGATGGAACATCTATTCGACCGGAGGACTTGGTCGGTGGCCGATTAAGGTGTTATATGATAACACCGTTAATTCGATTAAGGCGAATATGAACTCCTACTGTTTCAACGAGAAATCCTAAGCAGAACAGAGAATCGACGAACTCCCACTGTACCTATAAACCGCAAATTATGGTACGTGGGTAGCAGTAAAGCAAGAGCTTACGTATTTGTTATCCGACGCATTCAGATAAACCGAGTACCCGAGTACCTATGACTCTCCTATGGGAATTCAACTGCTACGAGCCGCTTGCGAGTGAAGCGATTATAAAATTCAAAGATTTGGAAGAATCAGGTTGATTTTTCAGGCTTTACGGAGGATCGAGCTCCGCGTCGCAGAGTCGAGTCGCATGGAATCGATCAGAAACATTGGATATTTATGATAGATATCTTGAGAGATAAATAAAATGTCTATTTTCCTTGGCAACTGATTTTCTTCATTTTACAAAAATGTTTCTACTCTTCTAGTTACTTCAACGATCTCGAGAATTCTTCTTACATCTGTCCGGCTCGATCGAAAATTATCCTTCGTTACAATCGCGTGCAATTTATTGTTTCGACGATCATTAACCTCGCTCATCTTGCTTCAATAAAAGTACATTTATTACGTATTATTTTTCATCCTCGCGTCTCCATTATCCGCACGCGGTTCCTTGAATTTGCTTTACGAGAAACGTAGTCTAATTTCCTTAATTGTATTGCCCCTTGCTTTTTCTTACCTGACTATATCTCGCCAAAAAGCTGTTTTGAAATAACATTTGTTTCCTATCTTGTATGATTTTACATAATTTATTAGTCATGCAAAAATTGAGTAACTTTCTGTTCATTCGAGATTCATTTTTACCGCAAAGTTAAACTCGAAAGATCGAGATAGTTGATTTCGAAGAATTCTTAATAACGAGTAACGATGACGATAAATGAAACACGTTTCGATTATATTTCATCGAAATTTTCCACAAACATCTAGAATCGCTGACTTTTATTGCAAAGAATTAATCGATGTAAGCGAATAAATTCAAATAACTCGGTATAACTTAGGCGTCTTTAAAAAATCTTCTTTGCCATTATCGGAAATTAGGAAATAACGATAATACACAATAGATACATCGCGTGAACGCCGCGAAAATCTGGCCGTATTCTTGTTATGCGATGTAGATAGAGCACAGACTAAACAGATGACTAAATGTGAGATTGTTTAATAAGGTAGGCGTTATCTTACGAATTATTTAAAGTGCACGCAAACAAAATTGCAATATTTAAATACCACGTTCTCACGAAACAAATATTTTAAAATTGAACAAACGTAAATCGCAAATATATTCGTGATAGAAATGATAGAGCTAATGTTACCTTAAAAGCTCTGATACAATGTCTCAACGTCTCGCAAAGACCGGAAGCACCTCGAAGAGCACAATATTGCAAATTCAAGATACTGCGAACCATGATCCTTCGAGGCAGCTTTATATAAGGAAATTCTCTCATACCCTTGGTTCGTAAAGCTCATTAAAAGACCCCTTCTCTCGGTCGTTTACACTCTTATACGATATTATTAAAAGTTTGGATTACCTATAGTTCCTATCAATAAGTGATAACGAAACCAACAGAGTCGCTAATTATCGTCAGGTAATATCATAGTGAACTCAGCAGACCGTAGGAAATTTTATAATAAATGCTCATTGAGAAGCCAGAAGTTTCTAAGGGGTCATTAAAACCTTAAAATAATAATCTCGCTGATGATTGCTGAAAGAACAAACGATACATACGGGAAATTTGATTTTGAGACAATGGAATGAATACTCCTCCGAAAACGTGATCTTCTCGATTTTTTGGAACTGTCAGAAATCTTTCCTATCTTTTATATTTTTTAATCAATTGCAATAACTGACTGTTAGGTTTGACAAACGTTATATTCGTGCGCATTGAACGATATATCTAATCAAATAAAGGCTAAAAAGTGGAAGATAATATATATATTATATATATATATATATATATATATATATATATATATATTATATATTATTTTTATATTATATATATTATTTTTACTTTTATATATATATATATATATATATATATATATATATATATAAGTAAAAATATAAAATAAATGAAAAAATTTAGAAAATGATGCCTGGCTGCAGATTTTTGTTTAAAAACGTACCAAAGAGAAGAAAACGATCGCCTTAATCAGGTATCACTGGGTATTTGAATGTAATAATAATATACAGGGAAACTCGAATTACGAAAAATGAAACCTGGCGGACTCGTTGCATCAACCTTGCGATGCATCTTCCATTCGGTCAACGCGTCCTCTATTCTCTTGGATGAACCTTTTGGATGAAGAAATTTCAAATAAGGACAAGGGAGACGATTCTCTAATGATTACGAGATAAAAAATGGGGAAATATTTTACTCAAATCATGGATCCGAAATTTATCTCATCAAATAGAAAGTAGAAAGTAGTAGAAGAGTCTTTGAAAGTGTTAACATTCTGAAAACTTTCGAACTAAACTAATATGAGCCCAACAGGTTTTTATTTTCAGCGATATGAGCTCGATGATTGAGCAATATCCCATTATATGATTTCCGCGTGTATTCGACATACACAGGTTTGGCTGCATATTATTATTATGTCATCCGACAATATATATTGCGTTGAACCACATTGAACGATAAGATTTCCACAGATTTCATCTCAGTTAATCGGGCAATTATTTATACATTATTAAATATTATTACTTACAATAAAAAAAATTGTCAATTTTTTGAAATTATATCGCCATGGGAATTGATCGCCAAATGTGTTTCAAATATCAGTTTTCTACCTGGTCGGGAAGTGGATGAAATTTTGTTTACAAAACTTCACCAGCTAGATAGAGAAACAGACAAGTAAACTAAATAAAAACCATTAAAAATCAGTTTCATCAATTTTATCAATCAATTTAAAAATCATTTCACAGAAAAACGTATATAATATTATAGGTATTAATCTTAAATAATCTTATAAGTATTAAAAATGTTAATAAGTATATTTGTTTTAAGAACGAAATCAAAATTATGATGTTATATGTACTTAAAATTTATCGTTAGGACCATTTTATTATTTCATTGGGTGGAAAATTAGCGCAATAAATAAATACATATATACATACATACATACATACATACAATATCAGTTTATTATTTCAAATAAATTAAACTTTTTAACATGATCTTATTTAACTAAGATATTACATTTAAATAAATTATCGTTCTTTTATATACAAATTAATTTGAACAATAAATTAAGCCATTATTTTTTTAGTAGTATATATATCTACATATATATATATTACTTTTCATATAAATAAATAAATTAAAAGGATATCATAATAACATTGTCGATGAATGTAATCAAATGTTCGTTCAACTAAATTCAATCTAGGCAAATTAAAATATTAAATATAGAAAATTTAATGAATTGTGCTCTTATGTAAAAAATAGATATAGGAAAAATACTCTGTTTATTGTTTAACAATAACATTTATTTTTCAATCATTGATAAAAGCTTCATGTATAAAACAGATCTTCCATACGATTGTAATATCTTTAAAGTATACTCAGTCTCCAAAGTCTACTATGATGTTCTTTCCAACTGAGAGTTACATTTCTTACACACATTCATGTTAGGAATTAGTCAAAAACATGAACTTTATGTCACTTTTATAAAGAATATCAAGAGTTTAAAAATATTTCAAACTTGAATCAATTAAAAATCACGCTATAATCCTCGTACAATGAAGCAGTTCTTAAATTCTTTACACGAACAACTGCTGTTAAGTTAAATAAACTTAAACTTTATCAAACAGTGATATTTTAAGAACATGATATCAAAAGACAAAATTCGTGATCTTCGTTATGCGTTCTTATTATGCGTGCACATACTATTGAGTATTCATTCATTTATAATTATGAAAACATGTTTCGTAAAAGGAATTACATTATTAATTGTCCTATCCATTGTGTTAACAAGCCTGTGCTAATGTTTTCATCTATTGAGAATATTCGTACAGCTCCCTATGGCACAATCTAAAGTATAAAGTCAATGCATGATTTTAATATCACAATAATTTCATCTAGAAAACTAAATAAATAATTTTGAATAAGTTTAGAATTAAATAACATGGCGCTGCATTGTGCCTAAGCAACTGCATCTTAAATTAAAATTATAATCTATCTTTTTCTTTCTACTAAAGAGGAGCTTAAACATGGTCTTCCTTTAAAAAAAAGATTACATCTAAATATATATATATACATATATATAATATTGAGTTGCAAACTGTACCTGCATTTCAAATTGAAAATTCTATAATTTATCCATTCTTTACAAATTTCATATGCAACATAAAACTATTATTATATATATTTGCACGACCTATATTTGAAATAAATCCATAATTAATAGTTTAAAAATTGCACTTTATAAAAAATTTTGAACATTTCTATTTACGCAACGTATATTAAACAATTCTGCTTTACCAAATAATTTTGTAAATTAAGATTATAATTACTTATGCGGTAATTACTTCAGTCTACTATACAAAGTATTATAAAAACAAATTGAATAAATTCTTCTTTGTACTTCTATATTCTATATCTTATAAAATAAAGAAACTCTAAAATAAACCATTCATAGTTATATAAACGCAAAAGCATAAAAATAGAATGGCGAACAGTTGCTCACAGCTTCTTAAAAATAGATTCAACTCTAAGTTCAAGCCTAGTTTACTTATTTACGTTTGTTTCTACTATACAGCTATCTAAATTAATAAAAAAATATAAATTTTACATATATAAAATGTGATATATACGTTCCAATAATTTGTCTTTTATAACTTTAATGAAATACTACATATTCTGTATTTACATTAAAAGTATAATTAGATCATTGTTTCATAAAAATTTAAACGTTATCTTATCTACCTTTTTTTAACAGTTTACAACCCAATATTTTTATCAGTGCCGGTATATAGAATGCTATCTTTGGTTAGCTTATCTATATAAGTTTTAATTGTAATAATGTTCTTTAAAAAAGATAGTATTACTTTCTAAAAATTAATTTGTAACACGAAACTAATATTTTTCTAAGTTTAAAAATGTTTGATACGTTTGTTTTGTTGCTTACATAATCCTGTAACGACAAATTGAAAATATTGCAGTATTTTGATGGTGTAAACAAGCTGGTTAATCAAACATATTATCTTGTCATTAATATCATCCAAAATGTTACATGACACCTTCATTGTACACAGTGCACATTGAAAAATATTCAGTCTACTTTCACACATCACTTGAGAAAGAGTCATTCATTGTCAAGTTAGCTGAAGAATTTTTACTATCAGCTGAATTCATTGCAATATAACGTCTTCTAAGTATTTCTTGTAAATCATTGCATGGACTGTTGTCACGTTTTATACGAAGAGGTCGTCCTCCAGGTGATCTAAGAAAATATACATAACAATATACATCATTCATTTATGAACCAATACAATATATAATTGTATTAATAAGTAATTATAAATGTAAAAAATAATTTACCTAGAAATTGGCTTTAATTTAACGCTGTCAATGTCCTTCAATACATCTGTCATAGATGCTTGAGAAGCAAATGGGCCTCTTTTGCGATCTTCGACTTTATGATCTTGTAAACTTGCCCTTCTTGCAATATGAGGAGTCGGTGGTGGTAGTGGTGGTGGTGGAGGAGGAGGTGGTTGATGTGACTCTATTATATTTTCACTATCCATTCCATTTGTTATAGAAGCAGTAGATGTATCTGAACAAAACTTTAGTTAAGATAGGTTTGAAACATAAATAATGAAAAAGATGTTATATATATACATACACCTAGATTGTTTATTACTTTTAACTATTGCTGAAACTTGTTCCCTAAGTTCCTGAAGCTCTTGTTCCAGAGCAAGTAATCGAACTTCAGATCCAAAACTAATAGGCTCCAATAAATCTGGCCTGACATTAGACATTCTAATATTGAAACATTATCGAATTAATCTGTTGAATCAGTGGAAAAAAGAAATTCAATAAATGTATATAGAAACCTTGCAGGACCGTATCCATTTGTATCTGCATAATTATTACTACTTTCTTCGTTAATCATAGAACTTGTCATTGAATGTAAAGGTGTAACACTGACATATATTTTTGGTGGGGGTTTCAAAGGTAACATTGAACCAATTCTACGAACAATGCTCCTTCTTTTTCCATAATATTTTGGTGGTTCATTTATCTAAAACAAATATTAAAATCTTATTTATTTAAAAGTAAATAAAATTGTTAATGAATGAAAAATTGTAACTGAATTTCTTTTAAATATCAATTTAAATTAAGCACGCATTTCATATAAATTTGTTAAATATTACCAGTTAATGAATTGCATGGTTAGTAACACATGGTAATCATATACATACTCGCTTTCTATATAACAAAAAAATAGTTTCTTACCTTCGACATTATTTTTCGTTTTTCTACAAATTTTTTATTTTGTTATCCAACTATTGAAATGAAATACTAATGTATACCGTACATTTAATAGAGTACATGAGGGTCATCCAAAATTCGAAATTAAAATAGCTTTCTTACCATTGACGCAAGGCCAACATCTGACGACAGGTTGTCGTTACTCGAAAGCGCAAACTCCAATGAAAAGCGGCTTTAAGTAAAACAATTACAGTGCAATTGCAGCTTTAATAGTAAAATTCATTACAATCTTTGCTTATATTTCTTTGTATCTGTAATTGCAATCATAAAATATTCTTTATGTATACCAATATTAATTACAAATTAGTAATTTCTTAGAATATGGTATTACCGCCATACACTTAATATGGTGTGTTTCATTTATTTTTATTATTTTCCAAAATCATAATATTTATTCATAATAATGATTATAGATAAAAGAATGAAAATATCCTTATACAATTTATAGTAAATAATTATTATTTATAATACTAATTAAATGAAATAATTTGTAAGATATCAATAGTAATTAATAACCAGAAATTTTTAACATTAACGGTTAAAGTCATGATACTGTTACTGTTACAATAAATATTTTCAAATAATTAAGTACTATACAAAATTCTTTGTGCTTTTCTAATTCTAATACCATATTTGCGGGAAAAATTTAAAAATTTTATGGATTAAAATATTGAATGAAAGAAATTAATAGTTTAATTTAAGAAATATTTACATGAAAAATATGTACTTTCAGTATCCAATCATTTAAGGAAAGTTCTTAGTAACAGTAATTTTATTTGCATTTTTTAATATCACGTTCTATTTCTGTACCAAAAACTTTTAACACATTTGTATCATTTACATATGTTTGCTCCTCTTTCTCATTCCCATATGATAAACAACAAACAAATCATGTATATATGTATATAAATATAAATATATATATATACACATACATAAGTTTGTATATATATATTAGTATATATATGTATATATATGTATATATATGTATATATATGTATATATATGTATATATACACACACAATCGATCTATGCAAAATAGTAACTAGTTTAATATACAATAAACTTTGTAATGTCCATTTTGGCATTCATCATACAAACTTTATATGGTAATTGCAGAACACAGATACTTATTATATACTTATTTATATAATATTTACATTTACAACCGAAGTCACATTCTACAGGATTGACCCAATATAATTTAGGATATATGTATTTATCCTAAATTGATTTGATTTAAAACATATGTATTTCTTGTGCATTTTATATGGCACATAATAAACTCAGATTTTTACATTATACCTTTAAAATTATTTTACACAATATGCAATATAATTTGTAAACATATTACAAATAGAAAACAGAGTATACATACATATATAGTTTTAAGGAAATTAAGATGCTACGAATTTCTAAATACTATTTGATCTATTACCACTTCCATTGTTATTAACTTTGCTATATGACATGTATATACATTGTTATTTATACAATTTTATGTACATATAAGGCATAGATTAATAAATAAATTTAAATGAACAAAAATTTTTGTATTGCAATTGTTTCAATAATATTGTTATAGAAAAAAGTAGAGAGTTTCAAAGAACAATATCAGTAAGTTTTACATTTACTAACTTCTTTCCTTAACAAAATATAGCATGTACGTACTTTAAGAAAGTCAATGTACTACTATTGTATTTAAGAAAAAGATTCACTTTTATGATTGTAATAGAAATTATTTGTTAACCATTATTACCTATATTCTTATTTAGAATACGAGTTAAAATTACACTGTAAACAAATAGTGTAATATACATTATTTGTCAAAATATTCATTTACATTGTTACTCATGGCACATATTTTAAGTACAAAAACATGAGAGAACAAAATTGCAATTACAATAGTGAAAATTATAATCCTTTACCTATGGAAAAAACAATATACCATCATTGTACTGTCATAGTGCATAAGAAATATGCTATGTTTAAATGGTATATATAAAATTTATATTCATTAGAACCTTAACAGAATATTCTGTCACAACCTCATTAGGATAAATGGTTTGCGCAGACTGTTTATCTGTATCATATAGTTTTTCTTTTTCTTATAATTTCACTAATTTATTTCAAATAAAAAATGAAATGAAATTGAATTTTTTCATAAGCACCAGTTTAACAGACTTCAAGTATTGTTCTGATATAATCTGGTCATCATATCACTTTTTCATTAGATAACTAATTCTTTCCTAAAATGGATTTCATATAAAAACATTAAAGCTCACTGCATACATGTTCAAATTTTGTGCAAAAATATCAAATGTAGTATGAATGGGATTGCCAGGCTTGTCGGAGTGAGAAATCTGTTCACAGTGTCTTTTAATATATATATTCGATTTTGAAACCTAAAAGTTTTCATTATAATTCATCGTCGATATGTTTAATCTTGTGTTTTTGTACATCGACTTTCTCACTTTTAACTTCATTTTTATACTTTTGACTATATCGCAATTTATTTTCATCTACAGAATTATAATTTGAATTGGAAGTTTCTAGTTCTTGTTGAATATCAATGGACTTTGTATTCTCTTCTTCTTTGGATATTTGATTTTTACATTCTTTAGGCAGTTTAGAAGGTATACTTTTATAATTATTTAAATGTGGATCAACCACTTCTTTTTCAATCTTTTGTAATACTTCACTATTATCTTTTCCCATTGTTTTAATATTCTGAGAACTTGTTTGTGCATCTGTTACTTGGAAATCATTTTCAGTGAGTAAAGATTCTTTGTGTGCTTGTTTGTCTGCACTATTATTATTAGTAATTGTTTCTTTAAAGTCAATATTATTTGATTGTACATTTTCTAAAGAATTTGTAATTTTAATAAAATCTACCAAAGAATCTATATTTTTTGTAAAGTCTTCAATTTTATTTTTTATAAATTCAATTTGATATTTTATTCTATTTTTTAATGTATCAGCTTTACTTTGATTTTGAGAAGAAACATTCAAAACTACTTTATTTGAATTAAGTGCTTCTTTACTTGTATTATCTGTTATGTCTCTTGAAACATCAATATGTTCTTGCAATTTTCGAATACCATCTTGTTCTGAATTTTTCACAGCTTTTTCTATTTCTGTTAATATAAAATGTTCAAAGTCTTCAAATTTTCCTACTTTGACATCTTCATTTCTTTTAGATATTTTAGAAATATCATTAGATTTAATTTCTGACTTACTACTTTCATTGTTATCCATCATAAATTCTGTGATCATAGAATCTTGCTCCTTAGGTTTTTTTAATACATCCAATTTTTCAAAATTTTTCAGATCTTTATGCCAATTATCAATTATCGTATCATAATAAGAATTTTTATCTATCATCGACTTTTCTAAATTTTCTTGCGCTCCATAAGCTAATATTTCACGATATTTTTTATACACGGCTTTATTAACACGATCTAACAACGCAAGATGCTCTCTAATAATTTCATCTTCCATGTCAAAAATACCTGGTAACAACTGTCTTAGAAACTTAAAAATACCAGCTTGCGCGATATTAAGTTCGAAAATCTTGAACAATTGTTCAGTATTTGGACTTCCAGATCGCATTGTTTGCAATATTGTTGTAACCTTTTTCATATTTAGAACCATAATATCCATTTTTGTTAACAAATATTGTTTCAACAATTTTTGTTTAATAAAATCCATTAATTGGTCCATTTTCATAATGGACGGATTTGGTACAACTACAGCTAATTCTTCTAAGAACCACGCAACTTTATCTCGCAAAGATACTTTTAATATAGTACTATCCCCACCTCGTGATTTTACTATCCAATTGTAATAACTTTCTAATATAAAACTTCTGATCTGTAAGCCTGCTTTCTGTTTTACATCCAAATATATATGATTAACAAAAACTTCTTTCAATTGTCGCCATTGTTTCTCTATTAACGTGTTATCCTCCGATTCTTTCGTAAGTGGAACAGATATGTACGACGAACTGATTCTTACTTCTCCGCCAAGTGAATCTTTGATTATTTCAGCACGTAGATCGTAAAAAAAGATTACGTCCTTTTCTTCTTCTTCGTGTTTAAGCTCAGGAACCAGATCCAAATTTGTCCCACTGCTTGGAGATGTCTGTTATAAAAAAATATCTCTCGAAGTTTAGTTTCATTTTACAATTATATAGAACAAATGAAAAATGTGATTTTATAAAATTATATATATATCGACTAATGACCCGAAAATACAGTTGCTGCTAATGTATTCCTAAATTATTGCATAATAAAACAAAAAAGGAAATAAGAACATAAGAAAAATATAATATATATAATAAATATAAAAATCAAACAATTTAATATCTTAAAAAGTATAAAAACTCAAATAACAATTTTCATTACATAATGTTAAGCGTAAGTAAAAAATATCTATATTTCAATATAAATATCACAAACAATAAGAAGACATTTTTCTAAATAATCAAATATGGGTTTTTATGACTAATTTGGGAATAATATTAAACATTTTCATCTTATATATAGATATTATATATATATATATATATATATATTATATATATATTATATTATATATTATATATATATATTATATTATATATTATATATATATATTATATTATATATTAGATATATATATATTATATATATACACACACACACACATAATATAATATATTCGTAATACGAATGGAAGACCCTTTCCACAGTAAAATAGTCATGAAAATATATATAACCAATAACTTAATACCGCTTCATGTGAATAAAAATCCAAAGGAGGACATACTCAATGATAATAACTGCAAAACACCAAGAAATACAGACCTGTGGTGTCATTTGTCGTGTAAGAAAAGATTTTAACGATCCCTTTAACCGTTCAAACATTGATAAATCAGTGGGAGCTTTCAGTTGTGCATCTTCTTTCGAAAAGAAATTGCCTAACAGAAACAAAACAGGTCAAATATTTGAAACGATAATAGCAGGAAGCATATAATAGGACAAAAGAGATACAATATCTTACCAAGAGTAACTGTAAGATCACCGTTTGCCACGGCAATCGTTTTTAATAGTTCAGAAGCCTCCATGCTAAACAAAAATACAACTGGAATAGTTACGTCGTCCACTTCTTTTCCATCTCCTGACATTGCAAATATAGGCGAAGTTGCAGCACTAGAACCATCTACATTATCCAACACTATTCCAGCAACAGCACCTGCTTGTTGAATTCGTCTTGCCTACAATAATATTTAAATAATTAAGTAAAAATCCTTTCAAAATACATTCATAATATGGATAGAATTTATTTACCTTTTCTATAAACATACAGTTACCCCGACCCATTATTGCTATCTTGCCTGCAAGTTTATCTGCATTATGAAGATCGGTGCATGCAGCAGATGGAAATGTAAAAACAACTTTCCCGGTTATTTTATTTAGACCCTGTAATTCTAATCCAAATTGCGCTGGTCCAGCTAACAGCGTAATTATTTGATTCGTGTTTGGTTTTACAAACGTGACAGCTTGTGGTTTAGCTTCAGTTTGTTGGGATTGCATTTTACTTATTTCAACCATTTCTTGCATAAATAATAAACCTTCTTCAGAATCCTGCGGTGTTTTTGCCTATAAAATAAATATAAATACTTTTACTTTATAAATTAATAAGATTATAATGAGTAAAATGTTTCAGTATATTGATAAATACAAAGAAACTTTGTTTTACATTAGAAAATGTATGCAACAGTTGAACACGGCCATCTGCCAAAGTTAAAGCCGTTATTCCCATATCACTCAACAATCTTAAATGTTCCCAATTATTTGCCTACAATAGAAAATAATAAGTTTTAGTGAATATTTAATACTTCTGCTTAATACAAGTGTATCTTTACCTGAAATTGTGCAGCGCTTAATCTTCTTTTTAATGCATGTCTTGGATGCACATCTTCAACCATGTTTCTCAAAGGCTGTCTTACTGATGCAGGAAATAGGTGCAGACTATTAGGGCAAGTACGGTCCATTTCATCCACATGTACGATATCTCGCTCAAAATCTTGCTTCATTTTATAAATTATAGACATTAGTTATATTTTAACGTTATATTTTCATGTTGTTACATAATTCTTATTTTTTGCAGTTTAACCATTTATATTTACCGAAGAAATATTAGTTCTTATAGAAGCAAGTGTTAATGGCAATAGATGTCCCTCGGTTGTAAAAATAAATTCATCCAAATCTAAAAGTAGTTCGCCTGGCTCCGCGAATAACAGAAATAAGTATTTAAAAGTTTCTGATAATACAAAACTATCCATTGTATCATCATGCTTATTAGTTCTAACATCTGATACAGCTGCATAACCACATGGTACTCTGGCATAAGTTTGCAGACTTTTGAGTACCTTACGGCCAACTCCCAAATAATAATGATCACCAGTAGCACGATACAGGAAGTACGTTGATTCTAAAAATTCTGGCCTTAACGGATGATGCCCCCAGTGTACCTAATTATAAATTAAGAAACATATATATTAATATTAAATTACAGTTTATTTATTCACACAAAAAGATATATATTAATAACCTGAAAATCAGTAGTAAATGCTTCTGGTATAAAATTATGTCTCTGCATAACCTGATATAACATTTCATGCGTTTCTACAGCTGGTTTAATATCACCTTTTAGCACCTAAAACAGTGAAGTAAAAACAGTAAAAACAATAAAAGTCAAACATATATAGACATAAAAACCAAAAAGATAAAAGTCCACCTGCAAACCAGGCCAAAAGGCCAATAAAGCATCCATAAAATTTTTCGAGTTCGTATTTGGCCTGTGCATATGTACATCCAATAACATTGGTCCTTGGCTTACATACTTCATTACTGCTTGATAATGTTTATTGAACCGTCCAAGATATTTTTCATCGCCTATATTATGACAAAAATTTAATTATATTATAATATATTTGATAGTAAGTTACAAAACTACAAATAATGTAAGACTAATTACCCAATAAAATGTATGCTTTAAGGCAATACTCATAGTAGGAATCTATACCTGCTCCTACACCAGAATCTCTTCTTACCCAATCACCGGAATGTACATTTAACACAGATCCCATTAAATCAGTACCACGATGACGCATTCTCCATAAAACATCCATTGCTTTTTGTGCTTTTTCCTATTACACGTAATATTATTGTTATAGATAAAATTTTTTAACCACTTTTATAAAATATTACAAAACATCATACTTCAAAAATTGGTTCTCCTGTTAACCTTGACAATGCTGCCATTTCTAAAATCATACTACCTGCACAGGCAGTACATGTTTCTCGTGATGCTTCCAAAGGTACGCCTTTCATACCATACTTTAAATTTATCTAAAAGAGATTGTATTAATAAGTATTTTTTGAAGAATACCTTTTTATATATCTAATTACAATTAATTAAAGTGTTATTACTCTGCCATATGGTATCCCTGTAGTTGTATTAAATGCAGGTAAAAATCTATATCCTAAATCTTTGGCCAAATTTAGAAGTTCACCTCTATACCATGGCATTATGTCAGCTCTTTGTTGTAAATATTCTGCTAGTATGTGGCCACTCAGAAGACCCCTGTTAAATAAATTATTTTAGAAAGTATTAATTACTGAACAAATAAATATTTATATAAACTGTGGCAATATAAACAGCTGTTAAGCATCGTACCCCAGCATTCTAATATTAGTTTCAAATAGAGAAACAATAACATCAGTGTCAAAGCTAACATCTCTGACAACAAGTTTAACTGCATGTTCAAATTCCTCTAAATCTCCTAATACCTAATACATATTAAATAAACAAAAATTAATTTAATATACATTTTGTTAAATATATCATTTTAATATAAGAAATATATGTAAATATTTCCTTACCACCAATGTATCTAAGGTATCAACCAATGTAAGTGAAAAACTGAAAATAGTATGTAAAAATGGATATATAGTCTTTTAATAAATATTTTGATAATAAATATTGCAGTTAATACCAAAAACTTGTTGATATTAAAATATAACAAATCGTCTTTGTTTAAAATATAATTTACAAAAATAAGCTATTTTTTTAATTTTTATTTTACTCTAATATAAGTAATAAATTTTTGTTCTTACTTTCCCAATGTAGAATCTATGTCACCTCTATTTGGTTCTGATCCTCTGTATCTTCCTTTACAACTTAATGGCATTAATTCATCAGCAGGATATGCATTATCCTTAAACACATATTTATAAATAAATAAATTATAAACTAAGTATATAAATTATAAAATACTAACTTTATCTATTTTAATAATTTCTTAAAATATAACTTATGCATCTAATTTACAAACATTAAACAATTATATATATACGAAACATTACAATAGATTTTACATTTACTATTTTACCAACTTTATATTTTATACATTTTATTAAACTTTTGAGATATTCATTTTATTTACTTTTTACTAAGAATTTATAAAACTTTATGTAAAACAAATTTTTTTGTATAAACTTTACCATATAAGCATTATATGCATGACAAAACATATCTCTTGCTTCTTCCCTATAAATAAATATAAAAAGTTATTACTTTTGTGCGGATGTTATTACTTTTATATGTTTATACAAACTTTAATGCTTCTCGTTCTTGTTTACTCATATATTCCAATGGGTCATCTTCAGATGCAACTAACAATGCTTGTATGCTGCATCCAAACATTAGTAATCCCCAAATAAGTAAATCACAAGCCATTTTCCTTTGCATTAGAAAATATATTCCTTTTGATGTCAAGATTTTGTATTTGTAATAGCACACATTGTTTTTTATTATATTTTGTAATTTATTTTGTCAGAGTATCATTATTGCATGATAACAAAATAATGTACTCTAGTGCAAATTGTATATGCACTAATCTAACACGTTTGTTACTGATATCTTTATCTTCTTGTCTTCTGTAGCATTTTTTGGTAATTATCATACAAGCACCATAAATTTAATAAAAATACATATTATCACCAACAAAAAGGAAATTTACACTATTTAATTATTGACTTTTACTAAACGTAGTTTTAAATATATGTAGAAGAATTAGCAATTGAAAAGTTAAAATAAATGTATATTACTACTTGTTTTAGGTTATACAAGTTCTTGATTATTTTTGAAGTAGGTTGGTGATGTGTCAAAATATGACTGGCAGATAGTAGCAGAAATATGTAGGTTTAAATACGATACAAAAAGAGATAAATGGGCAAGAATAACAGCTGATTGCGTATTTTCATCAAGGCCAGGTGATGTGGCTACTGTCAGTTTGATGTTCAAACGATTTTCCACCTTAGACTATGATATATACGTGTAGGTTACACACCATATGTTTCGTAATTTATCGTACGAATTGTGTCGAATAAAATTTGTCTAGAATTAATTTGATATAATTATTCTGTAAGCTGTGTTTTGAAAAAACTCAACAAAATGTAGTAGATTATTCATAAACAAGATAATAGCATTTTTTCTGAAAAGCTAACCTCCTAAAGGAAAGTGCTATTGAATAGGAGAAATCACGTGACTGTCAGTCAATTTATCATAACAAATCTTAAATTTAAATTCTTATAATCTATTTTTACAGCGTGGAAAATTAATCCAATAATTTTATTTTACCCATATTTTCTTGCTTCAGATATCATAACGAGAACAATTATAAAATTATTATTTTCGTAATAGAACATAATCGTATTGAATTGCGTCTTGAAATTGGAGTGTGCATAACTCGGTAAAAGCCGGCATCAAGAGTAACGTGCAATGAACTTTTAACACAAAACCTTGACAACATAATCATAACTTTTTCGAATTATTTCAATTAATAAAACGATCGGATAATATTATTAAAAAATGAAACTTTTAACGCATAATATGTTAACTTCAAAATGCTTGAAAGGTGTAACTGTTGGATATCCTCTTGGGATTGTTGTAAGTTTTACATCTATATACAATTTTAAGGTTAATTTAAATAAACCAACTAAAACATTTTACAAAAACATAATTTGCATTAGTAAGGAAAGATTTTTTACATAAACTTGCAGGCAAAGGATATTAAAGTCTCAGAAGTAGATTTCAATTCAGAATTTATTGCAAGAATAATTCCAAAACTTGATTGGGCTACACTTTGGAAAGCTGCAGAAAGTGTAAGTTATTACTCTTTTAATAAAACTGCTAAAAATCTTGAATATACAAAATAGTATTAGTACTTATGTCTATATTTCTTATTCTATTGAATATCATATTAAACATATAAAAGTTTATGCTATATATTTTGCTCTTAATAGTTAGTATAATTTTAAAAATGAAATTTTTAATATACCAAAAAAATTGTTGGTTTACTCACTAAAAATTTAAAACAAGAACTCATAAGCTTTTAGTAAAATATTTGTACTATTTCTTTTATGTACAAGTAATAAAGATACAAATTTGACAATAATATATGTTAATAATAACATACTCTAATTATTAATGCAGATAGGTCATGTTGGAGAATTACCACAGACTTTGATTCAAGATTTTGAAACAAATGAAGAATTTTTAAAAAAGGTTCATCATGTATTATTAGAAGTTGAAGTTATTAATGGAGATCTACTATGTCCAGAATCTGGTAGAAAATTCCCTATTAATGATGGTATACCAAATATGCTCTTAAACGAAGATGAAGTTTAATGGTTGATATTGCAGTAATCAAATTAGATGCTATCTGTATCTTTTTTTTTTACAAGTATTAGATATTCATATGTTGTATATAAAATATTGTATTCTTTTTTACAATATATATAATTTAATTTGATATCATTGTTATTATAATTAATGCAAAATGTAATATAAAATCACTAATTTAAAAATAACTATATAAAAGTTATAATAAATTAAATAAATATATGAAATTAATCATATTACTCTTTTTTAGCATCTTGTTTAATAATTTCATGTTATATGTCAATATCTAATAGTTTATAGAATAAGATTACATATATATATATCATTATCATATGGATATAAAAAATGAAATATTATAAACTCATAAAATATCTCCCTCTCTTTAGTAAATAAATTATTACATAAAAATACTGATTATGGATATCTTTATTGTACAGATATGTGTAAATACAATGAAATACAACTTTGCATTATTGCAATATTCAGTATACATCTGTATATAATATAATGTTTATATTGCTAGTTATGGGTTGTTTTTTAATTCTGTTTCAAGTGTAATCATTTAGTCTAAAGTACTTAGGACAAAATCCTTAAAGCTAAATATGATTTTTGACATTATTATAGTGACTATATTAAACACAAAATAATTCTGAAAATACCTAAATATATAGCTTTTTTATGTATTCACATTGCATAAAATCTGTTAAAAATAGTTTTGTTTCTGCAAATAAAATAACATGTATATGAGAAAAATCGCGTGGAACTTGAAATCTTAATCATGAAATAGGGCAACTCCATTAATACATAATATTATTGTTGGCATACAATGAATATCTTATGTTATTAATATAACAAAAACTGATACCAGATTAACAAATCTCACATAATAAAATACATTTATTATTTTAATGCCAGTATAACTTTGCTAATCTATTGCACACAACCCTTTATAACATCTAATTCATATTTATGAAAATGAATGAAAAATTGTTTATTTTATGTTAGCTTATAAGGTAATATCTTGCAAAATGAATTTTTTGGATGGAAGAGTTGATAGAAACAAATTTGGCATTTTACATTATTAACTAATAGTTACTCCATAGCAATACATCTCACACACAACTCCAAATCACTATGTATCTTACACAGAATACAATACCTAATTGCATTTGAGAGAATGTTTCATATTGAAATTTTGAATTACAGTAATTAGCTAATCGAAGAATTTATTTATTCCAGTTAATGTTACTTTCTGCATATGTGGCAATACTCAAAATATAGTCAAAATAGATTATTTTATCCCTCCTAGTTTCTTCACAAGTTAAAAAGCTATAAAAATAGCTCTCAACTAATGTTGCAGCCACAGCCCATCTGTTATTAATTTTTATTCACATATTAGATTTTCTCAAAGGCAGGATTATTTTGAATTAAGCTATGAAAATACTTCTATACATTCATTTAACTATAGCATATATAAAGCTTTTTTTTGTTTAGTTTATCATTAGAAACCCTTTTTTGGTTATAGCCTATATCATATCAATCATATGTAATAATGACCTTGAAATTTGCATCATGGATATGCAATTTGTATTTCACATCTATCGTATATTGTAATACGATTCAAAACATACATAGTATACAAAATTAATAATTTTCCAAATATTTTTCATATAATTCACTTCCTTATATCTTACATTTAATCCAAATATTTTCTAATACTGAATATGTCATAGATTTATGATTTTCATTATAAATTTTACAGTTATAATAAACAAAATCTAATCTAATTGTAAAAATTGATGATCTTAAGGATTTCATTGTTGAAATATAAATTATAAAGATTTTTGAATTATAGTTTACGTTTGTCTGTTTAAAGAACTTTACATAGTTTCTTTTACTTTTTGTGTATGTCTAATATGACAATATAATGTATATAATTCGCAAAACATATCTATATTAAAAAATTAATTAAAGACATTAAAGTTGTCCTCAAATACTTTAAAATATTTATAAGCTAAATTATTATAAAGAAGAACTACCAATATACAAAATATATTACAAAATATTTTCTAAATTCACATTCAATTTTTAAATATTTTAACATTCTATTTTTTTAAATTAAGACAATTGTTTAAGTCAAATTTAGAAAACAAATGTATTATATCCTAATTGAAATAATATTATCATGGAATTAATTACTATTGCTATTACAAGTATTTATTTAATATATTGCATATAAGGTAATATTATTAAAAACTTTGTTTATATTTGCAAAAAAATTAATTTCAATTACTTGCGTTCAATACAATGTTCAAATAATTTAAAATATTCGAAATTTTTTAAATTATTTGCTCACATCTAGAGACTTGGTCATTTATATATTAAAAATGACAAGATATGTCATAAATGGAAGCATTACGATTTTCCAAAATTGATAATGCATGCTAATGATGATGTATTTTTTAGATCACTTAAAATATGTATATCTAAGTAAATTTGAACACTCCTTTACATATGCTTTCATAAATATACACAATGAGTTACAAAGGTCTACATACACCTATCAAATTATGACACTAAAACGCACTTTGTCACAAAATTATTTATACTTACATATCAATACAAAGTTACCTTAAATAATATGTATTTCTAAAATGAATTAATAACATTAAAACATTTAACTTACAAGAATTTTGAAATAGAATTACATCAGAGTTTACAAAACTTTTAATTTTATCAATGCCAAACAGATATTGATGCTTACAGAGAGAGGGGGGCTATAAGATATTAATATGTTATTAAATCTACTATTTGTATGATTTCATGTATATGTAACAGATATATATATATATATATATAATTTTTGCAACGTTAAATTTTATATTTCTTTGCTTCCTTTTTCTTAATACAGGTGAAGGTGAATAAATTATATTACACTGTAACAATATGTATCTTAATATGTCAAAAGAATTCATAGAGCTAATTATTTTTACTATAATATTTTATGTTTAAGGGATGTATGTAGACTTTTGTAATTGACTGTATCTCGTTTGCTATCTTATAGACAAAATTAAAATTTATTTTTGATGTAAAATTAATATTCTACAGTGAACATATAAAATATTAACTTCTAATAAAATAACCAAATATTTATATTAATATAACTTCAATACGAACATATAACAAATGACTTTGAATTTAGCAATATAGAATTAACAATAATTGTTTATTTGAATTAATGGTACTGAAATTTGAAGCTTTTATTCAATATATAAGAAGTTAAGAAATGGATATTTCAAATAATTAACGTTCAATTGGTTTATAACTATAAATTTGTATAATTTATATGAAGATATTAAATAAAAAACAATTTAAATAAAACAAATATGCTTTCAACTTAGCAAACATAAAAATTAACAAAGAGACAATTACACATATTTCATTTACCACGACTTTCTGTATTCGAAATATTTCTTTGAGAATATATAGAACCTTGAGTTAATTCTCTCAGTGCACCTTTTCTTAATTCTGAATTAGGTCCTTTGGCAACACAACGATTTCCAAAAAGCAAACTAGCATCATGTCCATTAGCTACTGTTTTGTTATATATCTCTTTACTTAAGAAATTCGGATCTGGTCCTGACCATGGTGCATAATCAGGTCTAAAAAAATTGTAATAACAATAATTCTATTTATTTTTGATTTCAATCATACATATGTATAGCAAAAATATTAATTTATCGAAATGAAAATGTTTAACTTACAAAAGTAAGTCATTATTAGCTCCTTTTGGTAAATCAGGATTTGGTCCAACTGGTTTTGTCAAATATGGAGATTTGTATTCATTGTCCTCTGTAGTACTAGTTCCTCGAGAAACTCTAAAAAAATTATTAATTATTATAATTTTTTTTTTTTTTAATACGAAAAATATGAACATGAAAAGATATAATAAAATTTTGTTGTACTTTGGTATTTCTATTTTATTTTTTGAACGTTTAGATTTTTCCGAATTTGCATCCTTAACTATTTTCTTAATTGGAGAAGCAGTTAATTTTACAGCTTCAGTTACTGGTGGACTGTCTTTCCTTTCATCACTTCTACTGCTGCAAATGTTACATATACTTAATGAGATGTTATAGTTTCATAACATACAATAGATTTACATATAAAACAATTGGAACACTATATCTATTTATAAAAAATTTCTTAAAGCTCTACCATACTATATATGTAAGTAAAAAATATCAATTTTTCAATTTACTACTATTTAGATATGTCGTATTACCTTGGACTGCTTGATGTACACAAAGGTCTTGTAGCTTCTTCTGTAACCATGATATCTAATATGTGTATTGCTCTCTCTTCATCATAATCAACACTATCCATAGCAAGCATTATTACTCTTTCTGGTACTGATTTATATTTCTCCATTAATCGCGTTTTCACTAATAAATTACATTCCAGAAATTCAAATACTTATTAATTATTAGTTATTAATATTTTAAGGAACAATGTTAAATATACGTACTTTTATTCTTCTCTTCTAAACTTTTCATACGTGGTGGTGGGGTAGGTACAGTTTGTTCATTGTTTATCTGCAAAGATGAGATATAAATTAGTTTCAAAAATGGCAATGTCAACTAAACCTACAAATAAATGTAATATATTACTTGTTCCTCTTCTTTTCTTCTTAATGATTTAGGAGCTGTAGGATTTCGTTTTTCATAGCCTAGATCGATTAATTTTTCAGAAGCTTTTTGAACATTGTTGTCACTTTGTTCCAAAATATCAAGCAACATGGTTTCTTCTACTTTAGGGAATACATTTTTCAGGTACCTGTACATATAGTATTTTAGTATATAATATTTACTACAATTGTTTTACAATGTACAGAATATAAATATAGACAGTCTACAATACAGGGCTGAATTGTGCAAATGATAATTGATTTATAAATCAGACAAAGATATGATGCAAATAATTATTAAACGTATTAGATATTAAAATAACATTATTTTTAATGATTAATAACTAAAATTTACACAAAACAGTAATAATAATTATTATTTTGGTATGCACATGTGATTGATAATTTGAAATTATATAATATACAATGTTTTGCAAATTTATTAATATCAGTAAATTAAGTTTAAAAATAGTAAAATGACATTTTGAATAAGTATAGATATAAACAAATATAGATATTTAAAATTACAATGCACATGCACATACTGTCATGCTTAAACCACATTTTTATTGAATAAATGAGTTTCTTATTGCATGCATAATATATTGGTATTCTTTTTTTCGATTTTGTTTATAATACATGAGACTGATACTGTACATTCCTAGGAAACTCATTTACTACTATAAAGATTTGGATTACAACAGGCAAACAATATATGAAAGAAAAACATAAACTTTATGATCGCTACTAAAAACTAAAACAAAGAATACATTGATGATATAAAACTAAAACCAACCTATCTATGATTTGTGTAAAGTTTACACTATCCAACATGTGGTGTACTGTAAACCAGGAAGAAACTGAAATGAAAAATGAATTCCAAATGACAATACTATGTATAAAAAAAAATCAAATACAAATTATAAAAATAAAAAATGAAACATAGAAAGGAAACAATTAAAAAATAAAAAAAGAATTATTGGTCTTTTGATATCATTCTTTGGAAACTACTTAATACAAATTTATCTATTACACAAGATGTAAATTCTTACAACATATTGCTATAATTACTTCATAAAAAAATTTTGCATTCTCACATTGATTGATTGCTATATTATTGCTTATAAAATTATAACAAATTTTAACACATTGCAGATGAACAAATTTTTAATTTCTGATCATAAAATGTATAGAATTAAATATATAGATTTACTTATAAACAGAAGATCTTTGAAAAAGATTATATAAATAGTCTGCAATGTGTACTGACACATGCTATCACTACACAGCACTGTACGGTCATATACATAAAATATATCAGATATTCAAAATAAATCAATATTTATAGTGTTTTATCTTGCTATCTGATATATTTCTTTGCAACTATCACGAGGTACAATATCAACATCTAGCATCCATATCCGGTGAAATTTATATAAGTATGGGAAAAACCTAAGTTTTATTTTGGGGGAGTTAGGGGCTGGCCGAGCCCCACGAGGTGGACTCAATGTTAGAGCTGCATGTATAGCATGTGGTGGTAATCGCCATCTTGGTATTGCATAGTTTGAATGCACTCCCACAGGTGTGCATGGTCCTGGCGCACAAAGAGGATTCTTTTCCACTTGTAAAGCGCTGACAACCAAAGCTGCTCTGTTATGGTATCTGAAAGATATCAGCTACCACCTTAGCACTATAATTAATACAGTGCTAACAAAACTCATTGAAAAGAAACTAATATGTAATTAGCAAAAATGTAACTAAATATGCATGAAAGCATAGTTTTATATGTATATGTTAATATGGTTTGGGTTTAAGGACATAAAAATTTACATTAATATAAGTAAAAGATTAATCAAAAGTTTTGTTAATAATAATATATGGTAACATGAATAAAGATCTAAATGTACATATGTATACTGAATTCTAAAACTTACTTTTTCAAAAGAAGCCGAATATGAGTATCAGAAACTGTGGGAAACATAGCATTGATTTTAGCAACTTGTAATTCAGAATCCGAGTTTTGTGTTAAGTATGTTTCCATATTCTTTACTGGAGTTGGAGATCCCAACGTCATATCCCCAAGCCTGTTTGTCATTGCACTAACTGATTTCAGTGATAATGGAGTTTTCAGATCCTATATAAATTACTTTTCTTAGATATTGTTAGATGCATTTGTTTCATATTTAACATTAGAAAAATATGTTTAATAAACAGATACATAATAAAGTTATAAAATTACTTAATATAAAAATTTCGTATATATATACATATAAAGTAGTGTTGTTTATAATTTATCTATCCACATAATCATTTTTCTATGATGAAAATTTATTGATAAAAATTTAACTGCATCTTCAATTCAATATCGAAGTATCATATAACATACACAATGTGCATGTACAATTATAAGTTACCTACCTGTAAACTAGGAGGTAAAAATGCAAGTTGTGGATTATGATAAGGAGACAGTGTTGGATAAATTTGCGGAGCTCTGTGAGCTCCAGCATAACCTAAATGTCCACCACCTCCATTTCCTCCAGTCTATTATTTTGTTGTACATGTTATATTTTATCCAAATGCAGCATGTGCATATGACAAAAACACATATATTGGAAGTGCAATTATGATCATTTTAATACATGCATAAGTGCAATTTTAAAACACCCAAGTATTTCTTCACGTATAAGAATGGATATATTTATTGTGTGATAATTAGGCTGTAGTTTATGAAAAATTTAAAGGTATAAAAATGTACATAATACATATAATATGCAAAAATGTATTATAATAATAATCAATAAATAAAATTAGTCTACTTATTATTTATACATCATTAGTTATGTTCACAAAAATATGAATTTTCACATATATTTGTGGTCTACTGATGATCTAATAAATTTTACAGTTTTAACATACAGTAGAAATTATTTACTGACCTGCATAGGTATATCTTGGGAAGTAATAGTTGTAGCAGAACTCAGTGCCATTGAATTTTGTGATTGTATATACTGAGAATACTGCCAATATCTTACTCTTGGATCTTCCCATGTTGTTGTACGGTTAAAATGATTTATAAAATATCTGAAAAATGTTTTAAATTGATTTGTATAATAGCTAATTGTATAATTGCACATTTATCATGTAAGATTTGATTATAACCATGTATAATATTTGATATATCGTACATTGCAAACAACCGAAAAAGATCATTTAATAAAAAATAATCATGTTCATTAATATTTTCTTTACTAGTTTGTATGCATTAAAAAATCGAATAACCAGTAAATCATGATTGCGTAATATTAGCTTTTTGCAACAAATAAATACTTCCATCCAGATTTATTTCTTCTAATATTAGATAACGAAATAATCGAAGATTTTCTAAAAAATTTACATACGGACGACCACTTCGAATGTCATATCTGCATTCCCAACCGGGTGGTAATTGACTCCTGTCACTTTCTTCAGCCATCTTTGCGTATTTTGATAACTCGAAGTAAGTTCTTCCAGAACTAATGTTACGTACTCACTGTTACGATTAATTAAATTTAGTTATATGAAAACACAATTGAATCATAATTGATCTGATTTCAATATAGATTGCTGTATTTATTAATTCTTAAATATAAAAATTTAATATATTATTAATTATTATGTTTATTGTATATTCAAAAATTACTGAACATTCACCAATAACAAAAATCCATGTAACTTACATATTATATACAATATACAAAAGTAAAGGTACATATCGTTAACGATATTTAACAATATGTATATTTAAAAAAAATTAAGTATTTGCAATGTAATTAAGCTTAAATATTTTTTCTTTTTCTGAAATTTGAAATTATCTGATATTTATATTAAATACAATCATGTATTTACATATTTTATTTTAAATGTAATATACAAAATACTTATTTAAATAGACATATATACAGTAAGATATTTAATACAGAGAAAATTCTAATTCTTCACTTAAATATTTATTTTATTACATTTTATTGTTTAATTTTTACAGCTCTTTTCTTGAAATATTATTTATATTGTGAAACACTATATTTCAGGAACAATAATTTATGTAATAAATAATATCTTTAAATATAGTATTTAAGTAATACTAAACTATTATTGCATATTTTCTATAGTTTTTTTCTACAGAATTTGTTAATCACATAAAGCATCTAAATTTAGTAATCATAAATAACTTTTAAGCTCCATTTTACTAAAAATAAACATATTTTATTTTACTCTTTGAAAACTTAATTTTACTCTTTATTTCTTTCTAACATTAAATGATGAACGTTATTCCTTCTTCTTCTTCTTTATATAATCATTATACATGCCATAAAACATTCCTAAGCTGATGATACCAAGTGCTGTAGCCTGAGCTGCAACTCTCAATTGTATAATAAATATAGAAGGTTTTACTGTTCGTGTTTTCCACTTATATGCACCTATTCCACAAACAGTAGTTAAACCAACTATACCTATAAAGGAGACAATTGTATTTACATAAAGTAATATTAAAATTATGAAATAAACAATTATATTCCGGTATTGATTATATCATAGTATTCAAAATTATAATGTAAAATAAGATAATTATAGAATATTCATTTCAATTTAAAATGATATGATATAATATATATTTAAATAAAACATTTTTGGTACTAAAAACATACCAGCTAAAAAGAATGGTGATCGTTTTGCTAATAAATAAAACCTGTCTGATAATGACATTTCATTCTCTAATGCTATCTTAATAGCCTCTTCTGGAATCTCGACTGCTTCACCGATTTTCCAAGTATTCTCGCCCATTACTCACCTGTACATATTATTCATACATATATTTATTTAATAGAAAAAAATAATTTTATCATAATGCAATTATTCTATCTTAGATATGTTTATAAATATAAGATACAATACAAAAAATATTATATAATTATTAAAAACAATAACACTTAATAATTTTATGAAATGAAATTTAAAATATTTTCCTTTCATTCGAATAATTATATATGTATATATATTAATTTATGTAAAAAAGTAATAAGTTCACATAATTATTATAAATTATTTAGTACATATTTATTTAAATGACTTTGGAATTAAGAAATTAATATTATATATTGTATAATACAAGAATGTACACTGTTACATTGTAACTAATATGTAATTTTTTCTATTAAAAACTTTCAAAAATAAATTGACTTTAAAGAACATATTAGTAAAAATCATTTTTCAAATATATAAGCACAAATTTCACGTAATATCTAATACATATTCTACTATGTACATTTATATATGTTATTAATTAATACGAAGTGAAAGATTAAATTATTTATGATACAATAAATTTTATTTTATATATTTTTATAAAATATGCACGTGTGCGCACACACAGAATAAAATTGAATACTTCATTTTAGGTTATTTTAACGTTAAGAATAAGAAATAAACATTGACAATGAGTAGTTATGAGCATTTTTACAATAGTAATAAATTTTACATGTATCTATTATATTATAAGCATTGCATTTGTACCGAGATATCGCACATTTTTATTATGAAATGTTCTATCACACTGTAATTATATAGTGTATATGTGTATTCGTATTTTCATTTCTTCTACATAACTTGTTTTCGTATAACATCACCCTTTTCATTGATTTTCAATACATCACTCACACATGTCGTTGAATATTACAATAATAACATTTAAAATAATTCAAAATTAATAATAGCATTATATCAATAGTTCCTTTATACTAATACATATAATATAGGTGTTTAAGAAATGTTAGATTATTTATAATAATTATATATCTTTACTTAATTTTTCAGAAATGTAAAACACAATAGTTTTAATTTATAAAATCATTTTTGATATAGCATGATTCTTTATGTAACAGTTATACTTGAACAATTATAATAACACGTTGAGATAAATTTAATATTTTATAATTTCTATACAAAATGTGCTGAAAATTCATAAATTACATATTCCAATTTCGTAACACACTTACATACAAAATGAATAAACAATTTACCTTTATTCTTTGAATAATATAAAAAGTTTAAAACATTAAGCTTTTGTCCTTTCGTCCCTTTCGACCGATGTGCGTGTGAGTATTTCTAAATTTTACGACTTATAACTGTGATTTGTAACTGTGACTATATTGTGACCAGCCTGTATGTACGCTGTGGTGCCCTCACCACGAGAATTGCTAGTATGTGAATGTAACGACGATACAAACATAACAAACCAATCTTAATACAAAATTACCATGGACATAATATATATACATGACATATTTCTATACCCAGGGTAATTACGATTATTAACATGTAATGTGTGATATACCACGACAAAGGTAAATCGATACCGCCAAGTAAATCGATATTGATACTTTTATTCATTGCTTATATCGAATGAAAGTATCGATACTTGATATCAAAACAAAAGTATTTCACTAGTGAGCAGCCAATAGTTGCAGCCGCAATAATCAAATTTTGTTTACGTTTATTGCCTTGTCTCGTTGAGAATCATTGGACAGACTATAGATTTTTACAATTATTGTAAATGTAGCTCTTTTCATAAACTTTGAAAAAAAAATAATTTTTTAATAAATGAAGGTCAATAACAGAGGTTTATTTTAATTGAGATTGGTATAACTAATATCAAAAAATAGTAATAATTTAAACATCCCCATCACAGGTGGCAATTACGGACATAGGAATATTCTTATGTCCATGGTGGCAATAGAGCAAAGGCAATCCTTTCTTAGGCTATTGTATCGTACTTTAAATAATAGTTACATTTATAAATCGTCTTGAAGTTTTAAGTGCGAACGTTTATTACAAAA
The DNA here is from genome assembly GCA_014737475.1 of Bombus confusus. Taxonomy (NCBI): domain Eukaryota; kingdom Metazoa; phylum Arthropoda; class Insecta; order Hymenoptera; family Apidae; genus Bombus; species Bombus confusus. The sequence continues at coordinate 141,453 of JACXIV010000175.1, forward strand.
GTGCCGAAGAATGCAACTAGGAAAGAAACATTTTGAAATTGCTACGAGATGGTAAATGTTTGATTTATTCTTTAAATGATGTATTAATCAATTCATTATTAATATATGTAATACTATATATAGTTCCTTAAACTGGATATAATAATTAACGTTAAAATTATATAACACTTTCTAGAAAATATCATATCAATCATATAATATAACACTAAACTTACATTTTTATAAATTTGTACACCATGATATATAATATAATTTTTTATGAATTAGGGTCCCATCTGCATTAACTTATGGTGGAGCAGCTGGTTTGGCACTGGTTTATTTTACTGATTGGAAAGTAGTAGCTAGATACATACCATTTTACGGAAGCAAATTCAACAACTAAGTTGTAAAATATATTTATTGTAACATGTTATTTAATAAATTATAGTACTATATAATTCAATGGATTATTTATTAAATATATGCGTTACATTTTAGTTGATTTTGACCCTTGATAGATTTGCTTCTTTTTGCTTTTCATACAATATATTTGCTTCTCTTTCAGCTCTTTCCCTTTTGTGTGTTGAAACATAATGCTCAAAATTAAACCTGTATATAAATATATGTTAATTATATATCTTATTTCTCACTAGTTGATAATACAAACAATATAATTATATTTACTTATAAGTAACAAAACACCCTAGAATAACAGTTGAAACAAAAATTATCTTAGTTGCAGGGTTTATTCCGAATTTGTGTTTCGCCATGAGATGTTTGCTTTAAAATAGGAAGCACTTTTAAAAATTATATTAGTAATAAATTAGACTTAGATTATCTTATCGAGACTAGGAATGTGAATTATACTAAATTTTTTATCTTATGTATATTAAAAATAAAAATGTCATTTATTTATTCTTAATATTATCGTATAAATCTTTTTGTAATGCAGGAAACTTACTTTATTTAAGTCTTTGTTAGCAAAATTTTTTTCAGCGTATTGTTTTAATGGTTCATTCCAAACATAATAACCACTAAAAACTCCTAATACAGTGACCACAAAAGCGTGAACGCGTGACTGGAAAACTACCATTACTAATTACTAACCTAAGAAATTTATAGTTACTATTACAATATTAAATATCTTTGTTAAAATTATGAAAAGCGGAATATAACCTTTGTTAAACGAAAAGGCATATAACGAGTACTAGCGTCGAATAGGCGGCAGGTATTACTATACAATGTTACGTAATTTGAATTTTCTATATTTTTAATGCTGAAAGTTTTTGAATTTTTATACAAATATATGAATATTAAAGAATATATATGATCTTGGCAAATACTGGTCATTATGAATTTAGTTTAGTAATATTTAAAAGATTATTTTTTCCAATAAAAAATTATTTAATAACTTTATTACAAATATCTTTTTAGTCAATATTAAAATACACTATCATATACAAATTTGTGAATATTGTTTTATAATGATCATTCAGATTTTTCCAATAAATTTATAAAATTTGTTATATGTATCTAACTGAGTTTTGAAAATTTCTTGCATTGAAACAGGTAGTGTTCGTGATAATAAAGCAAGTCCATGTTGATCACACACACTGATTAATTGATTTATACAATTTTGTATAAACATCTAAAATAAAAAGTTGAAGTATATTATATTAATTGTAACATATTTATTTTAACAGGAAATACAGTATTGCTTGCTTAAGAATCCACTATTCTGAGACTATACCCGAACGTTTATCTGAGCAAGTAGAAATTTTAAAAATTGAACAAGAAATGATGTAGGTGAATGGGATACTGATATCAATATTTAACATACGTATACCAACTACATATCAATGAAAACTCAGCATTTCAACAGCATGAATACACAATTCATAGAGATTGTTATAGATAGCAAAATGATGTTCAGATGCTTACGCAGTCAATACGGTATACAATGCTACATTGTTAAATAAAATATATCGTAAAGAAATTTACCTTAATAAAGCTTGGTATTGAACCTTCTGACAATAATTTCAGTAAATCTGCTACTAAATAGGGACTTATTCGAATCATATCTTTCTTTAACTTTACTAGAGAACTAATAAACCTGTATGGAAAATATAATAGTTTGAAGTACGTTTATAATTTTTTCTGTTATATAAATAAAAGATTTTTACTTACTTTTCAATATCTAATGCAAGACACTTAAATGTATGTTCTTCGGATTTATTAATAATAGATTTGGATTTATGTATAAAAATACTTAATATTTGTCTGTACAATATTAACAATAAAGGTATCCTATCGCTAATTAGAGTTGTTCTCATTTTGAGCAGTACATTGCACAATGCTAATAAATCACTAAAAATTAGTATTGTATTTGCTTGCAATGATTTTAGACTAAGAATTATACTCATATCAATAATATAACCAGAAAGATACAAATGTTTAGTAGCAAGAATATTGTGAATTAGTTTCAATAAATTTGGCCAAAATTTTTGTAATATATTTACAGTTTGCATTGTTTGAATTAAGTTATTGATAGCTATTAAGCGTAGCTTATTGCGATCGTTGGACATATCTGTTTTTAATATAGCATTCCATATAATACAAATATTTTCTAGATTATTTTCTTGTTCACCTAAAAGTGTTTTAACCTGTAACAAACTAAACTAGTAAATATTTTGCTGACGACAAAATTATGCTATTTAGATATGTATCTCTCTCTCTCTCTCTATATATATATATATATATATATATATATATATATATATATATATAATACAATCATATAAATATTTGTATATAATATGTATATAATTATTCAACATACCAACTGATCGTGTAATTCTTCAGTAAATTCAGAAAATTCATTTAGTTCACTTGATGCTAATAATGGTGAAAGTACATCTATACATGGGTATTTAAATAATGCATACCAAATTGCTCTTATAGTTTGATTTGTAACATGAAATACTTTTTTATTATGTAAAATAACAACCATAAGTTGTAGACCATCTTGCAATAATTCATTTGTAATTTCATTATTTTTATTGTTCTGTTAAGTAAATACTTTATTATTATATGATTTAATTTTATTTTAAATTTATCACAAACATGTTTTGTTTATATTTATATATGTTTATATTTACCACAAATATATCTTGAATTGTTGATTCTGTAACATCCTTTAATTTTTCATCAATGTTTCCATCTTTAATACCAATTCTTAATAGCAGATTTAATATCTTCATGTCATATGAATTTGTCATTTCAATGGATAGAGTCTTCATCGCAATTCTGATTAATTTTTTTTCCGCCTTTTTAATTATTATTTTTTGGTCAACATTTAATTTTGATTTAACACGTTCCATAGATTCTAATAAGAGAAACATATTTTTGTTGGAACTAGTGGAACATTTTATATATTTGTTTAAACATTTATAAGAACAATTCTTGAGAAACAGTTCCAATGGTTTTTTGAATGTTTTGTTTTGTGGTAGCAATTGTAGCAATAAAAGAGGATCTATATATTGAAATATATCAATATTAGACCTTTCCAAGAGATCTAAAAACAAAACAGATTTTCATACGTTACTTATTTTTGATTAAATATCTTATCTGTATAAACATGAAATGTACCTGAAAATATTATATTACATAAAAAGACTATTTCACTATTCTGGTTACATTCCATTCTAACAGCAAATATGAACATAAGTGTTATAACTTTTAAATTAGTATTCAAAAACATTAGTGGTAGATGATGTAATATTTCTAAATATACTTTAATTTTAGATAAAAGTATATTTTGCATTTGTACCCATTTATTTATTAGCAATTCTTCCTTTAAAGACATTAATATATCATTTATTTTTTCATATTCAACAATTTCAGCTTCAAGTAGCAATTCCTGGAAGGATAAAAAATTTTTGTTCAATTATTTAATTAATTTTATAGAATATATTTAAATATCGATAAAAAATGTATACTCACTGCATTAAGGTATTTACTAATAGATTTTGTTACACCTTCTGTTGCTAAATATCCAATTTGTGTAAAAACACTAGTTAATATGAATATCATTAATCTTCTATTTTCTTGTAAATCATTTTTATGTAATACTTTCACCCATTCATTAAAATTATCTGCATTAGAAATCATATCTGCTAATAATAAATGTGTTAATTTTAACACTTGTTCATTACTTAAAGATGGTATTATTTCTGTATCAAATTTTAATATTAAGCTCCAACAATGTTCTAAACCACCTATCAAACTCTTGAGTATCACAGGAGATTCAGTTAATGTATTTTGAGACATCTTAACTTGTTGTAAAATAAGTTTGTTCTGAAATTTTATGTAAATATAATTTTTATACATTTCTAATATACAATGTGATGAAAAATAAACAAACAAATAAATATTAATTTGATAAAAATAATAAAAGAAGTAATGATAAAATTTTTACAACATACCATAATATTCTTACAATCCTCATTGCCAAATTTTTTAATTTTTTTAATCAGTTGCTGCCACTGAGTCTCAGATATTGGTAATATCAAATTTTCTGAGATAGTATTTGGCACATAATATTTGAGAGCTCTTTGTGTTTCATTCCATGAGAATATTGCAGTTAATAATATTACAACTTCTTCATCCTGATTTAAATTCAACGTTTTAGCAAGTAAAAGTGATAGAATATTTCTTACATCATCAAAAGCATTTACAAATTTTTTGTAGGAAGTAGATGTTCCACTATACTCAAAAATGCATATACCATCTAACAGTGTAATGAGTAATTCAACTATAGCGCGTAACATTAAAATATTTCTACCTATAATAGAAAATATTTAAAATATGATAAATAAGAAGATACTAAAATACATAAAAATCAATGATGGTTCCATTCTTACTAGTATTATTAGATTGCAGCATTTGTAAGCAATCAGTCTTTAAATGGTATGTCAGTGTTCTTAATATAACTACACTTTGTGAATTTGTTACATTATTTACAGCTTTCATTAACTTCTCTTTGAATTCGTTTGGAAAACATATATTACTTTCTGATGATACATGATGTGATACATGAGATAAACTATCTTTTAACGCTATTAATATTGCTGAAATTAATTTTTCCTCTTCCCTTAAGTGCATAAAAGCATCCAAAATGGAAATCATTACATGTTTATATTCCAATACTGATTTTTCTATAAACACTTTTCTTAGTATATCTTGAACTTTTCTTTCAATTATGAGAGGATTAAAATAACAAAATTGTATTAAGAGATTGTAATCTGCATTACTCATACTTTTACTTATTAAAATATCATTAATTATATTTTGACAATAATCAAATAATGTGACTTCATTTACTTTATTATCAAAATTAAACGTTATGTCATTTAAACATTTTAAAAAAGTATTCAAAATTTCTATTTTACATGTCCCAGAACATTCTACTAATTCTCTTAATATTATATCTATTATAACAGTTTCTGATTTGAAAGTAATTACTGCAACGCGGAAAAGAAAAGTAAATGTCATTAAATTACTTTGAAAATCTTTTGTCTTTGCATTTTCTGTCAAAATAGATAGTAAGTTTTTAAATTGTATTATATCTTCATCTTTTAGAAATTCTCCACTTTGAGTATGTTTTCTACCAAATATTAATTGTTGAATACATTTATGTGTTATTGCACCTAATCTATTGGTATTATCAGTACAGTCGTGGTCAATTATAACACATAAAGGATATAAGATATCATGTATAAATATGATTTTCAAACTATCTTTTGTAACAAAAGCAGATTTATAAATTTGTATTATATTTTCTATGACATTAATTACTGTATTATATGCTGTCAGTATCAATCCATTGCTTTTGTTAATTAATGAAATCTTTATTCCTCCTATTGATTTTTCTCCAATGTTAAAGGTATGTTTAAAAACACTATTTACACATTCTAATAAGGACTTTGTTAAAAGTCCTAAATCTTTTGGCTTATTAATAAAATATTGTGAAAGCCTATTATTAGAAGTTAATAATCTACAGCATTCGAAAACATCCTCATGTATATGTTTTACGTCTTTTTGAAATGTTTCAATGAATAATTTTATCAATAATTTTATTACATCACTTTTAATATCCAAATATTCAGTTTTTAAACAATTTTTTAATGAATTCCAAGCTTCTCGGTTCATGGGACACATATTACAAAGCCATTGCAGAATAAGATCCTCTTTATGTATTATTGGTATGTCAATGGCACATAATGCATTTTCTGCTAATTTTAAACGTTTGGGTAAAAGTTCTCCGTCTGAATTTAGGCGTCTTAATAATTCTGTCAAATAAAAATATATGTATGTAATTATGTATTACTAAATTTTCAAAGGTTAGAATTCTATTCACGTGGTAACTTACCTACTGATAAAGACATTTCAAATAGGTTTACGTTCTATATTGATACAGTCAATTTTTAACACATTTTTCAATATTCTTTTGTATAAACAAATTATTTTAATACATTATTTACACAATTAACATATTACAATTTTCACTTGCGTTTTTTAGTTGTAATGTCTGCCACCTTATAAGATAGCGGAGTGTAATCGACCACCTCACGGCTGCCGAAGTATGAAACCTAACCCCAATCTAATCCAATACTCACGATTGAAAATCCCGCCACAAAATGACCGCTACCCACATGCATTTGTGTACAACCAGCGACTTCACTCATTGGACTAATCGATAGAAGTCAATATAATGACATTGTTACTTATCTATCAAATATGCTGGAAATGCTTGATTTTTATATACGCGTAACTTTTCAACCAGTGGATTCCTAGATCTAAAACTTGCATATTTGGATTTTTCCTGTCGAATACTATCAGACTATACGGAAGGGTCAATAACTTTTGAACCTCCAAGGAAAACTACAGCCAAATATTTAAATAAAGATTTGCACAAAGAATATATAAAGCATATATTTAGGATTTAACACCAAATGAACAAAATTTTAATTACTATCTTTTTTATACTATGTAACATTTGCTTGACTTATTGAATTGTCAGGTTCATTTTCTATTGTTTCTGTAGTAGTAAATACATTATCATGTTCTATAGTTTGTTCACAGTGTAATGTATTATATACTGAAATAATTTATATTGATATTATATCATTATTATAATTAATTAAATAAATAATTTAAGATTTCTTCCAAATGACACAGGTGACCAAACAAGATGTAATTTAGTGAGTATCATGAGAAAAGATTATGAAGTATCTAATAGCAAAAAAATTTATTATACATATGAATCTGTTTCTTCAGAATGCATCATTTGTTAAAATTTTGATTTCATATTTTTCCATAACATTTTTCAATGATACCTATCAAATTTCATCTAAATTAACTGCCTGTGCCTTTCAGAAATACAGTTCTAATTTATTATAAATGTATACCTGTACTGTGATGAAATGGTTTCATACATAACATCATTAATAAGCCAAACATTGCAGACGTAGCACAAACATAAACTAAAACACTTTTATAGTAATTTTTACAATCAATCCAAGAGCTTCTGAAAACATAAAAAAAAGAATTGCTTATTTTTATTTACTTTTTAAAAATTTACTTTTATCATCATTTAAATAATTAGTACTTTAAGAAGAGTTACTATATACTAACAAATATTGAATAAGCATAACTGCTAATCCATTGCAAAGTTTGTCTGTAAAACTCATAATTCCATATACAAATGCACCACTATTTACATTCTGACCAATAAAATCTGCAGTAACACCAAGACTAGTCACCAACATAATAGAGCCCGCAGATCCTATAATAAAACAATTTAGTATTTGGATATATTTCATTTATATTTAATTTTAAGGACTTTAAAAAAAATTATGTAATATTACCTAATATTAAGGAAACTGGATAGATCTGATATTTTGTGTATGTTAAGCCAGTACCTAATTGTATCCAAATACAAGCACATACACCTAATAAAACTCCAAAACAATATGAAATTTTTCGACCCAGTTTTGTATTCAATTTTTCTATAATTAAAGACATCACAAAACTACTTAAATACATTATTAAAGGAATTGTAGCCAAAGATGTAGCTGGCATATTTAATGATTTATGTAAATACAAAGGAATATAAATTTGTGATAAGTTTACAAACAAACGAGTAGGCATATATATACAAGCTACTTGATATAATTGGACATCTTTTAATAGTACTAATACTGTTCTTGAATTTCTATTCGACAAACCTAAAATAAATGTAATAAAACAGATATTAAGATGAATAAAAATTTTAATAATTGAGTAAATAAATATAAAAATAATTTTACCATCAGAATTATTAATAAAGTTTTCTTTGACAAAGATATGAAATAAAATAGATGTTATAGCTCCTACTCCAATTCCAATAAATACAACTTCCTGAAATTTCTTTGCATCATCAGGCCCAATTTGGGAATTGGAAGCATTAGTATCTGTTACATGTAATACTGCCCATGTAATACAGTAAACAAAAATATTTGAGAGAACAGTGAAACTGTATCTAAATAAAATAATAAATATTTAGGATTATAATTCAATTTTAAATATCTTTCTTTCAATAATTAAAAAAATACCTGATCGCTATGAGTTCTGTTCTTTCATATTCAGAAGGTGTAAGTTCTGGAACTAGGGACAAATGAGATATTTGTACTGCAGCCCAACCAAACTGAAAGATTATCACAAATGCTGCATAATAGATTAATTGAGCCCACTCATGAGAAGTTTCACACCCAATACAATGTGAAAATATAAAAGGAAATGCAAATAATATGCATAGGGTACCTAAAATAAATTATTTGAAAAAATTGTTATATGATATAATAAATAACATCTAAGTAAATAATAAAAATATATACCTATTAAATGCCATGTTTTTCTCCTCCCATATTTACATAATCCAAAGTTATCATTCTTATCAGAATAAAAACCAACAAAAGGAGTAGCTAAAGCATCTGCTACTTGACCAATGAGTAAAATTATTCCGGCTGAGATTGAATTAAATCCCAATACCAAATGGAAAAAAACTAATAAATATGTAAACCACATAGAAGCACAAATATCATTCAAAACATGTCCTATTCCATATAAAAGTTTCCGAGAAAAAGGAAGACGTTGTATTATTTCACTATAGTCATCAGTTACAATGTGTTCATTTTCCATTGTATTTAATGCAATGTAATACTCTACAATGGAATACAAAATAGTTTAATGATTTATATGATATATTTTAATATTTAATATATTAATAATGATACAAAGCAATTGAAATTTAAACTTTTAAGCAATTAAAATTTATTAAAACATTCTGGTACATAATGACAATCAAATTGAATGATCTTTTTCGTTCAAAAACGTTTTAGTTTTACTTTGCTCATTGCAAAATGTTTTATCTGCAATGTACAATACGAAATAATTAAAATGATTTAAATTTTATAGTTATTATACATAACCTATCACTTATTGTTGATAGTATCACAATTCTACATGCACAATTCATGTAATTTTGACCTTCTTTCTAGATAATATAGTAAATATTATAAAGCATGTTTTAAGATTTTACGTGTTACGACAATTCAAAATTTGGAACCTCTCTTTTTATTTCGGTATATGACGTATATTAAATACCACAGTATAAACGATAGCGAAAATGACTCATTGTCGATAATGAACGTATTGTTTTTCATAAATATTATACATAGACAATTACATATTTATAAAATCTTTAAAATTAAAATAATATTAAAATCGAAATAAATTTTTAAAAATTGTTGTGTTGCATAAACATGAAATTTTTCCATATCAGTGGTAAATTTTTGTTGATTAGTTAATACTACTAATATATAAGAAAAAAAGAGAAATATATATTTCACATTATTATAAAAAATAAGTTCAACAAGATTATTTTTGGTATATTTTCATATATATATGTATATACATAATATGAAATAATCTATATTCTTCTATTTTACATATTTATATTGCAATATAATTTGTTATATGTTCTTTAAATAGACACAAATTCTTAATATTAGAATGCAATCAAAAATTCTGTTGTTGAAATTTATACTTAACATATTCCTAAATACCTGTTTTTATATTTATAATGTATCACTATACTATATACTTATATGTACGTTTTTATTTATTGTATTCACATGCTAATAATATTTTAAACGCTTAAAGACGATCTTGAATTTATATAAAATTGGTGTCCAGAAAATAAGAATGTAAGAACATAAATACAAGCTGCAATCCAACAATTATATGCATTTTGTTTATAACCCCTCTCCGCTACAGCATAAAAATCTGTAGGTTTGTTAAAGGTTTGTCCTTCCAATGGAAGGTCTTCTATTAAAGCTACACTGTTGTAGTAGAAGAATATTCCCATCAGGAGCTGAAAAATAAATAAATTTTCTTTCAGACTACAATTTTTGAAAAATGCAAAATAATATTTGCTTTATATATGTGAATAAATAACATGAAATAAAAGAATATACTAATTTATTCAATAAATCCTATAATTAGATTGATTACAAATAAAAGATAAAACTAATTTGTTTTTCCCAAATAATAAAATTCAAATAATCAAAGGGATACAAAATCTAAATATATAAAAATATATAAAATGTATTTTTTTGCCATTTTTTATACACAATTCACAATTATTGATTTTAAAATTTCTCAATACATTTAAAATTATTAGGTTAAAGAAATGACTTACTAATTGGAATATACCCCAAGTAGATAATATCAGGCCACATAGGGCATACTTAGGTCCACATATCTTCATTTTTTTTGTCAAAGTTATCTTCTATTACTTTTGTATAAAATAATCTAAATAGAAGTCTACCACCACTTGTAATTTGCTAGTTCGCTACACCCTTAATAATCATATGATTTTTATTGACCAGTAATATTAGATATCGATATCTCGAAAGGGTATATCCGGTTTTTGAAAATCTGTTATACGTACATATTGGTTAGAGCAATGTATATTGTTATTCTATTAATATTTGCTTATTGATTAAATAGAATTGCAAAATTTAAAGTGAAAATAAATGCAAAATTATATAATATGGGTATCATTTGTATTTTATGATAGACAATATTTATCTAAAAATGATAAATCTTATATTATTTTAAATATTACATATTTAAGTGACATGATAAAGATTTTCTTATATGATTCTTTAAATACATTAATTGTTCTTATAATATGGCAAATATTGTCCACTATTAATACTGACAAATATTAAACATGTTCATGATTCATACTTCCTTGTTGTCAGCCCTGATTCATAGGACCATGGTTGACCGATTGGGTTAGTTTGTGTTTCATTTATTATCAATTAATTAATGTTATATTCTTTATGCAAAGTTTAATTTATTTTTGTTATATAACTTTAATATATATAATATTTATTTCGATTATTATACTAGAAAATTCATAATCTATTTATTCTATGATTTTTAAAATTGCTTCGGGTAACGGTGTAATTTAGTAGTTTGTGATTTTGACAGTTGAACACGTAATATATAAAGCGTATTGCAGAAATGATTAATCTTTTAGTGAATTATATTTGTTGCCTCATATTATGGATTTTACTAAAATCTTTACCTGAAAGTAACTAAAGGTTATTTATTTATATATGATTTATTGCAGTAAATAGCGAGGCTAATGCCAGGCGTATTGCTATGGTCGAAAACTGCTTTGGCAGTTCTGGCCAGGTAAGATTGGTATTAAAAATCTTAAATTTTCTTATGTTATGCCTTATATTTTCGAAGAATACAACTATGCAATATAATTTGACATATGTGGCATCGTTCAAAGCACAAAGATATTATCTATTAAGTTTACATTAATCTATTATATATTTCAGCCACTTGCAGTACCTGGAAGAGTTTTAGTTGGAGAAGGTGTATTAACCAAAATGTGTAGAAAAAAGCCTAAGCCTAGGCAATTTTTTTTATTTAATGACATATTGGTTTATGGAAACATTGTAATGAACAAGAAAAAGGTAAAAATGTATGAATATTAATAATTATATTAAATATAGTTCTAACTTATTTATTAAAATATAATAGTTTAAAACAATATATTAATTTATTAGAGATATTAAGAAGATTTATATATGTTAACAGTACAACAAACAACATATTATACCACTTGAAGAAGTCAAACTTGAATCTTTAGCTGATGATGGTCGTAAGTTATATTTTTCATCCATTTATTAAATTATGTTTTGTATTTAATTACAAAGCAGTTTATAGTTGGATTTTAATTTCATATTATATAGAAAATATCTTAAATATTCTAGAAGTTACAAGAATCTATATTATACAAAACAAAAATAACATTAACAGAGTTTGTTATTAATTAAATATGTTTTATATTGTACATATTTGTGAAATGTTTTATTTTATTTCTACAAAAGGTTCTTTGTTTTCATTTAGATTACCATTTATAATAATGTTAGGACTAATTTTTGGATTATTAATTTGTTGTATATCAAGTACAAACACCATTGAAAAAATATACATAGTTATATAAATGTAATATATTAGTTTATTATTATTTATAGAATATCGCAATGGCTGGCTCATAAAGACAGTAACAAAGTCATTTGCTGTTTATGCTGCCACTCCAACAGAGAAACAAGAATGGATGGCTCATATCACAAAATGTATTGAAGACTTATTAAGAAAAAGTAAGTAATTATTATTGTGGTAATTTATTTATTTATGTAATACGTAATACGTATCTGTATTTTTTTAATAGGTGGTAAGAAACCAGTTGAAGTTCATGCAGCTGTTTGGGTTCCAGATAATGAAGCTACAATTTGTATGCATTGTAATAAGACACAATTTACAGTTTTAAATAGACGGGTATTCATACATTAATTGTATTTCCAAACCATTAGATATATTATATTTTCTAAATATTTATATTGTTAATAAATCATTTTCAGCATCATTGTAGGCAGTGTGGAGCTGTTGTATGTGGGCCTTGCAGCAACAAGAAGTTATTATTGCCTGGACAAGGAAACGGAAAAGCAGTCAGAGTTTGTTTGCAATGTTATGATGCAGCTAGTAAAGTAAAAGCATCATCTCCTTCTACTGTTGATAACCTAAATAACAAGGATCAACAACGTAATTCTGTAGATAGTTCAGGAGGTGATAGTTCTGGTGATGATGATGATGGAAATAAAGAAGAAAATCATGATCATGAGGTAAGTGATTTTAAAAATACCGATAATGAATAAATTCAACAAATTTTCAATGATTTTATTATATATTTTATTTTCTTACAGCCTAAATTTTATTCTACACTTGCCCGATGAAGTTAACTACATTACATTACAATGAACAGCAATACAAACAGGAACATTATTCAGAACTATATTTTTAAAAGTTAATAACATTAAATTGTCAATAATATTACAACTAATAGTAATTTAAAGTTTGTTGAAATTACTCTTAAATTATATTTATACAAAAAACATGTCTGTGTGTATAAAGAATTCAAATAATTTTGTATTAAATTTAAAAAATTTATATCTTTGATATATATATGTAATTTACATGAATGACTTCGGAGGTATCTTCGACATTAAAAGTTATATAGTTACACAGGCATTTAAAGATAGAGAAGACTATTTTTTTAACTCTGTATTTTATAAAATTTTAACCATTTATACTTGTATTATCTTGTTATATTGTACTATTTTACTATTTACTCTCAGTAGATTCTAATTTTCGTTAATATAATATTTTAAGAATATATGCCACATTGTGCCTTTCTAAATAGAACACTTGGCTTTTCTATTGTTTGTAAGCAATTGATACTAATCTAATGTTAATTTCAAAAAAAAAGTACATTATAATAAATTTTTAAATGTTAAAACTAAAACTGTTCGGTTGTGTATTTATATTGTAAGATTAAATGGAATCTTTACGAAATATCATATATTTACAACAAATAAACTTTAATAACATAATTCAGACGAATTTCCTTAGTTAATCTTCTCTTTGAAATTTAAATTAATATAGAGGGCGTCTATCCATGCATTGTCAATTAAATAGAAAAAAATTAAGAATTCAAATACTTTCTGTTATAAAATTAAAATAAAACTATAACATATTTGTTTTATCAAGAATTTTGATTTTTAAGAAACAATGTCAATATAATTATTTATTAAATTTGACAAATTTTTGATAACTCCCTCTCTAAATGTTTACCGTTTTTTATTTTAGTTTTCACTTATATTTTATAAAAAAAACCATTTTATATATATATAATATATTTTATATATGTATAACGTAATTGAGTTTTTAAATTAATACAAGAATAACTGTAACTTAGTAGCTAAAATTGAAGTAATGGATTCACAATACAAGTTGGTATTTTCTACCAGTTACATCATATTACATGATTTTTTATTAATTTAATATGTATACTTAAAATAAATTTTTATATAACAGATGTGTTATAAAATATAAAATTTTAAATTTGCATATATATAAGTAATTAGTCTTTTAAATACATTATTCAGTTTAACATAACCTTTTCACTTCCATTTCTAAATAATATTCCATTATATAAAGATAAATTCAAATCGTCCTAAGCTAATATAGCACAATATATTAATAACTGTGCTTTAAACATACTTTTAACAATTTTTTCTTTTTAATAAAATTTAATTAAACTTAAATTACAGAACTATACATCCTGTGAAATATTTACAAGACCACTTGGTATGTATATATTTATACATTAATATCGTAAATTACACTTAAATTACTATTTTTATATATAGTAATTGAAAATTTGAAGGCACAAGATGTTCGACCAGATGGTAGGCAGTTTTTATCTTTTCGCCCAATAAGTGTAAATATATCATCAATTACTCATGCCGACAGCTCAGCCATATTCAAAATTGGTAACACAACAATTGTATGTGGTATTAAAGCAGTAAGTAACATCCATTGGATATTTTTGTTTATATTCTATTAGTTCGTACTAATAAAAATAAATATTAAGAATATAAAATAAAAAGTTTCAATTTCTTATAGTAATAATTTATTATTTTTATATGTGAATATATACATGTGTATCATAATTCCTATTACAATAAAATAAAATAATAGGAGTTAGCAGCACCTAAAGCAGAATCTCCGGAGTGTGGTTACATTGTGCCAAATATTGAACTTCCTCCATTATGTTCTCCCAAATTTCGGCCAGGCCCACCAAGCGACCAAGCACAAGTCATTACAAAATTAGTAGAAAATATTTTAAGAAATTCAGCAGCTATTGATTTGAAAGATCTTTGTGTCTATAAGGGTAAACTAGTATGGGTCTTATACTGTGACCTTGTATGTATTAACTATGATGGTTCAATAATTGATGCTTGTATTGGAGCATTGACTGCTACACTTAGTACTTGTAAGTTTTAAATAATTTGAGATAATATAGTTTGAATGTACTTACACTATATATCTTCAATATATAAATATATATATTTTTTATAGTAACTTTACCTGAAACACTTTACAATGTAGAAACTGGAAGAATATCTGTAAATTCCACAAAAAGAATAAGCTTTCTGGTTAAGGCATTACCAGTTTCTATAACTTTTGCAATATTTAATGAGTAAGTTATATTTAATTTGAAATCCAACATTAGAATAGTTAACAAATGAAATTATGAATTCATATTAATACTTTTAGTCAATTATTGGTTGCTGATCCTACTGATGATGAAGAAAGTTTATGTTTAGGAAGATTGACAATTGTAATGAATGAAGAAAAGATTTGTTGCATACACAAACCTGGTATAAATTTATTTGCTATTTAAAGAAGTAAATTTAAGCATATTGTATTTATTATTGAAACTGATATAGTATATTATACATTCTTCATTTAGGTGGAATCCCAATTTCACAAGATTTATTTTTAAAAAGTTTAAGTAAATGTAAGAAAAGAGCAGAGTTAATAAGATCATTAATTGATGCTGCTATATCAACAGTCAAACAAGAAACTTTTAAATAAATGAAAAGTTGTACAAAATTTTGAAGTATAATAATAAACCTTTTTATGATTACTTTGTAGTGTTTATGAACAAAATATTTAATATTTTTCCAATATCTCTAAGTTAATACCAGTGTATACTACTGTATACTATTAACTATTATTTATATTTAGTATTACATATTATTATATGAAATAAAATTAGCTTTCAAATCAAAATGATTGATAATAGTAATGTCTTACACAAATTGCACAAGCAACTTACACACAAAAGCAATCTTTACAGAATAATATAATTTAAAAATAAATAATGAAATGTTAATACAAACTAGTTTTCTTCATAATACGTAAAAACTCTTCTTGAGAAACTTCTCCGTCTCCATCTTTATCTGCTTCATCAATCATTTCTTGCAGCTCTTCATCTGTAAGATTTTCTCCTAATTCTCGAGCAACTCTTTTTAAATTTTTAAAAGTTATTTTTCCTGTATTGTCATCATCAAAAAGACGGAATGCTTTTAAAACTTCTTCTTTTGTATCCTTTTCTAACATTTTTGTAGACATTAAGTTTAAAAATTCTTCAAATGATAATGTGCCGAGGCCATCTGGATCAACATCAGCTATAAGCTTTTTTATCTCTTCCTTTTTTGGTTCAAATCCAAGAGCTCTAATAGCTACTTTAAGTTCTTTGGTAGCTATTCTTCCAGTGCCATCTGGATCAAATAAGTCAAATGCTTCTTTTATATCATTTTTTTGTTCAGCAGTCAATTCCATTTTTGGTACACCTTTTTTTCTAGTTCCAATTGTAGTTTGTCTTTTAGAAGTAGAAGCCTAAAGTAAAATTAGAAACATATATAAAATTTTCAAAAACATAAAAGGTAATAAAATAAATGATAAAGTGAGATACATACCATATTTAAAAAATTAATTGGAGAGTACAAAAATATAACTAATATTTTTATATTTCATAAAAATCAGTTACTTTTAACATAATCACCAATTATCTTTAAATTCATTTTTGTAAATTTTGTCACATATTGAAAAACATTTTAGGAAAATTAAAATTTCTTAAAACTAATATTTACGATTTGTTATTTGTGTTGATTTAACAGGATTATTAAATCAAAAGGATCGAAGTTCAACCATTTGAAGGTTTATTTTATGGAATAAACAACAGAGAGCGTGACGTGTGTATGTATATATTTAAAATAAATGTTCTTGAGTAATATATTATTTACTCTATATTTCTGGTTTATTTATATCAACAAAATATTTTATATATTTAAAAAATTAAAATATTTTAGTGTAAGGACTGTTAGTAGAAATTAATTGTAATAAATATTCATTATTTTGTACAGTATATTAAATTACGCAACTTCAAATTTTGCTGTGGTAACACTGTATGATATAAGAACATGTATATTGTATTTAGCAATTGCAAAGGAATATTTTGTACACAAAATGTATGAACCAGTGGTTTTAAAAAAGAAACAACCACAAACTCTTGCTGGAACTCCGGCTGGTAAAACGTTTATAATTACAAGTTTAATGAAAATTCTTATCCCTACCGCAATCCTCTATCTACTCGGGTGAATATTCGTTACAACTTTACAATAATTAACTATTATTTATGTATTACATATTAAAATTTTTCTACAAGTTTGAAATATTGCATATAAAAATTAAACTGTGGGTGAAATAATATATATATTATAAACATTTAATTTGTGAAACAATTACGATATATTTAACCTTATCGTGTATTGTTAAATCAATTATGAAATCAAGTTTTGCTGAAATAGTGAATACTACGATTCTTATATGTATAATATTTAACATTTAACATATTATATTACAGTCAATCTGTAGTAAATAAGAAAAAACTTATTGCTGAACTTCAAGAAGGTTATCGTAGTAGCAAAAAGACTTTATATGACGAATTTATGGAAACAAAGGAGTTTTGGAATGCACCAATATTTAGGAATGTTGTTTCGCGTGTACTTACAAAAGAATCACAAAAATTATTAAATACTGACAACTCTAATTCACCTTCAGAAGAAGTTGAAGCCAATAATTAATTGGTTTGTACATCAAAACATTTTATTAAAAAAGTAAATCTATTTTAATGTAATAATAATTTGTAAACTTTATATTATGAAGATAGGTAACATTTAAAAGGAAATAATAGGAAACTACATCTCTTATGTATATATATCAAATACTTTCATTTTGTAGTATTTAAATAATGTAATATTCAGTAAAATAAATTATTTAATCTATAAGATATGTTAAAATATTATTTAGATATTGTTATTTTTTTATAATGTTTTCTAACTTTTAATATTTGGTATAAAAAAATATACATAAAATATTAATATAAATTTTCAAATTTTATATTTACTATATATATTTATTACAGTATGTCTAAGAAAATAGAATTTATTATATATCATTTTTGAGAAATATAAAATGAATGAACAGCTTGAAGAAAATAAACTTTTATATAATATATCTGTTTTGAATGAAGATGACAGTATATTAGATTTTAAAAGCCCAGTACAATCTCCTAAAGCCAATCCAACTGAATTCAGTCATTGTGACATATATAAAAAAAAAAAAACAGCCGCAAAATTCAAGAATTTTGTTAAAAATTACAAAGGAGAAAAGTATAAACAACAGTCTGAGAAAAAAAGAAGTTCACAACAACCTTCAATAGAATCATCATTTTTTAAACCTAAAACTAACTGTGATGATTCCTCTACTGATGTAAAAGTAGCTCTTGTATGCCCTTTATGTTTTAAAACATTTAAAGATCTTAACTCTCGTTCATTACATATGAAGATTTGTGCATACAAGAATAATATTACTACGAAAAAATTATTAGATGCCATAGAACTTCAAAAGCGACAAGAGGATGAAAGAAAATCATTAGGTTTGCTTGTTGCGCCTGTAGTACAAGATAAAAAGAAACCAACCCCATCAAGTAAAAAAGTATGTAATTTTTAATAGTAATTATAATTATGAAAAGATTTCTTAAATACTTCAAATAATTTTCATCTATATTTTCTCTTTTATGAAATATTTACAAATTTATGTAGAATTTATGTGAAGAAACTGATCTTCAACTTGCATTAGCATTATCAAAGTCCCTTCAGGAAGCAGAAGAATTAGATAAAATTAATGAAATTGAAAGTTTACCTAAAGTATTAAATCAATTTGTGCCAGAAATAAATAAATCAGTTTATGAAGGCCAATTGGAAAAATTTGGATTTGCAAACAGTAAACCTCCTTCATTAATAAAAAATAGAAAGAGTATGTTAAATTAAAATTTACATTTTTCTTTTAAATAAAATCAAACTAATAGCTTTACTACTTTTTTCTAATAGGAAAGAATAATGAAAGAACTTTACTTCAAACACGTTCTCAAGAAGAGAGAAATCATATTTTAACTGAAAAAATTTCAGAAATTCTAATGGGAAATGAACCAGTTACTCAAAATGAAAATGAAGAAATTAAGTGTAATCGTATGATTGAAAAAAAAAATAATCTGAAAAGTCATTCTCTTCGGGAATTTTGTAATAAGGTATGAATACTTCTTGATTATATTTTTACAATTTATGCATTTACTTTTTATTATATTATGTTTTCTTTCTATTGTTCAAAAGGATGAAAAATTATGGAATAAAGCTAAACTGTCTTCAGATCAAAAGTGTTTTTACATATCAAGTTTATCAAATTATATAATTCCAAGAGAAACACAAGTAGTGAGTAAGATAAATATTAAATCTGTCAATATCATAAATTACATTTTTATAAATATTTTTACGATATTATAAATCATATTAATATTGTATTTATAGAAAGAAGAAACGATTTCAGATTTTGCAAATACATGCAACATCTATGATATGGAATCAAATCAATACAAAACAAAGTTCTGCAATTATAATAAAAAAATACATGAAATATCACATACAGAAGCATGTTTTGTAAATGAAAAATGTGAAAATTATCAAAATATACAATTTACTGATACCATAATAACAAACTGGAGTAATACATTAAATGATAGTTCTGCAAGTGATATAATAATATTCGTTAACAATGATAAACATATTTGGGCACATAAATTAGTTCTCTATGTACAGTGTTCAAATATACTACTTGATGTAACACCTAATGATACTTCATTCTTCACTAAAATTAAGGAAAAAATTTCTTGGGCAAATATATCTTATAATATTGCTTTAGCATTTTTGGAATTTATTTATTGTGGAATTATAAAAAAATATTTAGATGTTTTGGATGATTTAGCAAGTTTTCCATTTTTAAGAAATCTAGCAAGGAAATATAAAGTAGCAAAATTATTTGTTTTCCTAGAAAAGAAAGAAGTTGAAATTAAACAAATGAGAAGTCAAACGCATAGTAAACGGGACCAAGAACTAATTTCTAAGAAGAAAGATAACTTGGAATTAACTAATAATAATATACAAAATGTATTCTATGACGTTAAAGATTCCAAATTGGATGATGATGAAAAATTAAATAAGTGCCACTTAAATAAATACATACATAAACCAGATTTTGTTGAAATAGAATTGAGAAAAGATATGTATACAGATAAATTATTGCAAGAAGAAATTAGCTATTTAAGTGACACAAATACTATTCGAAATACTAATACATCTCCTGATTTATTTGATGATATCAATAATGTAACACAGACTGAAGTAATAAAGAATAAAACAAAATATGTTAATGAAATCATAAGTAGTGAAAAAGCAGGAAATAATGAAAGTTCTAGCTTAATTGACTCAGTTAATCAAGTTATGATTGATCCTGCTAACATTTCTACATCTGGAAATGCAATATTTAGAAGTACTGAACAAGATACAAATTTATTTTCAGATAAAACCAATTTTGCTACACCAAAAAAAGAAGATCATTCAAATATACTAAAATTAAAAAGTAACCTCAGTATATTTATTGAACAAGTTCAAAGAGAGAATGCAAGATCAGACTCTGATGTAGATTCTGATGTTTCAGTATTACCAACATGTTCTAAGTTATACAGAAATCCATTCAATATTGGACAAAATGATTCTCTCAAGGACACTATTATAAAAGAAACATTTAATGCAAAAAGAGATGTTTTAAGTAAATTTGATTGTAATACAACTTCTGAATCAGGCAAAATGTCATATGAAGAAAATAATTCAGATATATGTCGTAGTTTTGAGTCAATAGATAGTATAAGTCAATCATCAGGATCTAACATAGAAAAATATACAAGGGGGTGTAAGAATAGTTCAATAAATAAAAGTATAAATAATGCATACAAGGATCTACAAGATGAAATAATACATTCCATATCCAAAGAAAATGAAAGTCAAAATAATGTATTTTCAGATTCTAATACAGATTCTATTGCAGAAAATGAAATATCTATGTACTCAAGATACAAAAAAGGACACGAAAATAATAGTATAGTAAAATATCGAAATTTTATACAGAAACATATATCAAAAAATAACATAAAAAGTAATACAACATATGATGAATACCAAGAAAAAAACAACATAGGCAATGATATTTTGCTATTAGATATAGACAGAGACTCCGAATTTCAAATAAGTCCGATAAAAAAATGTGATGAAGATGAAGATGAAACTAAAAAAATAATTTCTGATTTTAAAGAGGATAAAAAAATATCTCAGCAAAATCTGTGTAATTTTAACAACAAATACATTACATTTGATGAGAATAATTGCTTCTTTACAAATATTGAATCTTTAAATACTCAAAAAGATGTTCTTAAAGACCGAAGATTGAATAATTCTAATAAATTAAGATATAGTAAATCAGAAAGTAATATAGATTTACAGGGAGTTAAAACAAATTCATTCACATCATTAGAATCAGGTGCAAATAAATATAATTCAGTAGAAACTTCAATATTGGTATGTTCCAGTCCGGAATTAGATTATGATGTCTTAGAGATGCATAAATGCGAAGAAAACAAGAAAAATACAAGTAGTTCATATTGCAAAAGCTCTGAAGATAATAATCATGTTTTTGAGAATGATACTTATTTAGCAAATGCATACATTGATAATAGTGATGATAACATTAATAATCCATTGTTTACTAAAGAAGTAAATCAATTAGGTAAACAAATTGTATTCATTGTAATAATTAATGAAAATAATAAATTAACAGTAATAACGATTCTTTTGCAGAAAAATTCAAGAGTAATGAAAGATCATTAAGTACAAAAAAATATAGAAAATTTGAAAGAAAATCACTATCAGAAACAAGTTTACGTATTGACACAAGAGGTATTAAGAATGATATACCTGAATCCTATAATAATCCTCAATGTATATGTAATTATAAAGAAAAGTTAAAGGCAATTACATCACCTGAAATTATTCGAGATAGCATCACTCCTCCTCCTAATTATAATGACATGAAAACATGTGAACTTCAGGTTAACGAATTATATTATTTTAATATATTAATATATACATTTATCATACATTTTAATACATTAATTTGATTTCAGATGGAATTAAATAAATATGGATTGAAGATACAGAAACGAAAAAGGGCAGTAAAACTATTAACATATATTTATAATGAACTGCATCCTACAATTAGTACATCAAAGGATATAGAATCTGAATTGACAATAATAAGTAGTGAAGATGATGAACCACCAATGAAAAAAACAAATAATAAAAAGGATGATGTTGATTGTATACATAATTATGAATCTCAATTAACATCCCCCATAAAGTATGTTACATTTACATAATATTGAGTTCATTATTTAAATCTTAAAATATTTTCATAAATTAATAGAAATTTCATAATTTTTGAACAGTGCAGATAAACAATTATCAATAAATACAATTGATGAAATAAATCAGTTTGATGAACCTGAATTTACTCCAGTAATTCAAAATGCATCAAATATTAAAGACCTGTTTTTTAAATTTCTTACTGTTAGAACCGAACTATATAATAAAATTTTAGCTTATGAACCAATATGTATTAATTCTTTGCATTCTATGTTAAAGACAGAAGGTTTCAAATGCAGAATGAGTACCCTTATGGACTTCTTAGATGAACAGGTATCTTTCTATTCTTTTTAAAGATGTGAAATATTGAATTACATTCAATATAATAAGTTTTCAATCTTTTCAGTGTATTACATTTTATGTTCAAGAAACAAAGTAAACTGATTTCTAAGTAAAAAATATACACGTTTACATATATTAAATGATTGAAATATGTGCATGTATATTAATTATAAATAAATTTATTAAAAATTAAATAGTTAATGTTTTACTAAAAATAACATGAATTATTGATATATATTATTGAAATCAAATATCACTGTATGTTTGCACGTAATAATGCTTATTTCTACATATAAGTCGAATTTCATTTGCTTCTTTAATTTATTTAATATGTTGTCTTTTTGAAGAATTATGTAAAAATTTATGAAATTGTTAACAATATTTAACTTATTGTTCTACATTATCACATTTTGTACATGATATAATTAATTGTATTCTATTTAATAAAGAAAAGTTAATTACTGAATTTTTTCAGTGGCTAATAGCGTTATAAGTTAAATATAATTTCTTCTGAACAACAAGCAATTACAAAAAGTAACTAATTAATTAAATTAAATATAAATTATTAACACGAGAACATGTCATAAAAAAATATAATATAATTAATTTGTCGAATTAAATAATAATTTGTATATAAATGTCTATAATATTATTTAACTAATACGAGGTAGAAGACAGTTTATTTCAGGTTGAAGAAACTCCATCACAACAGCTGATACCATTTCATCAAGAATACTTTTCAAGGCTTCAATGTCTCTAAAAATAGTTATACAAAGTTAATAAATTATTTTTAAATTATTTATACTATAAATATTAAAAATATAAAGAACTTACTGTTCATCAGGAGAAGCACATAATTCACTGTAATATTTAATTTTAGGCTCAGTGCCACTAGTTCTTAATGTTATAACCAAGCCATTTTTAAATGTAAATGTTATCATTTGACTAGATTTTGAAGTAGGTAAAACAGCAGTATTTTCTGGTTTTGTGTTATCATAGCCAGTTGTCAGATCACGCACACCTATTATAGTATACTTCCCATTGAGAATATTTGTTGGATACTAAAAAATATTTAAAGTTAAAGTAATAGCATTGATATTCTGTACATATACATATATG
The DNA here is from genome assembly GCA_014737475.1 of Bombus confusus. Lineage (NCBI taxonomy): Eukaryota > Metazoa > Arthropoda > Insecta > Hymenoptera > Apidae > Bombus > Bombus confusus. The sequence continues at coordinate 165,800 of JACXIV010000175.1, forward strand.
TATTTCCTTCATATATCTATTTCCTTACTGTATTTGGCTTGCCAGAGTATGTTCGTAATCTTTCAAATATTTTCTTGATTACACTTGGCTCATGACAAATCCAATATGAATTTTTAGAAATATGGTATCCATATCTAAATGAAATACATTTTTTTAATAAACATATATGTTAAGCGTGGAATGATAAATAGAATATTTATTCAAATAAATATTTCAAATGTAAAATGTGCAATAGCATACTGAGTATATATTTCGTTTAATAAGTCGTGAAGAGTGAGTCCCATAGTTTCAAGATAGGCTGATAATTCTGCTATGTGCATTCCAGCACTTATGCCATCTTTATCACGAACTTTTGAACCACACATAAACCCTATGGCTTCTTCATATGCAAACAAAACTACTTTACCCATCTTCTCTAATTCTACAGTTCTATTACCCATCCACTTAAAACCCGTCAAAGTTTCCTTTAGAAAAAAAAAGGAACATATAAGAATAAAAATAACAAAAATACTTCAAATTTATTTTCAGCATACTCACTTCAAAATTAAATCCTTCGTGTTTAGCCATTGATGCTAAAATTTTACTTGAGACCGTTGATGCCAACATGTATACATTTGAGAAATCTGTATCAGGATGTTGTACTTGATACTTATGTATTATCCACCATCCCAAAAGTGCTCCCAATTCATTACCAGAGAAAATATACCATTCATCGCTACTACAGAAATGCAAAAACTTATTAAATAATAGTATAATATAGTATAAATTATATAAAATAATAATATAAA
>JACXIV010000176.1:0-168892 GCA_014737475.1 Bombus confusus
ATAGTAGTTTACACAGTACTTAAATCAATATACACACATGTGTAATACAAGATTTTAAACATGTTTCCCATGGTAACAGCTTCAAAGGATTTTTATTATTATTAAATATTATATGTACACTTTCTGGATCCGTGTAAAAATTAAATTCCGCTTGAGGTGTAATATTTCCTTGTGCTAATGTATATAATAAGGGTGAATAAAAGTACAAAAATATGATTAATAAAAATAAATAAAGAGAATAAATATCACCTGTTGCATTTCCTCCCATAATATAAAATTCTTTGACATGGTCCACAAATTGGGGGTACATTTTTATAGCCAATGCTATGTTTGTTAATGGTCCTATACATAAGATATTCACTTCATTGGGATATTTTGATACGATCTTATTTAATGCATATGCAGCATGTTCATGTTCTAATTTACTTGTATCTATGTGGGTATTATATACATCTCCAAATCCATCAATCCCATGATACTGATCTTGAGCTGCATTTTTAATGCAAACTAAAGGTGAGTATGCTCCTTGATAAACTGGTATCTAAAAAAATAAAGTATTTAACATACATTTGTTAAAAACACATAGAATATGTAAAAAACTAGAACTTACATCTGTTGCCTTACAAACATCTAAAGTTCTAAACACATTTTTTACCACATTGTCTACAGTTGTATTACCATTAACACAAGTAATTGCTTCAATCTGAATTTTCTTTTGTTTATGAGCAGCAATTAATATTATTAATGCTAGTGCATCATCTATACCAGCATCACAATCAATGATAACTTTGGTTTCTGCCATCTTAATTGAAGAATATTTTACTTTTTATTTTATAATATAAAGAACTTGCTAGCTTATTACTTTATGGTTTATAGTTTATGGATCTTTTACTTGTTATAATGAAAATAAATGTATATTAAATTGAGTTATTATGTACAGGTGTTAAATATTTTAATTTCTTATTGTAGATGTTTGTAACAAATATTAATTTTAATCTCATTAAGCACACTTTAAAATTTGATTTAGTTAACTCCAGATGTATGTATTTATAGGTTTATGTATACACATATATAGTTGTATCTTTAGTAGTATCATACAGTCAACTGTGCGATATATCACATAAGGCACTATATAGGTAGGTGAATTTAAAATATAAGTGTAGAAAAAATCGATTTTTACCATTACATAGTTTTTTAAATTATACACTGTCTCGATTAAATTGTATTAATAAAATATTAACAATAATATTTCTTATATTTTCCTAAATTATTATTACCTTATCTGCTGCTAATCATAGTTTGAATTTCGAAAATAGTACATTAGGCTATAGTAGATGGCGTAATTTTGAACCAAAAAGATATTGGAATAACAGGGCGACGAAAGGACCTAAAAGAATTATAAACGGTAGTTATAATCTTGATTTTTTTCCATGAAAATGAAGTAATTACGAAAGAATTGACAAAATAATATTATAATATATACCATATTCTTATGTTTTAAATTGCAAATAAAATATTAAAATGGATGAGGCAAAGTTTCTAAAACGGTAAGCATTTTATCACATCAATATACTATGAATTATATATTATATAGTTATTACATGAATTTGAGAAATATACATTTAGATTTTATATTTAATATTTTATATCTCTTTGAATTGATACATAGTTTATAATTATATTATATGCATTTTCCAAATTTAGAAAAGTGAGATCTGGCACTTTGGATGTACATCCAACAGAGAAAGCTTTAGTAGTAAATTACGATGTTGAAGCATTAATCTTGGGTGAATTAGGAGATCCTATGTTAGGAGATCGTAAAGTAAGTTTTAAATAATTTATTTCTATTTTGATTGGAAAGATTGGAAAGATTGGAATGTTTATGTGATTATAAATTACAATACATTTATAGGAATGTCAAAAAATAATTCGACTAAAAAGTTTAAATGCAGACACAAATGTGTCACTTTTAGCTAAAGAAGTAATTGAAAAATGTTCTTTGATACATGAATCAAAGCTTCATGAAGTAGAACAATTAATTTATTATCTTCAAAATCGTAAGACAAATGATACTATGAGTAAGTTTGAATATACATAAGAAATTGTTTTTAATGATATTTTCCATTTCTTTCATTATATATTTATTTTATGGTAGATAATGATAATAATTCTCAACTGTCAAGACCAACATCATCAAATTCAGTATCTACAGATAATGGTGAAACAGAACGGGCAATCATTAGCAATGTTGATAATTATATTGAATTGTTATATGAAGAAATACCAGGAAAAATCAAAGGTTCATCACTAATTCTGCAGTTAGCAAGAGTACCTGATAATCTTCATGAATTAACAAAAAATGGTATTAGATATTATATAGTAGTTACTAACTTATATCCATCTGTTGTTATGATTATAAATAATTAATATCAATTTTTATAGAATCTTTGTTAAGTGCTTTAGCTAGAGTTTTAAGAGAAGATTGGAGAAGGAGCATAGAATTATCTACAAATATTGTATACATTTTCTTCTGTTTCTCGACATATAGTCAATTTCATAATATTGTTCTTGAATACAGGGTAAGTACTGTAGGAATAAAGTAGAATGGAAAAAGATAAGAATATATTTAGAATTTAATTATTCATATTTAGATTGGATCATTGTGTATGGATATAATTGACTTTGAATTACGTCGATATGATCAATGGAAAGAGGATATGGAAAAACGTAGACGACATTTCGAAAATACTACAGGATTGACATTTTTTTCAACTGGAAATGATAACTGTGACAAGAAAACAAAAGTGGTTGATGATATTTGGAATACAGATGGTCCTTTAGATTATGAAATTAAAAAACGATCTAATGAAGTAACTGTTACTGTAACTGAAAATGATATAAAGAAATTAAAAGAAGAACTTGAGAAAAGTCGTAAAAAGTTCAAAAATTTAATAAAAAAGCAGGAACAACTATTACGAGGTTATTACATAATTTCATATTTTGTTAATATTAGCACTCTTTAAATATTACATATGTATCTATTTTACAGTTGCATTTTATTTGTTATTAAATATCGCTGAAAATATGGAAGTTGAAAGAAAAATGCGCAAAAAGAATGTAATTGGTATGCTCATCAAAACATTAGATAGGACAAATATAGATCTGTTAATACTTGTTATTGCATTTCTAAAAAAATTATCCATATTTCGCGAGAATAAGGATCTTATGGTAAAATTTTAAATTGGAAATTCACATAATAGTGGTATATATTTATTTATTTATAACTATTTCTTTAGGCAGAGAAAAATATTATAGAAAAGATTCCAAGACTTCTTCAGAGCAATAATGCAGATCTTGTTCTAAGTACTTTAAAATTATTATTCAATCTTTCCTTTGATGCAAAACTGAGAGCAAAAATGATAAGAGTGGGTATATTACCAAAGTTAATTAAATTACTTGGTCAAAGTGACATTAAAAATAAAACGACAATTTTGGGTTTATTATATCATGCCAGCATGGATGATAAAGTAAAAGCTATGTTTACAAATACTGAATGTATCCAAATGGTAAGTAATAAAGTATTTTAGTATAACTATAAATAACGTTTATAATTCATATAAAAAATTATATTATATTTAAATGTTTTTAAGATCACAAATATGATCCTAAATTCTGAAGATGATCAACCAAAATTAGAATTAATAGCACTCGGTATAAATCTAGCAATTAACGGCAAAAACGCGCAACTTATGGTAGAAAACAATCGTTTGCAAGGTCTCATAAAAAAAGCATTTCGTACTCAAGATCCTTTAGTAATGAAAATGATTCGAAATATTTCTCAACACGATTCAACAAAAGAGAACTTTGTTGTAAGTAATTAAATAACTATGAAACAATTGCTTTTAATAAAAATATTTAAAAATTACCTTTAATTACTGTTAGGAATTTGTGGGTGATTTTGCTATGGCCTTAAATCAGTCAGATTCTCAAGATTTTGTGCTTGAAGTTATAGGTGTATTAGGAAATTTAGAACTACCTGATTTGGATTACTCGCAAATACTTCATCGATGTGATTTGATACCATGGATACGCAATAATCTTGTTCCAGGTTCAACATTCATATCAAATTATATAAACACCGAATTTTTTAAATATTTTATATTTCATTTATACTCACTTGGTTTTATCCAGGTAAAGCTCCAGACGATTTAGTACTTGAAATTGTAATATTTTTGGGTACTGCTGCATTTGATGAAGATTGTGCACGTTTACTGTGCAAAGCCGATATATTGCTTTCTCTTATTGAACTTCTTAAAGGTTTGTATATTATTATAAATATGTATAAACAATAATATTATTTTAATAAAAATCATTTTTTTTTTTTAGCAAAACAAGAGGATGATGAAATGGTTTTACAAATAATTTATGTTTTTTATCAAATATCTAAACATGATTCAACAAGGGATTATTTAATACGCGAGACTGGTAATGGTAATAATCAAACTTCCTGCTTTGTTATCAAAACATAGCATTGGTAAAACCTGCATAAAAAATAGAAAATTCGACATGTTTCTTGTTGCTGAAATATTTTTGTTACTTGCAGAAGCACCTGGGTATTTAATAGATCTTATGCATGATAAAAATCCAGCAATTAGGAAAGTATGTGATGCGTGTTTAGATGTTATTGCTGTAAGTAGATTTATAAAATTATTTTACATATACTGAGTAATAGTATTTTAGAACAATAAATAAATTTGTACCATGAACTTCTAGATGTGTGATAAAAATTGGGCAGCTCGCATAACAGTAGAAAAGTTCAGATCACATAATCAACAATGGTTGGAAATGGTAGAATCTATAACAAATGATAGTAGCAATCACTTATTACCAGAAGAAGACGATAGTCTTTCTCCATTTATGAATGGTGATCTTTTAAAGCATACAATGCTCTTTCCATCGGGTAAATGATTTTTATATTTTATTTGATTAAATAAATTTTATTTATTTAAATAAAATTTATTGTAGTTATTGAATCAATGTTATAAATTTAACAGGTAATGTAGCATCATTTAATACAGATGATCGATTTTCAATTATGAAAAATTCATCAGAGTCATCTGAAAATCAAAGTCGTCCAGTTAGTAGGTAAGCTACATATATGTATAAATCCATTCAAAATCCAATGATATTAAGTATAATAACATCACATACTTTTTTAATATTCATATTTTAGGTATAAAGATTTTGATGAACTAGGTGAACTTATGGCACGTTCTAAGTCTCGTATGTCCGTTAGTTCTGGTATGGACGATCTTTATTACAATTCTAAAGTTAAATTTTCTGAATCAGACGGTTCACATGTACTAATATAGAAGGTCAATATTATATAGAATTATATAATTATAATTATACGTTACGTTATAATTATACGTTAATAATGTAATAGTTACTTTGATTACGTATATTTTAATGAATTTAATGAAACTAATTTTAATTATTACGATAATTAAGGCATAATTAAGTCTTCTCATTTTAGGTGATGCACTATGCACGATTGAAGCAACAAAATTAACATCTGCAGCAACTTTTACATAGTTTATTATATACGTATTTATTCGCGGACAAATCTTAAAAAGCTTTAAAAACTGTGTACGTGATAAATTATTTTGATCTCATAATATAATATCTTATTTTAAAAAAATTTTATTTTTTATAAATTAATTTAATTTATGAATGAAAATATTTAGTTCAGACTGTTTTCTAGCTTTGTATCTTTATAAAATAATTGTTAATGTGATAATTTTTTTCACTATATATTTTAGCATGTGCAATATTATAATGCTATTATACTACAAATGAAAAAATAGTTTTAGTAATAATATGGTACTACACATATGCTTCTGTTGCATAACATTTAATAACAAAAAATCAATAGGCAGCAGCAAAAGAAACAAAAAATTGTAAAACCCCATAACTCGAGTTAATAATTTATAAAAATCTATTTTATATCAAGACGGTTTATAAAATAGTATTCTTTACTTAATTATCAGATACACATTCCTTTATTTTAAATATTGAAAATTTAAATATTGAACTATTGGTGTAAAACAATGTTAGATGTGTTATTCCTAAGTAGTCTTATTCCTAAGCATTTATTATTCTATATATTGTAATAAGTGAAAGTATGGATTACCAATAATATATTTTAATTCTTCTTCGTACAAAGAAATGATATTTGTCATCAATTACAATAAAATTTACAATTATTGAAAAATCCTTGGTTTATTATTTGAGCTTAAACTTTTGCGTATAATAGAGTGAGCAGCTGGTCTAAATACAATAGTGTAGCTATTGTCACCATCTGTATAAAATGTATGTTCTTTTAAATCCCAACTAACAGGGCTATCTAAAAATCCTTGGACATGTAAAGCAACCCAAGGTAAACTGTTTTTCATTGATACATATTCTTTCATAATACTGTACAAAGTTTTTATTTGTTTTGTTGTGAAGAAACCAGTCCATTGTAAATATCGTACTTGACCAACATTTATAACTGGCAAGGGATATTTATATGTGTTTACATAATCATTTTCTATATTACTCTTCCTGAAAAAATTAATTTATTATTTTAAAAATTAAGCCCATTTGGACATTTGTTTAAAACTTGTTGTACATACAAGTTACCACCGATACTAAAAATTCCAAGCCATTCAAAAAATTTGTCATTATCAAATTCATTCGAAATTATCGGTATTGGTAAAGAATATTCAATTCTTTGTAAAAACGTTTGCTGACAAAGAGATACACTATATTTGCGTTTATGGAACCATGCTGCCACAGATGAAGGACACAAATTTTCATCTGAAAATATAAAAATAAAATAAATAAAATAAAAGTGTTTCATAAAAATATGTAAAATTTAAAGATAATAAAAAATCTACCTGGTGGATTCCATGACACAATTACATCAAATTTTGTTTTAAGACGCTCCTTTAGTGATGTTTGAACATGTTCATAATTCTTCTTACCAGGTGTAAAACTTTCAGACTTTAAATCGATAGTTACAACTTTTGATTCACATTACCGATAAAAAAAAGATAAAGAAAGATATGTACAAAGCATGTTAATTTAAAACATAATCTAAATCAGTAAAGTCTTAGAAACTTTAATCGCTATTTCTATTTTAATAAAAACAAAAGAAATTTACATATATAGATACTTTTATTTTTTTATGATTTTTCATATTTTTAAATGTTTTATACAAATAGTCATATATTATTTTCGTTATCATATATAACTTTGTTTCATTAAGTTACATAATATATACATATATATTTTTTTTTTCTTGAATCATTTATAAGTATCTAGTTAAGTTCAACATTGTATTATGCAAAAGATAAGCTTGGACTTGTGTCCAAATTAATATTAGTATTTTTTAACTCTTCTCTAAACATGTCTAATTCTGCAGGAGATATTCCTTGCCAATTCTCTAATTCTGATAGACGATACAAATTATCACAAGAATGCATTAATAATTGTATAGTTTTCATTGATAAATCATGACTATACAATATTTTTAGCTCTTCTAATTTGTGCATTGGATTTTGTGAAAATATTCTTCTTATTGTTTCATCTCCAATACCAGTTGATGAACCCAATTGAATAAATTTAATATTTTTACAATGAGAGAGTAAAAACTCTAGATGCATGTTTGCACATTCTACTACACATTTGATTCTTTCTAAATACTGAAATGGCGGGATTGCAAACTTTCTTGGATAAATTGGTGCTTGTTCTAAGAATTCACAGTTGTAAAAAACTAGACTGTTTATATTTGGGCAATATTGACTTATAGATATAAGTGCATTTAAGTCAATTCCATCTACGTGTTCCAAATGTAAATTTGTAATTGTGCAACCTTTTATTTCTAATAGTGTTTTTATTCCATGGGCATAAAAATCACAAGATAGAAGTTTTAATTCTGTCAAATAATTAAGTGCAGCTAAAATTGTAAGATCCATAATTTTTTCATCACGTAATATACAAAGACTTGTAATATATGGGCACATATCAATTAAAAGATATAAATGTTCCACATTGAAATTTCGGCTCTCAAATGTTTTTATATGAAAAGAATTTGCATTGTTAATATCTTTCTGATGAATATGCTCTAAAATATATCCAAATTCATCACATCTACCAATATCTTCTATATTTAAATGTTCTAGAAAGAGAGTTGCATAACCAGGCACAGTCATTGAAGTTTTACATAACTTAATTTTTTTTAAATATTTGCATGACAGTAAAGGACCGACACTGCGATCTGTTACAGATCTAGATGCAGTTACATCTAACTGCTGCAGCTTTTTACAGTTTTGAGCTAGAGCTGCTATAATACTATCTGTGCAATCAAAGCATAAAATAAAACATACTAAATTTGGCATAGCAGTTACGCCACCAATAATAATTTTTTCAATATCAGATGTTCTCCAACCAGCTGATCCTGAGCCTAAATCCAAAACTTCAAGTCCAACCATATCAGGTAATTTATTGTAAAGAATATGACGCATAATTTTAGGCCAAGCGGAAAATTCAATTCTTTTTAAATGTGTATCTACAACCACTTCTGTTAAATAAAGAGCAACTGTTATTTCTGACAAAAAAGTTGCAGTTAAAGCATATTCATTATATGAACCCCTAGTTTCTTTGACTAGATTAACAATTGCAGTTAATACTGTTCTAGACATTTTATCATATAGATGTCTAGGTACATTGTAACTTAGTAAATGTTTCATAAATTTTAACATTGAATGTAACTTAGCATGTCCATATTCTGGATTAGTTTTAGAAATCACACAAATATGTTTTGTCAAGTATCTACCAAAAACAGTTACAAATTCTCCAATAGAGTATAATGCTAGATCTATTAGCTTATGTACCTGGTGCTTTCTTGGCATTTTGAATTCTATTACTTTTCTTCCTAGAACTTACCATAACGTGTCTGTACTTTACGATTAAAGAAGGAAGCTTTGCCTTCTAAACCAAGCTTTTGAAAATCCTCTGTTAATAAAGATAATATTAAATGCCCAGTTGGTGTAATGGCAAGTGAATTGTCTACATCTATTCTATTTCCCGTTGTTAAAAGTGTCAACTCTCCTGGAAGCATTTATAAAAATATATGGAATATAATAAAACATTTTACTATTTCAATTATATTTTCAACAAAATTTTTGTACAAAAAATAAAGATCAATCGACAAACATTGAAAAACGTTAGTGGAAATTATTTAATTGATTACCTTTCTTAACGAATGCTTCGATGAATTCTTTGTTTATTAATTCAAATACATTCAGCTCATTAATTCGATAATAATCGCTGTCTTCGGAAAGACAAGTTCGCAATTCATCCGGAATTCTAGCTGTATCAGGAAGTATCAAAGATATCTGGCAAAAATCCAACAGTAATTGCGAATTATGTAAAGATTTCTTAAAGCATCACTTTTATGAAATTTAAAATTAATATTAATTACAATTCATTTTTTACGTACAGAATGGTTAAAATAATGTAATTTGACTACATCTGGTATATCAGTTTCCTTGTAATTTCTTTTTTCGGTAGAAAAATGATGTTGAGGTGGTTTAAAGTTCCATACTTCTGGACTAAGCATTTTTAAAGAGTAAAATAAAATTATTTACTTTATTTTAGATATAAATATTCTCACTGTTAGAATGTTTATGCGCAAATATTATGCATGTTGCTATCATGCATTCATGTCTTCGAAAATCTTTTCATGAGTACACGTGTTTTTGATTATTAACTGAATCCTTCTTTTATGTTATCCTAAGAAAACTGAACAGATGCCTCGGTAGCGCAGCAGGCAGCGCGTAAGTCTCATAATCTTAAGGTCGTGAGTTCGATCCTCACCCGGGGCAATTTTTTTTTCATATTTATATAAATAGTAAATATTTTGTTAGTAAAATTGAAATAATTTTTTAAAGTACTTAATTCTTATTAATTGTAGTTCATAACTTATTCATTTATTTATTTAAAGTATTTTTATAATATTAGAATAAAAATTATAGGTACACAATACTTAATTTATATGTTCAAAAAGTTTTTTTTTTCTATAATGTAGATATAGATACAAAAGTAAAGATATAATAATTATTTTCTTCTTCTTCTGACTTCATTCGGATTTTTTTGCATCCAATATTTGACAGGACCTTTCGTTCTTATGCCCAACATAGCTGATTTGGAATGTACGTCGCGCATAATAAACGGAGAGTATTCAGCTATACAATCATCTTCTAAAGGATTATTTTTTGTACGTGCTAGTCTTGATGGTCTTTGATCAGGTAATGGTTGATCTTCATAAATAATAGGATTGTTTGCATGTTTTCCACCTTTTGGGAGCGGCAAAGAAAACTAAAAATTTATAAAATGTTTACATTATTATTATTATTATTATTATTATAAGAATATTAATAAAAACATATGTATTAACAACAACAAAAAAATATAAAATTCATACTCTTTTTCCTTTCTTTGAAATTGGCTTCCGGAAATTGATATGAACTTTTGGTTCTCCTTCGTCATTTAATGTTACTGCAACTCTTTTCAATGTCTTATTACCACAACTAGGACAGAAAACTTTCGTCATAATACTAGTAGTTTTATAACACGCGTAACATCTAAAAATGTATGTCCGCATTTGTTTAATTACTCTTCCATCTAATGAAACCACATTTAGTCCTATTTGTTTTAAAACATTTTGCATAGCAAAGTCCATTGTTAAACATGCAACAGTTACAGATTTTTGTTCAAGAAAGTCTGAATCAAGTTCTTTCTTTATATTACGAATGTTTCCTGAAATAAAAGACACTTTTTATTCATACAAATAGTTATATGAAGTATTGAAAAATCTTACCAGGTGTAATCCAACCGCTATTATCATCATTATCATTGTCATCTTCATCATCATATTTATAATTATTATCATTGTTATCATCACTTTCGCCATCTTCATATTCACCATACTGATCTGTATCATCATAGTTTTCTTTAACTGGAACAAGAATATTATCAATATTATGTTCAATATTATTTCTATCTTGAACTATGAAATCTGTTGATTCACAAGTTAATTTTGAAAATTTTGTAGATAAATCTTCTGATCTGTCCTGATCTACTTCAGAATCTGCTGTTTCATAATCAGATTTACTAGCACTATAGGATTGCTTATAAATATCTGATTTAGATTCTTCTTCTGTTTTTTCATAACTCATATTCTTTATACTATTTTCCACATTTGTTTCTATCTCATGCATCTTATTATTTACTATATATTTTTCTTGTTTTGACTGCTCATCATTATATTCTTTTGTATTATCTTCATCAACATCTTTCTGTGCATTAAAAGAATGTAATTATCATATTGACCATTTAATAAATTGCTGTATTAATTTAAATGAAAAAACATTTACATTTTTTTCTGGCATATAAAAGCCAGCTAAGGGTGTACGAAGATCTTCAGCTTTCTCAGTATTAGAATCTAAAGTCTGTGCTACTGTTGGTTTATTTCTTAGATGATCAGTTCCTATTTTTTCTTTTTCCAGCTGATATGTTAATGCAATTACTTTTATATCAGTAGCTGATAAACTAGTGTAATCACCAGTCTTTTTAGCAAATTCTGTCACTATAAATATGAAGTAAAAATTAGTGTACATTAAATTTATAATATAATGTGTTAAGGCATTACTACGCTAAAATTAAATCTTTTTACCAAATGTAATGTTTTCAGAATGTGCATTTTGTATTTTTAAATCATATGGTAAGACAACAAGTCTTCTTAATTGTCTTTTACTTGTAACTTCATTTACTACATCTTGTTCTGTTATTATATTTACACCAATATCCTGAAATTCATATATCTTTATTACTATATTACTAACAGTCATATAATATTAAAAGATTATATAAAATCAATATTACCAAATATAATTAACATATAATTAATATAAATTTTATTAATGAAATTATATTAAAAAAAATAAGTAAATCATATTGAAACATTACTCTCATATAAGAAAAACTTCACCTGTAAGGATGCATTTCGGATAAAAGCACTTGTATCAACAACTAAGTATTGCACTTTCTGTGTTGCGTTCATATTTAACAATTTTTATAATATAAATCTTTCATAAGTATATATCCACGCGTTTTGTAGAAGTTTAGCAATTGTAAAGGTTAATGCACGTTTTTATGAATACTATATATGGGTATATGTTGAGTATACGAGTACACTATATTAATATACATAGTTATATTCTAAACTATATGAATTAATTTTTTTCCTTTATAAATCATAATTAGCAAATGTGGAAAAGAATATCGTTTGCTAAAAAAACTGTAGAAAATACCATTTGTTTAAATGTCAAACAAATATAGTATATTTTTCATGTAAACAATCCTTAAAACTATATTTTACTAACAGTGCCTGATTGCTTAATCATAATATTAAAGATAAACAAAGTCAATTATCAGATATTTTGTTGTTATTCCATTAGCGTTTTTAAATATTTACAGTTGTTCTTAACAAAATTTGAATATTTAAACATTCAATTTTATATAAAACTTTAAAATAACTGTTATACTACTTACCAACTATTTATTGAATAAAATCTATATCTATTGTTGTTATATTCTCTAATATTGCTACAAAATTTGTTATACTTAAGTTAATGAAACTATATAAAGGAATATTCATTAATATAATATGAAATTAAATTATATAAAAATGTTGAAATGATCATTTGATACTTCTAAATTATTGGGAAAAATATTAAGCAGTGAGCAAAATTTTTTCAATTAACAAAGGGGATTCCTCTAACTAGTATAAAAATGGAACAAGAGTACATATGTTTACGTAAAGAATTCTTATCAACTGCTGAAAGTCATGTTAATAAATTTGCATTGAATATACTTAAGGAACATTATAAGCAATCTATAGATTCAAATCGCAAACTGAGTCAGATTAAAGATTTATCAACATTATTGAACACATTGGAAAAACGTGATGTTCTAAGCTATTATAATGTGGAACCACTTCTATATATATCAAATAATTTTTTAAGTGATTTTCAAATACAAAGCAAATTAAAAAATTATCAAATGTATATTCAAAACATGCAATATCCTTTATCATGTAATATGTATCAGGAATCAAATGGTAAGTTAGTTTCAACATTTATTATCTATTTTAGTCCAGTTTCTGCATTTTTGTCTTATTATAATACACTTTTAATTATGCTAAATAACTTTTATAATACATAACAGAGAATAAAGGTGAGGATAAATGTAACATATCATATATAACTGAAAACAGTTCATCGCAAATAAAAGTACTTGATGATGTGGAAAATCAATCAACATTACAGTACAAAGATCTTAGAAGCAATCCTCCTACACGGGAAGCTATGTTACAACAAATGAGTAAGAATAATTTATTATTCTCAATACATATATTTTTATTTACCCATAAAATTAGTGTGAAAACTATGCTTTAAGTATTATCACGCATAAGTGAAAGAATTGGTCGTTCTTGGAGAGATACTCTCAGATATTTACAAGTTCCTGAATACCAAATTGATATAATTCAACACAAACATCCTTTTGATTTGAAAGAACAGAGTTATGAAGTAAGATATAATTATAATATGGATTTATTTTACATAAAATTCTTTACATAAAAGTAACATAAATAATTTTTAGGCTTTGAAATTATATATGACTCAATATAGTGACAATAATTGGAAAATAAATTTAATACATGCTCTAGAGAAAATAAGACGCAGGGATCTGAAGGAAGTTGTTGAGAAACTAATATTAGAAATGAATAATTAATAATTTAAAGGAAATTGAAAATAAAAAAGTAACATACATAAAAAGTAATTTATGTTTTTGATATATTTGTAAGAAAAACTTGGACATAATGATTTTTCAAATAATTAAGAGAATATTATTAAATATTACTATGCTATCTTAAAGTGAGATAGGTTGCTGTATTTTGGATCACCACTTACAAAAGGCAACCTAGTATGTAGGTTTTTTCAAAAATCTTATTACAGCAGTCTTTGTTGTTCATATAAGTAACATTGAAAAAGATGTACATAGAAAAATTACTCAATCAAATGTTGGCATATTAACTGTAATTGATGTATGCTATATCTTAAAAAATACAGCAGCCCATGTATTTTGTATAATCTATTTTTAAATTATACATTGTACTGATATAAATTTTATATCAATAATATACATCTATTCCAATATACATATTTATTAGTTGTTGATCAAATATTTTACTAAGAAAATATTTAGTTATGATAAAAATGTAGATTTTAAACATTCTTCATTAAATTTTTCTTTTATTTATTTGGTTCAGTAATCTAAATTTTGCATAATATCCATATTAATAATATATGTGTAATGTTATTCGAGAAAATTTTCATGAATAGTGATAATAACATGATATTAATAAGATTTAAACAACATAGGCATTTTTTGTTTGACTCCCTACTTTAACTATAACATCTTTATGTATTTGATAGCCTATAGTAACTTTTGATGCAATTTTTAATCTTTCTCTTAATTTGCGTCTGTAAAAAGAAATAAAGTAATTAGATTTTGTACCAATAAATATTTTCACATATATATTATGATATATATTACATATAAACAGTACAAATATATATTATTTACCCAATTTCTATAACGCTATCTTCATTATTGGCATTTGCAGTCCATACACCAATTTTATCTCCTTTTGGCCTTACATTTACAACAGCCCCACAAATATCATCTGAATATCCATTAAATGCCTCACCAATCATACATAAAAGTGTTTCTAGCCAAAAGTGATCTAGATCTGTATTTCTTTGCTTTTTATCTAAATTTATAAGCCACCTTCCACCACATTTATTAGCATCATCTTCCCACATGGGTCTAATTCCTTGTTTGAACATACTATAGTCACAACCTTGTCTTAATTCTGATGCTGCCTTTATATGATTGTATAAACTATCATTAAAATATAAGCATTATTAATTTAAAAATTTATATAAGAATAATAAATAAGCAAGTATTACTGTATTTTGATACCAAATCTACCTCCAGAAATCTTCAGCTGTATCAAAGCTTGTAATTTTTCTTTGACTTTCTTCCCATGATTTATTTCTATCTGGTTCATAATACCAAAGAGTCCATGTATGTTGAAGTGGATGTTTAATTAAAACCTCTGGTGGGAATTCATCGAAGTTCACTACTTCTGGTTCCTTCCTCTCGACTTCCTGCAAATAATTACAAATCATAATTTCAAATCTAGCTAGTCTTCTAGCTAGTTTTACTTTCTAATATTTTTTGTATCGATTTCTTTTATTTTATATAATGTAAAATGTTAAAGATTGAATTCCATGTAGCGTACGAATGAAATTAATTAAAATAATATTAAAAATGATTTTAATATCAGTAATACAATATGTCTTTTTTAAGCTCGTTAGACAGACAGTTTTCACCATGCTTGGGAACAAATGGGAGGGGTAAAAGTAAGAGGCAATGAAGTGACCACGCTGTCATAAAAAAATATTTCAATTTTTTTTCCCAGCGTATGAATCGTAAATACACTCGAAAGTATTATCGTGTTATTTTTACAATGCATGTAATATTGCAAAAATGTTGGAGAAAGTACCTCAATTTCTTCTGTATTACTCGTAGCCATGTCACACAAACTACACGCACAATATGCTCGCTCGGTGAATTAACAGTAAGGGCATCTGTCGGCAAAATTTTTACACGAAATTTCCTTTCCCTAAGATAGAAACGTGAAATTGCATCGGCGCATCGGAGGACTGCCGCAATAAAATTTAAATAAGGTGATTAGGTGAAGAATAAAACGATCATCAGTACTATTATATTACAATATTATAAAAAAAAAAACAATCGAGAAACACGATTCTATATCTAATATTTTTTTAACACTTTCCTCGTTTTGATGTTGAACCAATATTATTTCAGTATCGCGGGAATTTTTTTTAATGTAACGTATCATTTTATCCGATATAATGACATCGATTGCATTTGTTTCATTCTCTATTTTTTTCTTAATTATGCAATTGTTTTTTTTCTTTTATAACATTTTAGATTTTCTTCTGTTAACAGATGTCCGAAAAGTATGGCAGAAATACATTTTAGTAAATCTATGATTGATTTATAATATTGCGATTTTTGTTACAAAGGCATTTTAAATAAAGCATTATATGTAAAGCAAATTATGTATATAAATCACTTATAAAAAGTTATATCTGATTTTTTAATATGTATTAAGGATATTTAAACAAAATTACACTAAAACAATATAAAAAATACGTACACAGTTGTTCGAAGTAAATTAATATGGGCAAAAGCAAAATTTTGTTCAATATATATTCAACAAGTTATGTATATGTAGAAAAAGCAGAAATAGATTATTTCCGTAATAATTATAATAAATAATGTTGGTTACTCTATTTATTTAATATAAATAATTTGAAATAAGGGTTGGTATCCCTGAAATACACTTCAATATCCAGTAGCTTGACACTGGTGGCTGTCGTTATGTTGTACAATGTATTTACATTATAATTTAGGGAACGACACTTTTTTCTCAAGATTATCAACAGTACTATCTTCAGTATGAAACGCTCGGTAAAAATTTATTTTTCTATTTCTCATAATTTTACAGAAATGATAATAATATTAATAATTTATATTTACTCCATAAATAGTATTTTTAAGTAAGGTTAGTTTGACAGCATTTTTATAGAATATTTTCATGTATTTAACAAACCGGCCTAATCTTCCAGTACCGATAATATTATGATACTAAATGTTGTACGATAACAAAATTTGTATACATTTTCCTATTTTTAATTCATAATTGTTCACTTGTCAGGTAACTGAAGAAAATGGAGAAACAAAGAGATCTTTTGTTAAACAAGAATGTATCAATTTTGGATATGATGGTTCCTATCCTGCTTATAATTCATCATCTTCATCTCCTTCAACTGTCACGCAACCTTTACCAGGACAACCACCATTACCTCCTATGCCTCCTCCTTCTAGTGGTGTTCCACCACCTCCACATGTATTTGGACCAGTGCCTTCTCAAGTTACACCTATACAGGCATGGACACATCCTTCTGCACCATGGCAATGGATAACTCAAACATCTCCTTTACCTCCTCCACCCCCACGTGATATGACTGCAAATTCATTTCAAAGAGAAATGCCTCTCAGAGGTAATTACATGAGACGAGAAAGGTTTACACACAATAAAAGTAATATATATGTTCAAAGAAATAATTTTCATCGTAAAAATAGAAGACTTCTACGTTTTGGACAAACTCAGGGTCAATTTGATCAAGCAGCATATTTTGGTCCAACATTGAGTAATAGCCTTGGTTTGGAATGGCAAAGAAATAATTACACTGCATCTACAGGTGATACAATTATGAATCACATACCTGTGCCTCTTCCTAATCATCCTTTGCCTCCTATACCACCAGGGATTTTGACAAATAGACATGGAGAAGAAACTTCAGATCAGGATGCTAAAGTTGTTCTGGTAAGATACAATAAGATCGGTAACAAATGTATTTATGTTACTTAACTATTCATTATTTATTTTAGGAAGAAGTTGTTGTTAAAAAGAATAAACAAAGGAAACCTATGTCCCAAAGTTATCCTAGTCGACCATGGAATAGAGAAGATGCAGAAAGAGCTTTGAAAATTGAAAACGAATATAACAAAACAGTCAAAGCTCAGAGTTTAATAATTAAATTCCCAGACCCTGATTTAAATAAAGATATTGTGAGGGAATTTCATCCTGGTATACAGAATATCCATTTTCAAAGTCCCAGTGGTCCTAGATATTGTTTTATACAGATGGCAGAAAGTGTTAATATTGATGAAGCTATAAAGAAGTTAGAAAAAATACCCTTTGGAGTAGGTCATTTGAAAGTTGAAAGAAAATCCCTGAGGGATGAAGATAATCCTATGCCTGAAGAAATAGATCCATATACATTATATATAGGAAATTTACCAGAATCTGTTAACGTTAATGAAGTAAAAAATAAATTTCCAACAGCTGCCCGTGTAGATGTAGGGTATGCACAAAAAATGAGAAATACTCGGTAAGTTATTTATTTCATAAAATATGTAATAATCATATATATGTTTCTATAATATTGTATATATTTTGTTTTGTTCTATAGGTACGCTTTTATAAGGTACAATAGTGTGGATGAATCCATATCTGCTTATAAACAAGCACATGATTTAATGTGGGATACCAGAAGTATTATTGTTAGATTTAGAAGGCAGCGTGGTAATACTTGTCTTCCTGGAGAACCTAAATCTAATGTTAAAAAGGTTAAAGAAGAACCAAATAGTAATTCACAAATAAAAAAAGAACAGAAAGCTAATCATACCGAAAAAAATGAGGCAAAATTAGAATCTGACATAGGAAATAGAATACAAGATAATACTAGTAAAATGCAAAATAAAACATTATCTCAGGTTCAAGAACAAAATACAAATTTGCAATCATCTTCTTCTTCTACACCAACTTCAATTGCATCAGCTAAATCAGCACAACAACAACAACCATGGGTAAATATACTCATATACATTCTGTATATCAAGGAAATGACGAGAAAAAATGAAATAATAATAAAAATAATACCAAAACTAGATAGGGCAAACTAAAAATTAACCTTTCTTTCAGACTGGTCAACCACCTCAAATACCTTCAGCATCTGAAGCTCCTCCACCTTGTTCAACAGAAACAGAATCGGTTCCAAAAACGATAATGCTTACAGAAATTAAGGAAGAGCCAGAAGATTATGAAGAAATGGAATGTAATATTCGCTCTGATGATGATATAGATGATGACGATGATGACGATGACGAAGAAGAAGAAGAAGAGGAGGAAGAAGAAGGAGATTCAGGTGATAATGATGTTGATAATGAAGGCAATTGTGAACGTAAGGAGGAAAATATAGACAAAAGTGGAAATTTATCGTTAAATAATAAACGAGAAATTGCAGAAGTTAACGAAGCATCCGATGTATGTAAAACATATTTAATCACTATGTATATCATTTTAGATTAAGCACGTTTATAATAGTATTTTACGTTTATTGTAATTATAGTATATATTGAAAATAAAATATATTTTTGAGTATACATTAATTTTTGTTTTTTGTTTCAGCATCTTGACCAAATGTTCAATGAATTAGAGAACATGACTGGTGACATCAGTTTTTAATGCGTTGAACTGAACTCTCACACTGATTAATATTTGATTTAAAAAAAAGGTTGATGTTACGCAGAATGTGTACATAATTCTAGTTCAGAAGTGAGATAAATGTAACGAGTGAGACTGCATTTATTTAAGTATAATATTAGTAACTGAGTTATATTTAAATACTTTTGTACTGATATGTTTTTATCTTATAAATTTTTACGCTTACATATGCTCAGAAAATTTTTTATGTAAACAATTGTGAATATTATTAAAATTATTTTCTGTATTTTTAGTTAGATCTATTTTTTCTTAAAAACATTTTTTAACTCTCCAGATTAATTAGTATGAACCTTAACATTCTTTAAACTTTATTTTATGAATACTGAAAAGAATTATAGTTTTAATTAATTTAAATTTTTCTTTTCAAACTGGTATTAAAAACTAATATTTAATACATAAATTGGAAATCCTTGTTTTCTTTAATAATTTGCATTATGATTTCTATACTTGCAATTTATATTTCCAAATCAAAATTTTGATATGTAACAAATAAATGACATATAAGAGAAGTGTTTTTTTATGTAAAATAAACCATTGTGACTTATATTACCATAGAAGTGTTTTAATAAATTCAAATTAAGTAAAACAAGTATAAAATAATATTTTGCGAGAGAATCATAATTTGAAAATTAAATGTATTTCCGGTACACGCAAGTGCCACCTACTTCCTACCAGTCGAGCGGTAAGAAAGCGCGGGTATCGTTACCGGTGTAGTTACTGTTTTAATTGTTGGTATTTATTACATTTATCAATTGTGTGAACTAAAAGTCAAGCAAAATAGCAAAAATGTTTGAGGCACGTTTGGTACAGAGTGCGATTTTGAAGAAGGTGTTAGATGCAATAAAAGATCTTTTAACCGAAGCCACCTTTGAATGTTCTGATTCTGGTATTCAAGTACAAGCTATGGATAATGCTCATGTCTCCTTAGTTTCTCTTAATCTTAGAAGCGATGGTTTTGATAAATATAGATGCGATAGAAATTTATCAATGGGCATGAGTATTGCATGGTAAGACATTAATTTCAATATAATACTTATGAAGGTTATGGCTTCTCTCTTTTTTCCGTAATAAAATAAAGAGTAGATACTTTTAAACAAAAGAAGTACCTGTAATTCCTACTTTTTAGTAAAGACAAAATGTTTTATGTTCATATATATATATATATATATATATATATATATATATATATAACAAAGTGGAATTATATTAATTTCAAATAGTAAATGAAAATTAATAAAATGTTTTTAGCATGGCCAAAATTCTACGATGCGCTGGTTCCGAAGATACAGTGACATTGCGAGCACTGGATAATCCAGAAAATATTACATTTATATTTGAATCACCAAATAAAGAAAAGCTTGCAGAATATGAAATGAAACTTATAAATATGGACCAGGAACATCTTGGTATTCCTGTAAGATTCTATATATATTAACATATATGAAATTTTTCTTTTAAAAAATAAAATTATAGAATTTATTAATTATAACAGGATACTTCATATTCGTGTGTTGTAAAAATGCCATCTCCAGAATTTTCACGTATCTGTAGAGATTTGAGTCAATTTGGAGAATCTATAACTTTTGCATGTACTAAGGAGGGTATAAAGTTCAGTTCTTCTGGAGATTATGGACAAGGTAAGTCATTTTTTTTTATGTAATAAAAGGAAATGATAGGAAGGACTATATTAACTTATTTTTGTATGTTAATTATATAATACTTACATTAATTATATAAGCATTACGTGTCTGTAACATCTTGTAGTTAACACTATTCAAAAGTTATATAGCAACTGCCTGAAATTAAACGACCTGAAAAGTATTTGTTTGCTTGACCTTCATTGTTATGAAAAATAGACCATACATGTATTTATGTATATGTCTGTTTATATTTGTATATTTAAAGGAGATATTCCTTCCTGTAGTAAAATTCATTAAAATACAAATGAATTATGAAAAATATATATTGCAAAATGTAAAAATAAATCTATACAATGAATATTATTATAAATTACAGTTGCGCTCATGTAAATTATTTTTTTCAGCCACTGTTAAGTTAGCACAAACAGCAGATGTAGATAATGAAGAAGAAGCAGTAGTTGTCAATATGCAAGAACCAGTCAAACTAACATTTTCCTGTCGTTACCTTAATTGTTTTATAAAGGCTGGGCCTTTATGTACACAAGTACAACTATCAATGTCTAATGATGTGCCCCTAGTATGTGAATACAAAATTGGAGATATTGGACATATTCGATATTATTTGGCACCAAAAATTGATGATGATGAAGAAAATTAAGTTTTTATATACCTTCAGACTTTTAAACATTTTTTTTTAGTGTATAAGTCAATAACATCGTCAATATAATGTATTATAGTATTGCTTTAATTTCATGTATTTCCATTTTCTTGTTCTTGTATTTATCATATTATTAAAGATTAAGTATATTTCAAAATTTTACTAAAAACAGAATGATAGTATTGCTTAGATAAAAAGAAGGTATATTTTGATATTCATTATTGAGGAACGATTAAGGGTAATTAAAAATACTTTGTAGGTCATATATTTAAATTTTACATTTAAAAGTCATTTGGCTCGTCACAGTGTTAGCGCAACGTGGAATTGACACTTAGATTCATAATAGAGAGATTAGATTCATGACACGATCATGATTAACATGGTAATGTGGTGTCATTCTTATAAGATTCATATTGTTACCGTTTGATAAACTGTGACAATATTTTGATAATATTGCGTTTTTTACATGTAAGAAGAACTCAATATATTTCCAAAACATTTGATAAATTTTGAATTATGTGTTATTTCTTATATCCTAGCCTAATTAAAGTTCAAATTTTTCACTTATTTTTAATTATCTTATTTCTTATACCTTTTGTGTATAAGCTAGTTTAATATAAAAATACATGATTAGTTTACGAGCTGAGGGAATAAGTGGGCTACCATGGATGGAATAGCCTAGAAGTATACAGTTAAATCTTACATAATTTGGATCTCGTATAGTTACTAAATAATTATATATTAATCAATAGATGTTGATTTATACTATGAATTATTTCACACGCACATACTGCGAAGACTTGTATATCGTTAATCCTTATTATTACGCATTTAAATGAAACTTTTAACCAAAATAAATATTTTTCATATCTTGTTCTATGTTCAAGAAATGAATTTAAGTAGCAACAAAACATGACACTTTGGCAATAATAATCAGCCTCTTTGGTTTTAAAGCCCTGGTATTGCTTTTGTGTTTTTAACATAATAGCTTCGCACTTAAAATTAAAGCCATTATTTTTGTACATAATAAAATGATCAAGACGCATTCACGTACAATTACCGAATTTAATAGAAAAAGAGAATACTGAAGTTATTCATTTAAAATGTAATAAAACTATTCAAGCTGTTAATATTTGCTCATTTTCAAAGAAGATGCCACGCGCATCGATAACATTTAATTATTTGGACCAATTTGACATGCTTATGCGGGATTATCTATGCATATACTGTTCTTTCAGTCTATAAACATAATTTTAAAGAGTATGAGATGTTGCGTGACATTTACTTTGTGAATGAAGTATCAACAAGTAAAAGAACATGTACAATTGAAAAATTATGTAAGGGCTTAAGCATTCGTGTTGCCATTATTTCCATATAAGCTGGGATGTACATACTTGTCATGCAATGTCCTTAAATGCCTTAGTAAATTACTTTTTACATTAAAACCTTTTTGACAATAGGAACAAAGAAAAGGCTTTTCCCCTGTATGCGTTCTTTGATGAATTACCATCGATGCATGGCTTGGAAATTCTTTTTGACAAATGTTGCACAATTTTTGATGATTTTGAAGCCTTCTTTGTTTAGGAGGCGCCGAGTTATTCATTACAGCTAACTGCTCTTCTGTATGTTCTGTCTGTATATGGCGTACCCATTCTTGAGGCGTTATGTACATGTCACCACAAAGATCACATTTTAAAGGTGGAAAATCCTTGCTGTCGTCATCCATCTCGCCCTGTAAAAATAATGCATACAATGATAATTTTATTTAACATCCAAGATATTAAGTGATATTTTGTCGTTCTTACCTTCTTCCTTCTTCTCCTACCTTCAGCTATATCAGCGTGTGTCAATTCAATGTGTCTTACCCAGTCCGATGGCCGATGAAATGTTTGACTGCACATGTCGCATGTTAATGGGGTGTATTCTTCCTCCTCATCTGCGCTATGTACGATTTCCTATAATGATTAGTGTTATATGATTTTTTTTTACTAAAGGGAAATTTTTAGACACTTTTCACTCAAGAGAATGTTTTCAAAATACTACGTACCGGTTTTATATCGATCTCATGATCTATCGTTAATGAATCCGATGGATCCTCCATAGTTTCTTCCCAAATTGGTTCATCTTTCACTAAAAGATCCAGATTCAATTCGTTCTAAAACATGCGATAAAATGAAAATATTCTATTCCATATGATAAATTCTATTAGATAATATCATCTTACGTTTTCACCATCGTCGCTTTTAGTTTTGTTGGATTCCACATCGCTGTTAGTAGTTCTTCTTTTTTTCCCATTGGTCTCCAGATTTTCCATATTCTTATTCTTTTCGTTATTCTTATTTTCCTCCACAACCTTCGGTTCTGATTCGCTAATATTCTCCTCGACTTTCTCAGTACTCTTTCTCTCTGAGGTAGGTTTCTGAGGTTGAACATCATTTTGCATTGGCGTAGTCTGTTGCACATTATCGACAGTTTTCTCCGTACTTGGTTGAACCAATTTGATTTTTTGAATTTGACCGGTTAAAGGCGGCTGCTCCCGTTTGTCTCGATCCTTCTGACTATTCGATTGTACATTCTCCTTTTTACTTCCGCTATTGGATCTCCATAAACCGCGTACACGCAATATATCACCTGCTTTTAATACACCCTCTAATTGATCATTTGTCACGGTAGCTTCGCCGCTGTACATGTATTGAATCAGAATTTTTAATGTGCGATATCCAATTTCTGTCGGTAATACCTGCAGTGTAATGTTACACTATTGACTTATCTCGTATGATTTATCTATTAACAGGTCAGTAATGGAACGAGGAAAAGATATACGAACCACAATTATTGGAGCGTTTGTATTTGCACCGAAATGACATGTTTGAAAAATGTGACTGAGATACGACGAACAAGCGGCAAGGACAAATCGATGAGCCGCCACGTGCCGGCCACAGGACGTTGCTAACAAGACATCTGCGAAGGATTCTGAATGGAGTAACGTCGCGACAGAGCTGTGCAGATGCGCGCCATAACTGTGCCATTTAAGTTGATAATTCTCGGAAGGAACGATGGCCATGTTTTCTGTATCATCGACAAACAGAAAAAAAACATTTGTTACAGATTTTGTTAACAAACGATATCTATGTGGTAATACATATATTCCATTGTTATATTTGTTAAGCCTGTTGCATCGACCACGTTTCGTTTATATTCGTATAATTCTTGCATCGTGTATTTCAACAAAAGGAATTTATAAAATAATGCGCAATAAAAAATTGATAGACATTTGGAAATACAAAAAGATAACGATCTGTTTTATCGGAACTTAATAATTCTAATAATCTCGCAAAAGTACTATCAGATACTAAGAAAAGTAGTATCTTGTATATTATCGTTCCTTTAATATTTGCATATCGCTTCAATAGTAAACAAATAATCGTCATTTCATGATGATTATTCGCGATTATCTGATTACTAATATTATATTTGGATATAACCGTCGAATCGTTTGCAAATTTCTTTTCTTTTAATCGAACTCTGATCGCGGCATCAAATGTTTCCCGATATATTCGTTTCCGTTACTAAAATCACAGAAAAAAACATCACGAGGAAAATTCCTTTGATTACTTATGATGCAGGTTGGCTCAATTTCGATACAATATTAAACGGATTCGAACGGAGAACAGAGCATCGATGATGAAATAATTACGCACCCCACATTTATACCCTTATCTGAATCCTCTTTAACGTTCGTCCAACGATCGCGTGCACGTTGTACACAATGTCTTTGAGAAAAAATATCTTACTCGGGATGAAACGTCGTTGTCGCACTCGAAAATCAACGATCTTAGATCGTTTCCGTAGCGAGGATCATTGATTGCTCAGCGCGTAAACAGTTGTATGATATTGCCGCTCGTCGCACGAACGTCGAACCACAGAGAACTAAAAATCTCGGCTGCCAAGCGTTTTACAGCGCGTCGTTTCGCTGTCAACGTGGTTACCTGACGACATCGGCCAGAACTTCGCAACGCGTCACTCGGCTTCACCTCTCTCCCGTTTTTCTTATTTTAATTGTAACACGATAATCCTCAAGATCTGCGGCACCACACAGTGTATCTCGCACGCGTCGTTGGTGTTTTGAAAGGCGCTTCGCGCGGATACGGGACACGGGGCAGATATGAGCATCGAACCGCCGCGTAGGGGCCTAAAAATCGATATTTCGGTCTTTGCTCCATCCTCTCCGGCGGTGCAGCCGTGCTCGCTTTCGCGGCTAGGTAGGGTGCCCCCTGTTCATCATCGATTTTCCCGGCTACCAATCGCACGCATCCATTTATCGCATCGATCGCCCGAGCTGATTTCAGCGTTTGCGTCCGTCCGTCCATCCGCCCGCTCCACGATTCATACCCGTGCACCCCGCCATACCCGACCCCTTTCCCCATACCCTACTCCATATCCTATCCTCTGTTCAACCTCCCACCCTGAAACCACCTCGCCAGCTACTACCTTAAGCCGTATAGACGCGACTAAACGCGACCCTTCACGATCCTTTTCGTCAGCGACGCCGGATATCACGATATCACTTGGCTTGCTTCATCCACGTCGCTCCAATGTTGACTCCATTGCCTGTTGATATCTCTCTATCCTTCACGTCGCTTCTTGCCACACGATCCTTTTATTATATTCGGTTAATGCTTAATGTTGCTTTGCAAATCAGACTGCACCGATTACGTTAAAAAAGCGAGATCGAGAAAGTCTCTTGTCGCCCCTAGCGATGCGTTGTATATTGATTTTTTCAAATTTTCGTAATGATTTTACGACGCGACGATAAAACTCTAGGGTTCGGGCGAGTGAAATTTTTGTTGTTGCTGAACTCGTTCAATGTAAAAACATATCTTCGTTTGTTGAGATAGATGATTCTTTTTTTCTACAAAACATTTAAATTCAAATGGGGTTCTTGCTCGGATACGATAGTAACAGACATATATGTTATTAAACGGAGCTTACCTATTGTACGCTATGTTATTATATTGTTTAACGATCGATTTTTTCTTAAAAAATGTAGGTTGTTATTCAATACTATAGTAATGTAAATATTATCGAATAAAATGCAGCGATGTTCGCTCGAATCTCTTTATAAATAGTTCATTAACCTGAAATGCTGGATCTACAGATCTATAAGGCAATATTGCGGGGTTAGTTTATATATATATATATATATGCAGTAAAATTTTTAGGATCGCTGTTGCTTTGTTGCTAAACATACCTGAAGATGGCGTTCACAGTGAGATTCTTCGATTTTCAAGATTCCGTTTGAATGTGTACATGTATATGTGACAATGTACTGCATTGCGTCGACGACCCATTTTGCAGTAGGAGCGATAAGTTGCACACCCTCCTACCATTAAATAATCAATTCCATAGTTCGAACTACAGTTCTCTATGTGCATAATCAATTTACGTGTACATGGTTATTTCTTCGATGTATTTCAATCACCATTAGAAGCATATATTATTAGAGAGCTAAAAATTTATTTTGTATTATTTTCTAGAAGATCTACTCCTTCGTACAAACTTTGCTAGTAATATATAAAGTGTTTGAAGTGGTATTGCGATTTTTATGCGTTCTTGCGCTTTCAGAATCACGATTTTCTTTTATTATCGATTTCTCGCTAAAAGCGTTTCACTTGAAATCGAAATCGGTTTCTGTACTAGGTCACGTGGCAATAAGATCACGTGGCGCTTCTGCATACTCCGTTAGAGGGAAGCACAGATAATCTCGAGCAGGTACGACGGCCAACAATCCTTTCCCGTAAATACATACATACGTTATTGTCATCAAAGTAAGGTCGATTGACTAAAACGATGCAACGGCTTCCGAAAATGTAATGCACTTCGCGGCATTAAAAGCTATATCGAGAGTGCACAAGTGTTGTTTATGTGTCACAGTCAGAAGTGACCTAGTTTACCTAGAATTTTCTTTGGCTATGACCCTACAGTGAGTGTTCTTGAAGTCGGTGGCCTCCGTGAGACAGTAGCGATGCTGTCTCGAAAGTGAGTTCATGGCTGTTTATAGAATGCGGAAGAAAGTAAACGATACCGTTTAATCTGTTCAGATTGAGAATTTTTATGAAATATGAGTGTCATCGTGTTTTCTGCGAATAAAACAATTAGGTTACGTTGACGAGAAACACGGTCCTTTACAAGTACTAAACAGCATAATAGCATTTTGTGTGTCTGTGGTAGGGGTTTTGAGATGTTTTATTTATACAAAATAATAATGTGTGTGAAATTGCACAACATTAATGTTTTAAACTTAATGTTTTAAACATTCGTGAATAATCTTTATAAAGATTAGATAAAATAAAAAAATCCATATGAATCAGTGCAATTATCCATAAAATGTGTTACAGTTCATTGAGAAAGAGCAGTAGATCAAGATGAAATATGATTGTTCGAACACTCATATGATGACATTAAATAACCACTACATAACCCTAATGAATTATCTCTTACAAATTGGATGTTACATATTTGTACATACAAGCAGTGCATAAAGCAATCTGCTTATATTTACAAAATGCCGCACATAACACGAAAATGGGAACTTTTCCCAGGCAGAAATCGATTTTGCTGTGATGGCAGAGTAATGATGGCACCACAAACTGGAGTATTTTATGTGACTGTGTGCCTCATTGCTGGAACAAGTGGATTATTTTTTGCTTTTGAGTAAGATTATTATCTTTAAAGTAGAAATCATATATAAAATGAAATCATATATACCAAAAATTTGTTCTAACAGTTTTGTGTATTTTTTTCTAGTTGTCCATTCTTAGCAGTTCATATAACACCTGCTATACCAGTTATTGGTGGTCTGTTATTTATTTTTGTAATGTCTGCTTTGTTTAGAACAAGCTTTAGTGATCCTGGAGTTATTCCAAGAGCAACACTCGATGAAGCTGCCTATATTGAAAAACAAATTGGTACACACAAATATATTTCTTAGAAATAATTTTGATTAGTTTTATGTTTCAATATATTATAAAGTTATATTCAATTTTACATTGATTAATTTTATTATAATTAAAAAATTTGTCTTTTACATATTGGGTAAAGAGGTACCAAACAATGGTAATTCTAAAATGTACAGACCACCACCTCGAACAAAAGAGGTATTGGTCAAAGGGCAACCAGTAAAGTTGAAATATTGTTTTACTTGTAAAATATTCAGACCACCAAGAGCCTCACATTGTAGCTTATGTGACAATTGTGTAGGTATGTATACTTCTCATGATTTATTATAAAAATTACTTTTATGAGAATCTAGAAATATGTAATTATATTTTTAGAGAGGTTTGATCATCATTGTCCGTGGGTGGGGAATTGTGTTGGCAGAAGAAATTACAGATATTTTTATGCCTTTATCGTGTCCTTGGCATTTCTTTGTGTTTTTATATTTGCATGTGCTGTTACACATTTAATAATGCGTAAGTATATTAATTAAAACAAATGAAAGATAAGAAATTAGATGGTTCAATCTTTTATTTATTTAATTGTAGTCACAAGAGACGATAGACCATTTTTAGACGCAGTAAGGATATCTCCTGGAAGTGTTGTTGTAGCAGTTATATGTTTTTTCTCTGTATGGAGTATTCTTGGTCTTGCTGGTTTTCATACATATTTAACTACTAGCAATCAGACAACTAACGAAGATGTAAGCATTATTAATTTTAACCAGTTAGCTGTGGAATTTAGTTTTAGAAATCTCTCATGGGATAGATAAATAAAATTAAGCGATGACGAGTATACACATCAAATGCAGGGCAGATGCTCCTATTGTAAGTTTTACAACAAAATTAAAATAAAACGATGATCGCTTACATTTTTATTCGAAAAAATTAACAATTCATTGTTGAAAAAATTATTGTTATAAAAAATTTCAAAAAAGAAAAATTAAAAAAAAAAAAGAAGAAATTCAGTTGGTCTTTCCATTGTGGTATTTTTCTAAACAGATGACACATCTTCGAAGTGGATTTACTTTTGGTGACATAATTGGTGAAAATTAGGGAAATGTTTACTGATGAGACATGTAGGTTTTAAGGTTGAACTCGTAGTTGGTCGACCAACTTTTGAAGTTTGTGGTTGTTGAATTGCATATTCTTCAATAACTTGTTCAACACATTTGACAAAAAAATTTAATCGACTTAGTTTTGCGTTGTTTTTTAAATATAATACGTCTAAATAAAAAAGCACAACGTTTATAAGATGAAGAAATATTTACGTTAGTTTTTCTATTACATAATATATAATTCAGGAATACTCGATATAACAGGGAAAATAATCAACTGAGTTTGTAAAAAGGAATACATTATGCGGGGAATAACCGATATACCAAAGAAAATAATCTAATTTTTCTTCAATACATAGCAATTTTACTGGCAATATAAAGTAAACATACCATTAAATGACATTTTTATTTCTTCTCACTAAAATTTTGAGTTTTTATAGTAAATGGTAATTTTTTATTTTACACGACGAGTATACACTAAACGCACCGAAGTAAAGTTTAACGTGTATACACGTCAAGCGCTGTTAACTAGTTAATATTTATGTATTTAAAATTACTAAACAATTTTAAAATAATTTGAATCATTTTTACAGATTAAGGGATCATTTTCAATTAAAACAGGACAAGAAAGTTTTAATTTATATAGCCAAGGAAATATATGTGGAAATTGTTTCTATGTATTATGTGGACCAGCACCACCTAGTTTAATTGGTAATTCACTCTTAAATTCTTAGTATTTCAATTTCAATTCTTGGAGATGTTATTTACTTTTATCGATTTTTATAGATCGAAGAGGTATAGTAACTCCCGAATATCGTGCAGAGCAAGAAAGAGTTGGCGGTGACAGTGTAATTACTAATAATAAAACATATGGTACAGTGAAAATCGTACAACCACAGGTATTGAAATATTTATCAATTTTCTTGTATTTTATATATATCGTATTATATAATATATTATTATTTATATATCGTTTTTTTTTTCTTATCATTGCAGTCTAATGGTACAACTGTTCAAACAAATCCCAGCCCAGATCTCACAGGTTCTATGAACAATCTCGTTTCTGGTCAGCATTCACCACAAATTGAATCGATAAACGGTGAGTTAAGCCTTCTAAGGCATACTGCTCATTATCCCGAAGATCTTCCAAAATATCCACGTCGATATATTAATGACATTTATGCTCCGGCATATCCTCAGCAACACTGTTTTCAGGAACCTATGAAACATGTAAAGTATGATACAGAAATAACAAATCCAGATTTTCAAAAATATCCATGTAGATGTGAGGAAAATTTACATAAATATTCTCATAGATGTAGGGAAGAGTATCATAGATGTTCAGATAATAATTTGATATATGATCAATGTGTCGGTGATCAAAAATATAGTATTGATCTTCAAAAATATCCACAAAGATATTCTGAGGATCCTATACGATATAAAATTGGTGACAAAACTGCTTACACTGATCTCCAAAAATTTCCTCAATGCTATTCTGAAGATCCAATACGAATTTCTCAATCTCAACATACTCTTAAGTATAATAATTTAAGATGTACTGTTCATGGTTTAAAATATCCAATATCAAAGAACCTCTTGCCAACAGTTGTAATGTCACGAATATTAGGGGTAGGAGGAATGTCAATTATTGGTCAAAATGCAATAGGACTTGCAGTTAACAGATTTGGTTCAGGACCTTTAACTAATGCTTTTTCTTATGTAGAAAATTCTTTATGTCCAAGTGATAGCACTGAAGAAGATCTTTTAAATCGGAGATTTATCATGAGCTCAATAAGCGATAATGATGATATTTAATGTTCTTTATAAGATAGTTTTCTTTCTTTATGTTTCTTAAATAATATTATTCCATCTATTGAAGAAAATTAAATGGCTATAATATACTTGTTAACAAATTTTTTAGTATGTCAGAATCAAAATAATATAAGTTCTAATTCTCTCCCTTTACTATTAGCAAAAGTTTATATAAATAAAGTTTTGATGTATATATAAATATTAGTGAAGGTAATAATATCTAAAATGATATTTATAATAATAACAAAGATAATCATTATTATGATGATTGTTCATGTTTTCTCATATTATAACTTATATAGATCTTTATAAACAAAGAACATTCTAGTTGAATTTGATTGTTAACAACAGAGATTTATTTATTTTTCGACTGTTCAATTTGGTATTGAACATATAGATCTTTTTTTTAAAAAAGAGGAAGGAGAAATTAATATTCTTGTTATAATGTTATATATCCTGACTGAGAATGGGACTGAAATATTAATTTCATTATAACTTTTAATATTTTATAATAATATACTTTTTAAAAATACGCGGATAATTAAAATTATTTGTTTTTACAAACAAATGGTATATGATATATGTAATTCAAAGTCAATTTTACTATGTTAATCTTTAACATTAAACAAAAATTAATTTGAATATACAGATTTGAACCATCATCAAATGTATAAGATGAATTTAAGTTTTTTACTGTTTAGCCATACTTTTTACATGATTCAATAAATTGTATTTCTTTGTTGTTTAAAAATTACGTCCTGTTATCGAGGGCTCAGAGCATACCATTTGGTAAGTTAATTTTGCTTTATTCCACTCGTCATTGTGTGTATGTTTAATATGAATGAATTGATATTTATTAATAGTTGTTAATAAACACTTTAAATACAATATATACGTCTCACATTATTGGAGACTAATTTCAAAATGTTATATCAATTTAAGGGTTTATGGATTGTGACTAATTAATTAGTTCTTATTACGGGCACTGGGATTGTGAAAGTACAATATGTATATAAGTATATGTATAAATAAATATGCACACAGTTTCACATATGTAAGGGATATTTTATAGATTTATGTTCATATGTGTAATATCAAAATTGTATATTATACAGCAATGATCATGTAAGTTATTTATTACTATGATTTTTGGTTTTAATCAATATGTACACATAAGAAAAACATTAATATGTCACCTTACCGCCTGGGATATTTTCTTTATTGCAGTTTAGTTTTTATTTATCTTATTCATTTATGCAACAAAATTATACAGTCAGTACTGCACTTTTGCAATGAGTTGCATTATGTAATTTATGTTGCTAATGAGCGTTTATAACAGCTTATTATTGGACTTCAATGGCAATTATTGAAATTCTAATATCTTTTGTATATTGTATATGACCTGTATATATATTTAAATAATTTTGTACATTTTATTGTTATTAACATTTGTTTTTAGGTAGTACTACAAACAGTGTGAGTCAACTTGTTACCAATGAAGTACCACTAGCATCACTTAATATAGCTCCAATTGATATCGATGAAATCGCTCCGCTGCCTTCCCGTCAAAGTGTTGTGGTTTCATCCACGTTAGATACGTCCTCTATACCTTCGGTAACTGTAACAACACCTTTGTCTGCATCTAGACTTAGATTGTTACAAGATACTACCATGATAGAGTCTGCTTTAGACTTAGATTCGCTGGAAGATGCAAGCGTTGGTAGAGGCAGTCAAGCAGGACTTATAAAAATGGGAGCAGTATAAATAACTGAATCTATTTTATCTAGTTAGATTTTATCTAGTTAGATTATAGATTAAGTTTTTATCTAGTTGGATCATAGACTTTTAAAGTTTTCGACGCTTATCGAAGAATAGTGCAGGTCGAACTTTACCGTTTTCATATTGTACCTGTAATGTGTATGTACCATCTTACAAATTTAATAATTATTATATAGCTTACAATATGTAGATGCACAAAAACCGTGCACGAGTAAAAGAGTAGAATTATTATTTGGTTTGTGGCGAATTTATTTAAATTTTATTAATTTAATAAAGGAATAGCTTACTGGTGTAACATGTCTTTGTTTTTGATCTGCACTATTTATTCATTACATTTAGCATTGTTAATTTCATTCCAGCCATTTACATCTTTCTTTTTTCATTATATGAAATTAGTAAATGAAAATATTCCCTACCTACAATATATGTATACCTACATATAAAATGTGGTGATTTAACATATTATGATACTCTTACTGTTATACATAAGCAGATGATATGTGAATAAGGAAAATGTACTACTTAATTATCTCTTAACATAAATTTATATCTATTTTTCTGTTAATATAAACTCCAACTTCTTATTTTTGTCATGCAGTGTATCCAAGTAATAGATTTCATTTTTAACTGCAGTAATATCTACATTTCAAAATCTCCATCAAATAAAAATGTATCATTAAATATCGAATTAAAAGCACTGA
This sequence comes from Bombus confusus, assembly GCA_014737475.1. Taxonomy (NCBI): domain Eukaryota; kingdom Metazoa; phylum Arthropoda; class Insecta; order Hymenoptera; family Apidae; genus Bombus; species Bombus confusus. Next base: position 34,046 of record JACXIV010000176.1, read on the forward strand.
GAAAAAGTGTGATAGTTAATGTGTGTGTAAATTGTATTATTAAAAAATATGCATTTACGCGAATACTACTAAAAATCAGAAAAAACTACAATTCTTAAAAATTTTAGTCTTAATTTTATTACAAACTAACTGCTACTAAAAGTATGAAGTATTATTTAATCTTACTTTTCTACATTGGTGAACTTTTTCATAATTATCTCTTTTATTCAATTTGCTATGTACAGTGTAAAGAGAATTTTGTAAATATAGGAATTTTCATATATATTAGCATAGTTTTGCAAGCATTTGATCAATTTATTATAAAGCAAAGTGAATTGTATCAAGCATTTTCAAAATAGAAATTCACTGCATCATTTATAAATAATTTATGCGTCGCCATTGCATATCATTATTTAATTTGATGTAATCAGAAAATAGACATTATTTATACAATGAATTAATGAAAAAAGAAACGATTTTACTAGTTGTCATTTTATCTTATACGGATTGCCATTATATTGATTTTGAGAGTATTTTTTTTTGTACATATTGTGAGTGTATAATATTATATGTATATACTGTGTAGATGTTATTATGATAAGATAATGTACTATAAGTTAAAAATACACCAATATGTTATATCATATTAAACCTACTACAAAATTCTTTAGCAGGTATAAAATGATGATGATGATGCACATAGATAATGATTAGTACTACTCAAAGTGCAGAAATTAAGTACTACAGGTAATAGGTAAAAGTATTTTTATTCAGTCGTTTTACATCAATTATGACACCAAATATTGGAATAAAATTATTGATACAGTGTTGTTTTTCGTAGATATTTTCAATGTTATACATAACTTATAATATAGGTTAATAATTTAATACTTTTACACAATAATTTACTAACAATGCAAACGGTTGAAGTCTATATGCATAAATATATCATCATCGTGTTAAAGCAAATGTTGTTTTTATTTATTATCGTTTTCTTTTGTACTCCCAACATCATGATGATTTGTGTTAAAAAATGTACATATATTTTACATATAGTAAAATACAAATTCGTTCTTTTATAAATATTATAAATGCTCTTGTATAATAATGGCAAAAATTACGATTAAAACAGCAATACCGAAACCTGCAATGTATACTCGTATTTTATAATTCCTAAATGACTCTAAATCAACATCAACACTTCTCACATCAACATTATTTTGTGAATAGAATTCTCTGAGATCTGTTAAAAATAAATTTTATGTTAGTACACATACATATATATATATAAATACATATAATCTTTCAATCAAGCATGTAATACTTATTAGCTTTGAATTCAATGTAATTTTGAATATTACTTAGCATGTAATACTTACTAGTTTCGAATTCAATGTCATTTTTAATATTACTTTCCTGAACCTCTAAGTCTAGGATTTCTTGCAATGATAAAAGAGTTTCTTGAGATCCCTCACCAGGGAATAGGTAGTCTGATAATGTTACTTTACTTTCAGGCAATGTTATTAATACTCTTCTTGGAGGTTCGTGTAACGTTATATTTTCTGAGAAATTAATGAAATCAACAAATTTTTATAACTATTTAATTTATTATATGTTGAAATAGATACCTTCTGGAGATCCATTTTCTTCATCAATTAAACTATCTAAATGCATTTCTAATCTACTTGCTAATGACCTTATTATGTCTTGCTTTATCGCGGCACTAGCTTCTTCGACAATTGCTTTTTGATGGACGAAAGTTCTACTTACTAATTGTCCAATCAAATGTATAGATGCATTGCATGGTGTTATCCTCACATCTGAGTTAAAATTCTTTTTTTGCTAATAATTCACAAGATAAACTGTTATATTTATTTATGTTACTATATACTATTAAAGACAAGTACTTACACATGGAACGTATAAATTAATTTGAATTGATCGGTTATTATTATTTTTTTCATTATTTCTACCATTTCTTTTTTCTTTCTTTCTTTTAGTAATTATTAGCTCTAGTCTATCATCTGGGGATAGAACTTCCCCTTCAATAACGATAACGGAAGATTCAATGATATCTGATACACTCTTTAAAATATCTTGTAGTTGTTTCTTAAGAGTTTCTGGGTCTTTATTAGCAGTAATGGGAAATAGATGATCAAAATCAATAAGTGCCTCAAGTTGATGCCATTTGGTTGCTTTAGCTTGAAATTTCCAATCTGCTGGTATTAATACTTCCTCATAGATATCTACAGATTTACAAGTGTATCTAAAAAAAATAATAGAAAGTTAAACAGTGACCAAAAGTAATTGTTAAATACATTATAATATATCATACTCTTGTGTAACACTATTATAATATAGAATAAGATATTCTTCATTATTATCCCCACATAAATATTTATTAGATGATAAATCTTCTTGGATTGTTGTAAGAACAGATATTAATTTTTGTGCATTATTATGATTACGTGAAATATCCTTTGGACCTACAATAAACATTCCAAGGACATGCATTCCACCAGGTAACATTCTAGTAACCTGTAAACAACAATATTAAAGATCTCTTTATGACTCTAAATTTTAATCACATTTATTTGATACATTTAAAATGAAACGAATACATACATCTATAGCATGAACTGCAACCCAAAACTCATATATATCTTTTATTGCTTTAATGTGGTATGCATTAGCAGCAGTATTTTGTTCATGTTTTGTTTCGGAACTAAGCAATGTTTCTTCTACGACGTATTTACCAGGAGTTAATGGTGGTGTTCTTGCTAAGTGCACAATATAATCTTTTTCACCAGCACTCTGTAATATTAATCATAATTTATGTTAGATGATATACAACAAAATCATTGAAACTTTGACAATATTGCAACCTTTCATCTAAAGCAACAATTCCAAAAAGAACATAAGTTAAATAAAATTGTATGTATTTCGACAAAAATTCTATAAAAATGTACGATTTATATTAATTCAAATGATTCAAAAGAGTCTATTAAGAAGTACATATGTTAGGACAAGTGACAACAGCAGAGATGACGTAAAATTGGACATACAAAAATCGAACCTGTCCTATAATTAGCCCTATCGTGTATTCATCTGGTTTTGCTAATGACATCAAATAATTATGAAGACGTTGTTCTGCATATACAGTTCGCCTCATTGCTTTTGATGTTTTTGTAAACACGTAAATTGTATCACAGCTCCTTATGTTAAAGTTACTAGTGTTACAATTGGTTGTACAGCGTACAAACCATTGACTAAGAATAGGATAGACTATGCATGCAATGCAAAAAAGTGTTCCACAGGCCCTGGGTCGGGCTATCCAAGCTACGTAGTCCCTTATAATATTTTAGTATCACATGCGACATTATCGGTTCAGTATAGAATAAGATACCAGCGCTATTGGAATGGTAGAAATTATAATTAATGATATAAGGAGGAGAGGTAGAAGAAGAAATAGGGGAAAATTAATTATTTGTTAATAAACCAATGCTGGAATATACAAGAGTACTATTAAGATTCTCTGACAATGAGGATTTAATGGAATGGCTAGCGATTGAACGACAGATAAATTGCGACGGACAAATGAGGAAAACCTAAGGAAAACCTTTCGAGAAATAAAATTGGAAAATGAATGTGCTCAGCTGTTGAAAGATAATAAAGATTTGATATTTTCGTTTCATCTTCACAATCTTTCTCCTGTTTTCTGTCGTTATTTCGTTGGATGCCAAATGAGAAATGTTGTCTGTTTTTAATATAATTTGAAATGTTCACCTTAATATAATCCTCTTAACTTTAACAAGATCAAAATTCATGGAATTAATAAATTTGAGTCAGTAACGAAAGTAAGATGAATAAAAAGCGTGGTTAGTTACGGGGTTACACAAATTAGTCGTTACGTCTTCATGTCTTTACATCTTACCAAGAGTCAATTGTTTTTTCTATTTTTATTGTTTTTGTAAATGAACACACATGTAAAACAGATACCAAAGATACATACATTTCATCAGAAATATTATTCACTGTTTACCGATATATTATTAGAAAGTTGATATTTAGGTTTTACTATAACAGAAACATTGTCGCGATGAAAATAAATCTAATGTTTAAATCTAAAACATTATCGTGTATAAAAAATATATTAAAATTATTGTATCATTCCACTGAACCATTATCGTTTGAAAGTGATTATTTTCTTTTCTTCTCTAAAAAATATAGTAAACGATTCATTTCTCCCTCTTAGGCAACTTACAATTAGTTTCATTATTGTGTGATTTTGTCATTCTCATATTTGTTTACCTCGGATAGAAAAGTAGAAATGAACTTTTCCATAGAATTGTACAATTAAATATGTTCTTATTTATGCTAGTGTGCAATCAAACAGAGTAGATCTCTAACTTTAAATTTAAATATACAGTTTCTTATATATGCTAAATTGTAATCAAACAAGGCAGATCCCTAATTTTATAGGTTTTTGTATATGCTAATGTTCATTCCCTTAAACACTTGGCCGCATGATGCAGCACTTGACTGTGAAATAACTAGAGCTACGTGCGTGAACACTCTCATTTTCTGTCTGACTATATATATCGCAAATATCCGAGGTAATGCGAAGAAAGTCGAAGATTGTCGAACATTACCGATCCATAGAATCCCGATCAGTAAATACGTACGTATGTATGTATATGTGCAAAGAATAACTTATGCTACATATAGCAATGTATTCATTAAGATGGTTGCTTTTTTAGACATCTAGGACATATATTAAATAATTAATAAATTGTCCCATTTCTTTATAGTTATATTTCTATATTTAGAAATGTAACTCTCGTTGTCAGGATGCATGCGTTCATGAACAATAGGGCATGACAGCATGAATACGCTTTATTAAATAAATTATATACAGGTTCTCTCACATACAGACATTGTCGCATCATCAAAATGCTACATACTTACTAAATAAAATATAAATTATAATACGAAAAGATCTTCGACTACAATAACATTGACTTTAGAGGCCTTTACTACTGAATTAACATGTGTAGTTCCAAATACTCTCGTTCTTTCACATATTGAGGCTTGCAATTATATCTTATTATCATAAGTAAATAAATTTTTTTAAATATCGTCTTACAGATTTTGTTATCACAAAAAAATTTTGTTTAAAGAAATTTTATGAAAAAGATATAAAATGTTGATTTCATTACAAACCCCGAGTAAGAGAGTATTATCATTCTTTATGCAAGTGCCTAAAAGATATAAAAAAGGCTAACGTATGTATCAAATGTGAAATCTGAAAATGATTTCATGTTCCTTTTTCGTACCAATTCCTTCTCCTTTGTTGTGTCCCCCATCCAGGACTCTTTCATATATCTGGTTTATAATAATAGATATTATTAGAATTATCACAGTCTGTGTATTTACAGTTTAAACGTTAACATAATATCCTTCTTAAATTAATTTAGCAGCGTTCTTTTTTTCGTGTGATGTTGTTTTGAAAAGAACCTTAGGGGAATTAGCTCTATCGTTGTGCATGGACGGCAGAGCATTACGGAAGAGAAAAAATATCTTCAATTTGTATAAGATAAAAAGAAAAATAGGGAAAGAATACTTTAAAGGCATGCATATCGGAACTAATGTTTCTATAGCTACTGGATAAATCTGCGTATCGTATGAAATAATATCAATAACTTAATTATTAATTACATCTTAAAGTTGGACACGTCTTATTTGTATCTTGTATTTACACCTTAAATATTTATACAACGTTACGCGATAAAAATCTGAAACGTTTTTCTGTACTTCTTCTTTTTTATCAAACATTTTCAGTTTTGTTTTCTATATATTTGGACGTTAACAAATTATCCATTTTCTAAAATTCCTCAATCATTGAAGATCATTCAAACGCCCAACAGAGTAACATATTCTATTCAACATATAAGGCAGAGACGAAGGACATACAATTAATAAAAATAGAAGAGATACGATAACTTTCTGAAAATTATACAAGTAACGAACTGAAGGAATCATAAATTATCACAACTATGATTCACTCATTTAACTCTCCATAAAACTCTCATCAAGAAAAAAAGATATCAATATCTCATGATAATTCCGTTCAGAAATTTCAGTTTCTTGTGCTTGTAATATCCGTTCTTCCTACTGTCTTCCACATAAATTAATGCCCTGCCTATCTTTCTCAGATTTCTTCCTTAAAAGAAATTTGTAATGATCTTATTCCAAGGACCTTCCTCTCATCAAACTTCGATCGAATTCACAGGAATTAAAGACTCTAAATAAACTATTCTTCAACAAAAATGCACAACTTTCTTAAGCAGTTGGATAAACAAATGACAATCATTCCGTTTTATCGTATTCTGCACGCTGTACATTTTAAACATTTTAGAATACCAAGTATTCTATCGTGCGAATCCGAGAAAATCTGTGAGTCTATCGTTCCAATCGTGAAGCCAGTGAGTGGGTCCATGGCTCGGTTGCCTCTGTTTGCAAGGATTGATCTCTGACTCCAAGGGCATATACTCTTCGCCCCTGATGCAGAAATAACTCTTTATCGGGCTTCTACACATTGGACACCGATCTAGTTTGCCAAAGCAGGATGCGCAGATACAAGTATGTCTGCAAGGCAGCAAAGCACGCGACAGAGGAAAGTATTGGCAAACGACGCAGAGTTGTTCTCCGGCTGTGTTCCATAACGATCCCTCGGGATCGCCGGTCCCGGAGGCAACCAATGCGCCTCTAGTCGAGCTACCGTTGTTGTTACAAGGTTCTGCGAGGGCTAGAGCTGAGCCTAGACCCGAAGACATGTCTCCTTCATCGTAGTTTGTCGAGTTACCGGTAGCTAGGTATAGTTGCTGCAACAGAAATAGTTTCATCAGTACAGAATTTAATATGTGCTTGAGATAGAAATATGGTGTGTTTCATAAAACTATGAAACCACCGTAAAATCTTCAATCTTTATATAGGTACCAGGTATCAGATGAAACACAAGAAAATGATTAAAATATTGATCAGTTAGAGTGATAAAAGTTATCGTTACAATTCTATTTTATTGTACCTTAAACTCAACTTTTGTGCAATAAAATGTTCTGTTATATACACTGTTATAGAACAAGTATAAATTAGTTCTTTGAAGAAAATTATCTCTCATCACGTTAACATATAAAAGTATATAACGCAATATATAAAAATTGAAAATTTTCGAGTGGTTTTCTTGATGATGAATTTGAATATAGAGGCTTACCTTAAGACAAGACAACTGGCCATTCGCCTGTTTCAGATATTGCGCCAAGATCGAGGTTGGTAAAGTGCACACGCTGTCTTTAATGTGGACAACGTTTACCAGAGCCACCTTGCAAGGGAAACAAAACCGAATAAGCTAATGCAGTTGTAGTATTTGTATTTAAATGTCCGTTTGGTTTAATGAGAAACCCAGTTTAATTAATGATAATAGGATTGTAATCGAGTCACGCAACGCTTGTTATATTTTGACGATATACATTAAAGTAACTGCTCCTTTGCATTTCATTTACAGTTATACGTTATTTTCCGCATTACAATTATCACTGCATTTACAGAATTTAAATCGTTTCACAAAAGTTTTAGCATAAATTAGCGATTAAGATGATCGATATTTTTGTAAAAATTCAGAAGATACCCACGGTCTCGTCTGGATGAGGATCTCCATTATCCCTGCGAGTTAAGAAGATTACTAAAGGATAACAAAGTCTAGGTGGTGTCCCAAGTTCTAATTCTGGCGCCGGAAGCGACAATCTCAATGTTTCTTCACCGTGTGGTTGTCTACTGTATTTCTCGATCAAGGAATTTTCATTGCTACTATTAACGGCACGTTAATTACGATATAAATGTTTACAACTTATAAAAGATAATTAAAAAAGAAAAAGAAGGAAGAATATGAATTAAAAGAATGAGGAAGAGGAAAAGAAGTAGTTTTATTTTTTATTTTAGAAAAGGATACGTTTGTGGTGGCGTGAGATACTGCGCGTGACCTTGGAGAAGAGTGCCGTTCAAGGACGCGTCTCTAAGGGTGCTCCAAGGTTTCCAAAGCGCCAAGTGAAGTTCCCTTATACTGACGCCCCAAAGCGCCTGCAGAGAGTACTCGACTTGACTTGATACTTCGCATTCTACCTCTGTAACAAGGAAATAAGAGGACATTTTAGTATTATACCTATATACAGGGTGATGTATCAATAATGTTAGAAGACTTAAAGCTTGTTCATATAAAAGATATATTCCTTCGCTTTAAGGACCATTTGTTACTATTACAGCGTGGGATCCTATTTTTTACTGACTAAATTTACATCTCTATTGCTTTTAAATTTTCTGCTCGAGCATATCATCGTTAATTTACACAAACGATTATTATACAAGTAATACGTTCATTATATTCTACGACTACTTAATAGTCATGGAAGATCATGGAAAATCATAAACTAGTGGAACGACTATATACCTATTGAACGTTCGTTTTATTGCAACGTAATAAGAGCTGAGAGTAACTTAAGAAAAGAGTTTCGCAGCGATATGTTAACCGTATTATTTCACATCGTGACGTTACTCGAAATGATTATGTAACAAGCCTACTTTCAACCTTTTTTTCCCTCTCGTCTGGTTCCAAGATATCTCGGCCAACGGGGTTTTCAGGTCATGCGTGAGAGGACAAACCACAACGTACTTCCTGCAGGTCTAATTCTCGCGAATGCTCATTGTCCTCTGTGAAGGAGCACCTAGGAACCCTACTCGTTTCGTGGTTATTAGAGTACCATTTACGATCTCTGCTTCTACTATCTAGATCTCTTGTGTTTCAATATAATAATTGGCTGGCAGCTGCGTCATATCAGCCTTTCAAAGGCTGTACTAATCAACTGCATAAATTGAAAAATGGAGGAAAGTGATGTGAAGTTACGAGCGTTATCTTGGAATTCTTTATGCCATCTTCTGCTTGTCGACGAACTGACTGAAGAAAATCAAATCGAGAAATTTTTCTAAAAGCGGGTTCGATTAATTCAAGACAATCGTGAAACTATTTCGAAGCTTTAATCTCGTATCGATTAAATTTAGATTTAAAAAACGTACGAAGTCGGGGCGTATAACATTCGAAACACAACTTATTTACAATAATTATACTGGTTATACGCGACATGGGATACGTTGAACTTTGCGAAGTGATAATGTGTATAACTATTCCTCGAATGAGTCACCGTACCACGTATCTCGAGAACGGTCTTTCTAAACTCTTTGACGTCAACTATAATTCTGAGCTCCAGCAGGTAATATGTGTAGTATATCCATAAACCTTTCCGTCAACCTTGTCACACTTATCCACGCTAATAAAACGACAGGTAGATCTGTTTACCAAGCGAATTAACGAATCGTTGTGTTCGAAGAGAGAAAGAAATAATTGCAGACGACGTCTTGGGAGGAAAAACGACACAGGAAGCGGAGAATCGTGACCTGAATCTCGTAATCTCAGGTCTTGGACCTCGAGTTACTTCTCAATTCGAGGTTCAAACAGGCAGACTAGTCAAAAATTCTCGTCGTTCACGGAGAGACTACCATCGAGGAGATTGTTTCGAGATCACGCGGAGCTGGTGTGAACGAAAGTGAAAGCTGCCAAGATGGATCGTCCAACGTGGTAGACTCCGACGCAGACGAATTATTAAATCGGCCATTCCACGGAGCCACGAAATAGCAGAACACTGAGTTCTTTTTTAATCGCGCTTTGATCGTGTCTACGCGAGAGGTCTTGCGACAGAGTTCATCTTGAGACGATCGGTGATCCACAAACCGAAGATCTGAAGATTCAGATTGGTCAAGTTACTTGTGTTCAAGCTTGTGCTCGTACAGGTCAATAATAGCGCAATGAAAACAGTATAATTGCGAATTAAAGCATAGCAGAGCCATTCGTGTCAAAAGAGAGTAAAAATAAAAATAAAACTTCTACATCGGCGCAACAATTCTAATGTAACCTGGATGCGCCTCGAGGTTCAGCTTACATTCTCATATATTTTTCTCCTATTGCCAGGTGATATGGCAAACGCAAAATTGCACAATTTCGAGTTAAAGCATGGCTGGTCAAGCATAACTGGAGTGGTTGGCAAAGACTTAACACGTAGGCTGTGATAATGAGCTGTGCGATGTGGGTCAAACTTCATGAATGATATCCTAGAAGTTCTGGAGGGAACACGGGTCCGACTTTTGCAAGGTAGACTAGTATACCTGAAACGTTTGAAACTCTAGAACATTCTGTATAATCTGATATTAATCTGAATACTGAACGTTACAGTCTTAAGTTTAAAAAAAAGATTGAGCTCCAAGCATCCGTCGAGTACGTTATTCGACATCAGAAATCCCAGAAACCTGATTTCTCGATTCTTTCAAAGTTCGTAAACGGAGCTTCTCTTCGAAGAGCTTCATCCTGCATAGAGTTAATCCTAAGAAATGATTTAACGCGAGTCCAACTAAATTGCACTGTTGGATGCAAAAAGGCCTCGGAATATGTACGCTCTTCTTGCGCAAAACGCGTAAATAAAATAAGAACTTTAACGTGCTTCATAAATTTTATTTTCCTATCTCTAAAATTGCCGACGTCACGGCAAATTTTGAGAATTGATATCGGCTTCAGAACAGAAATAGTAAATTTTCCAATAGAGATAGTTTTATTTTTTAACGATGTAATAAGGTAACGAAGAATTCAGAATGGATGATTTGCAGAATAATTATCTCCTTCAGGTATAAGATATGAGAAATATGTGCATTATTGTTGCGATTTATAGAAAGAAAAATATTCATTGCGTTACGTATGATGACATTTAAAATATGAAACTTACACCGTGCAAAGTTTAAAGTAAAGTCACTACAGGCTCTAAAAGTTTACGATTGACATTGAAGTTCTGCTTGCATTCAACATTACAATTATCAATGATTGACCTATCTCGATCGCGAGGATTCGCGAACCTTTCCGATCGACGAATACAACACGATCGATTAGTCGAATGGTACATACAACGATGGAATGGATCGGTGAAAGGCCAGTCAGCCAACCAGATCAACTGCAATCGCACAGTATATTGCACTATGATCACCCACGGTTTGACAAAGTGAACACACATAAATCTCTTGCCATTCGGTAGGTGATAATAGACCATTTACCGACAATATAGTAATTTATTTTTGACGAAACTGGTTTTTGATAGGGGTAAAATTTAATGGCAATCCAAGTTTCAAGTGTTCGATTTACAGGACTGTAATTAACCCAAATTCCAAGGTACAGTTCAGTGGCTCGGTTTCGTGACGCGAAACTCTTCCATATCTTCCTCGCAATCCATATTTTCATTTCATAAGTGAAGTCGGTTTTCGTTAAATAGTTATCGAAGAAGCATGCGTTCGAAGTTGGTCGCTTAGAAAATATTCGAGGCTCTACTTTACGCTGCTGGAAATTTTAAGTCTTGAAACTCTTTCGTATCTCTCATAGAATCTATATTTTCAATTTTCTAAATAAAGTCGGTTTTCATTAAAATACTTATCGAAAATGTTTGCGTTTGAAGTTAATCATTTAGAGAATGTCGCGAGTTTTACTTTACGTTATTAAGAACTTAAACAAACAGGTTTGCTATTTTTTTGCAGGAATCTTTATTCCCATACTCGCGTTGATGGCTGAGTTTTTGCGTTACTGTACAACAATTATAAAATAGGAATGGTACCAATTACAAGTTATATTAAAATTCTTAATATAAAGCTTTCGTGTAATATAAATCTCATGTAATATGAAGAATACAAATATAATATAAAGCTGATAATCATATAGAATCAGTGTATATAATATATAATACGATTAACGTCCAGATCAATAAACTGCAACGCGAAGGCAAAGGAACAAAAGCGATGTTCTATAAAACCTACTGAATTATGATGATAACAGCCAACGTGGAATAGTTGATTATCAAATATCGTTGCGTAATCGGAACAAACCCGCTAATCCGTTCGCTCGGTTGCACCGTTGCACCAGCTACTCGTGGAAATCGGACCATTTTGCGTGCACATACCCGTCTCTTTCGTTTACGGGGTAAACAGAACGTACAGTGCAATGGTAGTTGATCACTAGAGCGATTACCGTAACACCTACGTAACCCGGTGAAATTGTGAAATTACTTTTTCTTCTCCATTTGCGGATTCCAAATAATAAAAATAGAATCGAAGGTCGGCGTTCCTTTATTGCAAGAGATAGTGAGAACGACGATAATTAAACAGCCGCTAATGTAACCTGATCGATTGCTAATGAGTTCGTATTGACGCGAATTAATTTTCATTTGTTTCGATCGACACGAGCTCAAACGGAAATGGTGATTCACGAGACTTTCATGAATGGAACAATAGTTATAAAATCGAACGGAATACGGTACGCAAAATAAAACGTTAATTCCTCTAAAGGTACGAAAAAACAAAAATTCTCGTGAATATCCTTGAAACTGCTGCCTGATAAATCACTTTATTTCGCGTCACAATTTAACGTTAGTCGTATTGATCGATCTCGTGTCCACTTATATTTCTAAATAAACTTGTTAACATCATCGACTGTATCCCTTCATCCTGTAGCAGTAAGATGGAAACCAGTATCTCCGCCTCTTTGTCTCGTCGATGGGTTGCTACGTGTCTCGAGCGATACTCGAGGCTTCTTTTTCCCCTGTTTGAACCGTGACTCAACCACTCAGCCAGAGTATTCCAGGCAATGGCAACAAGAGCGTACTTGCTCTTTCAAAGTCTGCTTTTTCTGCATGGTTTAGGCGCACAGAGCGAGCGAGCGACTTTTCGACGCGGTGTTCTTGCTGCGTCATATTTGTCTTCGTTGTTTTTAATTGGGGGAACAAAGAGAGACATACGACGCAGCGTCAAAAGGTCGCTCGTCACCACCAAACTTTAATTGGCACGGGGAAACGCGTCTTCTGAGAGACCGATCTCTTTTACAATTTTTTCATCGCGAATTACAAACTTGAATATTTAAATGAATACTTAAACTCGTATCTAAAGCGCTAGATTATCACTTCTTTCGTTTGTGGAAAGTTTATAGAATTTAGGCGATAGAGAAAACTGATTGTCATAACCGGATTGCAAACGCACAGAGATTTGCTTCATCTACCGAGTACTCTACTTTGAGTATCTTATGTATACATATACCTTTTTAGTTAGTAAGAGTACTGTGTCTAACTTTTCCTTGGTTATTGCTTCATTGCAAGAAACGACGAGAGATCAAGATTTATCTAATTTTTGGAGAACGATAGATCCAAGTACCAACTCTACAGCGACCTTGACTCACTTAGAAATCCAATAGATAAAACTGAATTCTTCAGTTAGGTCAAGATTCGTATCAAGTTAGTCATCATCACTACAGATACAGTCAAGTTCATCTCATCGTACAAACTACGCTATTTTTATCAAACGTACATATATACAAACATAAAACTTGGGAATTACTTCACAAACGTAGCCATGTATACGCGATAATATCAGATTATTTCGTTCCTTGAGATTGTAATATAGGTTGTAATAATAATAATAATATCTACCATAATATGTTGTCTATACATGTTTAATTATAATTAAGAACTCCATCGAAGTTAATTTTTTAGTCTCCAAAGAATGAAATAAGAATCATGTAATTGTGGCACTAAAATAACGACGCTTCCAGAAAATGGACTTAATCAATTTAACTTCTGATATTGCGTGACGCAATTGATATATAGCGTCAATTCATTGTTGTTGCCCGATACATACATAACGATAAGAAACATAAGATCAACCGTAAAAATCTACCCGAAGCACACGTTTGATTAGAACAGAAAAGAACACGTGATATATCACGGTAAATATATCCGCAGAAACAGAAAGGCCTACATAAATGGCATATGATCGTTTCTATCGACCTTGATTGTTCTACGCCCAGAGAGTCACGTACGACAAGCCGGGCTTTTCTTGTTATTCCATTTTGTACAAGATGTTGGTATGTTACGGCTAGTAGCATTCTCCGTATCGTTTTGCTCGGGCGATCGCGACAACACGGAGAAACCGATCCAAAACCGGTGACTGGCGATCGGTCATATGTACGTGTAACAGTTCCTAGCCTTGAGCAGACGATGTCGAAATCTTCTCGTAGAACAAGCCGGCTGGTGAACACGCAACCGCGCTTCAATCGTGTCCGGTCGCCGCGGAAACTGGAGGCATTACTCCACAAAAATGATAGATTATAGTTAGCCAGAAATACCGAAGAAATACGGAGAAAGGCAGTATCTGTCTATGTTAGAAGCATATTCGTCGAAATATATTATGCGGATAAAGTAGCGTACAGTAAGTAAAAATAGTTATGAAAATAATGAGATCTATCTATCTGATCGTTAGACTACGGATTTTTATGCATCTGTGGGAATTTAAAGATGAAGAAATGAATAGAATGCGCACTCGGTACAAAAATATGTAGCTAACCGAGGTACAATATTTTTTATGTTATTGGTAGGTGAAACAAATTTGCGAGTAGATTCACTGACTAGAGTACAAATTTGCGACTAGATTATAAAACAAATGAGTTTGTATAAATATCCACAGTCTGGTACATAACTATGTTTCTATTTCAATAAGACTCAACATCATAGTTGTGCCAAGAAAGATCTTAAATCTTTGTTGACCAACAGGCTTGGCTAGCAGTAACGTCAAAGAATCCATTTGAGGCAGGTCGATGATAATTTTTAGAGAATACCGAGCAATTAAGTGTATTGTAAGAATGATGAATCAATTAAGAGGATATCAATGACCTCTATATTTTACCAGTACATTTTTAAAAGGATCACAGATTGAAGAAATGATTATTATAATTTAATCGTATTTTTTAAATATAGATAAGACTGATTAAGATATAATTAAATATCTTATAATCTTCTTAGAAAGTAAATCTACCTTATAATTAAGATATCTTGTATTTTACTCTCATCTGTTTACCTTTTAACATTGGCACTGCATTTTAGTGGACGGATGGTCTGAGCCGAGATTCCATTCAAGTAGTTTTATTTTTGGTATTTAAGAGGTCTTGAATACTTGAGTTAAGATTTCCTTTCTGTAGATTTGTTTCTGCGACTTTACTCAGCCATGCTCGGTTAATGGAACTTTTAATTACAATAGATTTATTACAAAAGTATAATGTTATTCGTCCTTGAATTAACAAGTATGATATTATTAGTATCAGTAGAAGGCGATGTTACAGGAAAAAAAGAGATCGCATACGCAGAAGTTTACAAGCACTTGAAAATCTTACAAAAATCTAATTTTAATAATTCGAACAAAAAATTGTCCATCACTTCGAAACACTATGTTAATTCTTTATCAAGAAAAATAGATCAAAATAATGTAATGGAAGTAATTTGAAATCTGTTTCCTAAATGAAAATATGGTCAATAATTTAAAAGTTTATGATTCTCGTTTGAACGAAGGGAACAAAGGGGACACGATAATTGCTCGCGCGACCATGAAGTGTAAAAGCATTGACTTTTATTTTGCTCCTATTGTTGCAACTCTTTAGCGTTTACACAAGCAAACGTTTGCAGTACAATATATGCGAAAGCAAGCCGCAGCCATTAATTGCTTCAACCACTTGACGACTCATTTACAATTCTCCGCTGCATTTCTGATCTTCAAAGCTCGTCGCTCCGTGCAGTTTACAATCTTCATTTGCGATAAGGCTCACTCGGAATTTTTGTCCGCCTTTTTAACTTCGCTCGTTCATTCTTGTTGACCTTTTAGCAAATAGAATTTTTGCCGCGAATATTACCACGAACAATATTAACTCATTCAATCATTGCAATATAATAATTTTTTTATTTTCTACCCTTTATGTGTTGTTTCAATTTTCCTAGGAATTATAAGAATCAAAATTGGTCTAACTAAAATTGATTCGTTCCTGTTAACTTTTCATTCTACGAGTATAGAATTCTTTGATTAGGGAGCAATTTAATTAATAGGTTAACAGCTTCATTGCTGATTGGATTTTCAGCATTTAACAAGACTTTACCAAGTCGGTACTGTAAAGTATATCGCAAAAAAATATGGATTCGAGATGTACGCAGTGAACTTGATAAACTAGATTTCTTACAATTCGATCTTCGATTTCGTGCGAAGTAAGCATAGAAAAACAGTCATTACATTCTTTTACACGTAACTGGTTATTTTAGATTGATTACGATATACGTGATATCTGCAATTAACTAATAAAGCGGTAAAAGAGAAACACGGTCGTTTTTATTCCATATCAGTTCTATGATAGCTTCTAAGAAATGAAAGGAAAACAGGAAAAAGAAAAAATGAGTCGCGCGGAATAAAATATAAATTCTCTCAATCCCGAGTGGATACAAATGGCATAAATATTTGTCGTGTGTAAATTTACAAAAGCTTAGAAAATATGGAAAGGATGCGTACTGTGCAAAAATAGTCGTCGGTTAGTGTACACTTCTCTTTCCTTGAAGAAGAAACTCTTGTATCGACTAGAGAAACAACAGAACTATGTAGGTCATTGTAGGTGCAAAAATGCCTCGAGCAAGTTTACGTAAATTTCTCTTATTTGCGTTGTGCCCATTTGCTTTTCCTCTCCTTTCTTTCCACTTCAAAGAGTCTTTGTTTTCTCGACTTCTGAAATTTTTATCGAATTCCATACTTCTTTATTTTTTTTCAGTACAATTCACTATCATTATTATTGTATTGAGTAAAAATTATGTACGGTTGCAAGGCCGATAGATGGAAGCCATTCAAAGCAAAAAATCCAGAATTAAATAGGTAATACTAATAACAATAAACTGTATATTGGAAGTGGCGAAGCTGGATATGTCAGCCACGAAAATAAAAAAAAGTGGAGGCAGAAATGGAGACTCGGAACTGACATTGAAAATGTAGGTTTTTGAAGAAGGTTACTAGGCAATGTAAATTTCAAGAAATTATCGTTTAAATATGAACAAGGTGGAAATATAGGACGATCAAGACTGTGGTAGTTCGGTATAATATTATAGGGCAATCATGTGAGATGAATAGATAATTTCCTGACCATTTTCAAACGTAAACCGCCAAGTCTTAACGAAAATCCAAGACCCATATCGAAGGGGATGAAGACAACACTCGATGGATCTGAAACGTATTTTCTGCAATATCTGAAAAATTCTAAGCTACAGAAAGTCCATTTGAATGTAACAATTGCTTCTTTTCAAACGAATAATCTCTCTGTTTAAACCTGTTCTAAAAAAAGCGCAAGTGTAATCACTACCTACGAAACTACAGTTTTGAAAAGGTCATAAATCACCAATAGTGAGTAGAACGTATAATTTCTTACGTGAGCACATTTCTAAACTATGGCACTAACTGACATGTACTCTGACTTTGGCAACCAAACGAGAAACCGTTCTTTTTACGCGGCAGGAACCGTTATCTTACACGTTACAGCCTTACGATCGTTCCCGTTTAAGGCTTCCCGAGAGCCCGTGTCCTTTTTCCAAAATTATTCCGACGTTTCTCAAACCGCGTTATCGATCTAAAACAGAAACAGACAGATCAAACAGAACCTACATACGTACACATGTACACATATGCAGAGGAATATTTACCGCATAACTCGATTTCTTAAAATAGATTCTTCACCGTGTGCTTCGATCAGCACATCAAAATCGATTCTTCACACGGCTAAATGCGCTGAATGAGAAGTTTGAATCAACGCGATTGTAATTTAAAATTTCAAGGACGCCGTTCTTCTTCATTTGGGATTCGATAAAGAGATTGATGAACAAATCCTCTACTTTGTACGCTTCCTCCAGAAGCTTAACTGACTTTGTATGGAGATTGTAAGGAAGAAAATATGAGTATGATGTTGTTGGTTTCCTGGTTTCTGTATTATTTGGTAGTTAAAAGAACGTAGCTTAGTATGATGTAGTTAAAAAGCGAAACGATATTGTTGAAAAGCAATATTTTTCATGTAAATATTTCTTAACAGAACTTCGTAAACAAAATTAATAAGAAGACAGTTTTTTGGTAATATATGTCTGAATGACAGAGATTGTATTTTAAAACTGTTTTCACGCGAGAAGTCATGCTGTTTTCTGCGTTCTTTGTATATAATTTCTTGGAGAAAACTTACAAGCAATTCAGTTACTATTACATATTCGATGAAGCGACTACAGACAACGTAACGGGATATAGACGAGCAAAAAAAAAAATATATGAAAAGAAAAGAAGAATTTATTTCCAGTTGGTAAAGGGACGAGGAATAGTCTAGTTTCTTTTCTAACAATACAGCCTATTATATATTGTGGGAACAAGAATGAAAGTAGGAGGCGAGTCGAGAACTCACTCGCGAGGGTAATTGCAGTCGGCGAGTTCATTTCTGAGCAATTGGCCAGGGACACGCGTATAATAATAGGAAAAAGACCGAAAAAGAAGCGAAAAAAAGAAGGTGAGGAGTAAAAGAACGGCGCTGCAGTGTGCGTTTTTCTCCTCCTCTCTCTTTATCCTGCCCTCGTATGCCGGGCGGCGTTTTACGTAATACAAAAGCAATGATTCGACAGGATGTTGCATTATGTGCGACGCCACGCTACGATGCTCGTAAGTACGTGCCTGCGAAAAAATTTCCTGAAAACGACGCACTCTATTTGCTTGAGAATAGAACACGTCACGAGAGGAATTATAAAAAAAAATGTAAAAAGAAAAACGATGAAACGAAAGAAGTTGGAGATCTGAAGGAAGAGGATTTATTCTAACGTTTATTTGAGATCGAAACGAGAATGCACGCTTATTAATAACGTATTATGCATTTACGAAGAGTTACAAAATGCAAAAATGCATGAAATATCCAATGTACGGTGTTTGCTATAATATTTAATAGGTGAAACGAATTTCTGCGTAGACTTCATACTTCATTGGATTACATATTTTCCTCAAACTCAAAGATTAGCGATAGCAAAATACGATGGATATAATGATATGATAGATGCAAGATCATCAAAAAAAAAGCACATCATGTTCAAAATAATAAAAATGAGAAAGAAATTGAAGGAGATTGCTGCTATCTGCTGCTTGGAAAACGGAGTAAAAATGTTTTTATCTTAAATGTTAGTTTGAAAGTACGTGGTATAGTTGTCTACTAACGACATGGTTCTTGGACATGTGATACTGTAATAAAATCTGTCACGTTTGCTGATACTAGAACTGGGACTTAAAAATACGTTCGAAGAAATGGAAGAAAGAATTTTAAGAAGATAGCTCAAGCCTCGAACCGATGAGGAAATAATTGTTGTATTTCCAAATGAATATGATAATTTCTATTACAAAGTTCATCTTGTGTAACAAGTAATGAAATTATGTATTAACGTTCCTTTAATGGAATTAACTCTTTTAGTAACTCGTTTATTACGTTGATGATTCACTAAGTGCCCGCTAAGTTTATTCATACTCATATACATCTTGAACTTATAACAAGGTTAGTATATGGGAACAAGGCTGGAATTTACAAGATGGGAGCCCAAAAATAAGAACAAGGTCTCCACTATGCTATCTGAAGTTATGGAACATACATCCTGATGTTATTCATAATTCAACGCTATGAGGAAAGATATCTTTTAGAAACATAATATAACAAGAAAGTAAAATATTCACGAAGTACGAAGTATGTACACGAATGAAGATAACATACGTTACGTTAGGAGTAAATAGAAATCTACCTTGTAACTTCTCTATTCCATTGGACTTGCTATAAAACTCATACATTACTTATATCGACGTTGCTAATCACCAACATCTCTATTTTAAATATATTCGTCCGTATCATCCTAGAGACATTGTTTGGAATCATTTTCGTACTTCCATCCTACAATGTAGCAATCGTGAAACAACTAAATCGAGACGTGGAACTGCGAAACGCGGCAATTATCGAGATACGTAGAAGTTTCGAAAACTTTAACATCGTTAAGAAGTACGAGGTCTAAATAGCGAGGACTATGAGAAGATTTCATCTCGAGCGGACGATCACCACCAAGTTAACTTGTTTCTCCCGTCGAAGAAGGAATCTTGCAATCGACTCGCAACATTACGTCACCGGTTAGTTTACCTTTCGTAACCTGGACCACAAGCTCTTCTCTCTCTCTTTCTCTCTCGATCCAATCGCGATTACATGTTGCACAATGAGACCGGGAGAGCTATTTAGTACCGAGAGAGCTATTTAGTGCCGGCAACCGTTCACCGATACGCAGGCAGATGTGATATTTGCACGGTAAAATGCCAGGCTACGTGAATGAGCTTTCGATTCGTTCCCTTTCATCTCGCTCGCTGCAACTCGTAACATGCTTGTTAAGTAAGTTTTTCGAACGAGTCGGTGAACTTGACACGTATAACGTCGATCGATCGATGGTAAAGGTTCTGTTTTAAAGCTGTTACGGAATTCTCGAAGACATCGTTCGTTTTTTAACCCTTTGATAAAACGACGAAGAATTGGGATTTCGAAAGGCAATTTCTCGGATTTCTAGCATGCCATGCAAGAGGGACATTACTTTAATTACATATAAGAAATAAATATTAATAATTGCGTTATTGACGATGACATTTAAAATGTGAAATTTATGTTGCTACATTTGATGGGCCTCTCTCTCTCTCTCTCTCTCTCTCTCTCTCTCTCTCTCTCAAGCTACGGCGTTATAGGATTAATCAATGTCCAACATCAGAATTTAATTTTGTTTTTAAATGGTAATCAGCTCCATTAGCAAAAGATACCTTTGTGTTTCTTTTATGGGAGATATATCTACTAATTCAAATTTGGTTTCGTTACATTGGAATCCAGTTGAAGAAGGATTGAGAAATGAAGATTCTAAACATACCTACATGTTTATAAAATTCTTAAAGATCTCCATTAGCGATATGACGTTAATTGATTCTAACGAGTCTTTCAAAACATAGTAAATTATTAAAAAACTTCACCTACTAACCATCGTTCAAGTACAATTGATTTTCAAACATCTCCCAACGACCAGAATTAACACACAGCAACTTGTCGATTAATGTGTGCTCCATCGTGGTATGTTATTGCCAAAAGAACGATCGAAGAACCTGATTCGAAACTATCAAGGATGAGAAAGACCCGCGTACAGGCAGCTGGTGGCTCAGATTTATTAATAATGGATTGAGTTTATCAATAATTCCACAGGATCGAGTGGAAATTATTACACATATTGTCACGTAACTTACGTAACATTCGTGTGTTCCGACAAGCAAACGCTGTCCTCGATGAACGATTCTACAGTCTATACCTCCGCGATCGACCCTCACGGTTTTACATGGTCACCTTTGCCTGCGAGTTTGGAATTCGAAAATACTCTGCCCTTGCCGCCATGACTCTCATCAGTTGACGCTTTACCGGGAAAAATTCATCGTTTCCACGAGAAACAAGCCACTATCGTCTTCGAATTAGAAATCAACTCTGACATTTCATTTATTTTATGTACGTTTAAATTAATCAGTAATTTGCTGGAACGGATGTTGACGATAAATTCATTCATACCAGATAGCGAATAACGAATAACATTCATGTTTATTGGAGTTTCGTCTAGATTTAAAGATGAAGCGAACATTTGTCAATTTCTTAACGTAAGAAAATTCTTCGAGGGGACACATAACACATAGAAGCTGTTGTAACGAAATGACCAATGGCCAACCAGCGAGAAAGATAACTTACGGTATAAAAGATATATTATACGAATAGTTCAACTTCTTCACTCCTCATCGAATTATAAGATCTACGTAAATATTAGATTGTCCCGGAAGTTTCTTTCGTTTTATAAGGAAACAATAGACGCACGACATTTTTCGTTCTCTATTATTTTACTGAATCATTCTGTTTCGTTTCTATTATTACGATCATACGCAATTCGATAAAATAATAGGAAACAAAAAATGTCGTGCATCTATTGTTTCCTTATAAAACGAAACAAATTTCCCGGACAACCTAATAGAAAAGGAAGAACGTATCGAGCAACCACGATTCAACAAGGATTATTGAAAATTCAATAACGCGTACGAAACTGGTAAAGAAAGGTTTAAATTGTTTCTTAACGAAGCTAGGTTCGTGATTATCAATATTGTCCAAAGCAAAAAGTTGTAAGAACATAGGACAATTTTATGAATTGCTGTTCTTTCATACTAAATAGCAAGACACGAGAGTACTATTGCAGACGATCATCATCATTCTGATTAATCGAGTTTCCATTAACAATCGGACACGTGCTCCATCATTGTCGCGGCATGGTCCGTGGCATGGTTCGAATAAAATCCAAGGCATACTCGCAAGGCTAACAGAGACTAGCCCTGCGCGTAACAAATACGCCCGCGATCGCACGAATACGCGTGGTTTAATGAATTTATCGAGGGTCGGCGGGCGTCAAGCATAAATCAACCGGTCGCGTAATAAAACGTGACCACGGCGGGGGAAGAAGATCGTTCTCAACCGTGTGCATTGTGCAGGATATATCTTCGTCGGTTGTTCGTTAACTCTAAAGCTATTGAAGCTTCTTTTTCCTCATATTTCTCTTAACTGTGCTTTTGCCCAAAGATGGATCGTTCAGGAAATATCTGTTATAGCTTCGAAGAAACCGCACAGGCTGTATATACGTAACGGGAATCGATGAATGTAAAGAGAAAAACAATATGCACGCGAGAAACAGAAAGTGCGTAAGAATTTACAAGTCAAGCACTTACGAATAATTGTACTTACGGACGAAGATAATTCCTGTTAATTTGTTCGTGAATCGAAGTGATTTGACTTCGTTCGCATAATAGATTAATCAAGTAGGTATAAATTATTCGTGGAAGAGGTGTTTCACAATGAGTAAATTGTAGATGTTTATCATAACAATTATAGAAGCGGAATTTAAATAAAGATTCGTGATATCCTTTAAATATTACAATGAATGCTTTGCATGTTTTTGCATATTTAACCCGTCGTATTCAGAAAATCGTTACCACGCCAACTACTTTAATACTTTTACCATGAAACTTTTCAAAGTCAATACAGTCTTCGCTTTATTATTCTCACCCATTGTATCAACGGGCTACTAAAGATCAAATTCTGCCTAAAATACGTACAAAGATCTAGCTTTTAAAAGAATAAAGAAAAATATAAGTTTCTGTGAACAAGCTATGCAATTATTCGAATACCTTACAAACCTCTTTTTTTCCCGATGCGCAATAAGAAAATTTGCTTCATACATAGGTATTTAAAAACGAATATTTACATAATAATCTATGAATTTGCTCGAAATGGGAAGCAATTGTAAAAAGTGTTGCACGAATATAATTACGAGATAGATCCGTTGCCCGCGATCAATTATCCCCAGTTAAATGACTCACAATGACCTGGCCAAGCGGTCAAGGTAACGTTTCGTAACTTCAGATATCTTCACACCTGCATACCAATTACAACAAGCGACAACGTCGACCAACGGGAGGACCGTCTCGTCTTTTTTCTTCTTTTTCTTCTTACGCGGTGTCTGTAACCTACTTTCGAGCCTACGATCGAGACTTACAAGAAAAGAGGGTTTTGCTCCTTTCAGGAGTCAATTAACCCAACGAACCAAGACTTGCGAAATTTAAACGATGCTTATTGTTGGTAAAGAGCAAAGTAATAAAAGTTTCTTGTAGAGAAGAATCATCGGAAGAACGTTGATTCGCGAACGAGGATATAGATTCGAGAAGTTATGGAGTTCTCCGCAAGGAATCGCCGGGTCTGCTTGGAACGACGCGTGAATTTTGACGACCCTTCAAACGCCAACGAATACTAATCCTGCGAGAATTAGATGAAACGAAGGCGAGACACGTCCGAGCGTTAGTACATCGATTGTGCGAGATACGATCTCCGATCTGTTTGTCAGGAACGAGTTTGTCTTTTTTTCCACCGACGTTCCTAATTTAGAATGTTAATGACGCTAGAATAATGAATGACGAATGATAGAGTAGTACGTCTAGCGAAGACAATATCAAGGACTAATTTTAATGTAATTTGCAAACTTCTCTGAATATTCAATTAGTTAAATATTTCAACTATTCGTGTTTGTTCTCTTGTTTGTTCGAGGTAAGATACTGAACACGAATTTTTGTATAATTTTATATGTTTAATCCTTCTTAGTTTGATGATAATTTTGAAATTATTCAAATTGGTGATTTAATTGGATGAAATAGCGTTTCTTCAATATCTTTCTCGGTGTCAATTCGAAAGAATCATGCTCGCGATTTCTTCGACAGCCTTGGTAAATTGTAAAAGAAGCGAAGGAGGAAAATTGAAAGAAAAAGACTCACCGGTATAAGTGCTCTTGAAACTTTCGTGAAGCTTGAAGGTGAAGGGAATGTGGACCTTCATCATCTCCATCTGAGGTATGCGCGGCGAATGTGTCATTACGCTTCCACTCCCTCCAAACATCAATTCGTCGCCGTGAATACGAAGCACGATCATGTTCCTATACAAAGAAATCGGATTTCTCATTTAATCGAACCATCTTTAGTCATTTATCATTACTATGCGGCTACTTATGCAGATTCATATTTTTTTCTTGATTCCTCGATTTTTCAAGTTTATATTTTTGTGGAATGGCTAGCGAAACGAGAAACCTAAGCTGTAAGAAGATGCAAAAATCGCTTTACTGACGCTGACACACTCGGTTAATCTGCGACTGCGAATCGATGCGATACGTTTGTCAATTGGGGAAGAATTGATTCTACTGCAAAATGCAAGAGCCTCGGTCAATGTGCATTCATCCGTTATTATCCTTTTGTTATACTTTGTATATAAAATATTTTCGCGTAGTGAATGCCTTTGAAATGATTCGAGAAGCATAAACGTCCGGACAGATATCAGCTATTGGTTCTGAGAAATATTTCTTACACAGCACAGATTTGTTTCGATCACTAAACGTTATAAAGCACTGTACATTGAATATTTTATATATTTTAATATATATCATGCGTATTGTGGGCATTTGTGCGTTTCGCGTCATTAAATTTCTCATGAAATGTTCGCAGTCTAATCATTAGAGGTGTTTACATTCGCAACAAAGTAAACTTCCAAATTCTTCAAAGTCGTTTGGATTCAAACTTTTATGCTCTAATTTCCTTCAGTGTTATGAAGGTATTTAAGGGCACTATGAAATTATCGTTTTTACAACAATAGACTAATTTAATTCAGTTTCAAAACGTTCAAGTAAAACAATTGATATTGGTAACTCGCGAGACACTGTACAATTCCGCATAATGTATTCATAATTCAATATAGGAAGTTTGATTTGCTCTTCAGAGCTTATAATTAGTACCCCCTTCTCTCTCGACACACGAGATCCTGTTTATAAGTTAAACGACGATAGTATCCTACGTGCAGGTATGCACAATCTTGAACGCGAGACGATTAGGCGATCCGAGAAATAACAGTATACTACCTTTTCCTACCAGCAAGTATGAACTAACGGGTTTGAAAATCATGTATCAACTAGTTGCCGAGAGTTTCTCATCTTTTCTCTGCTTTCTTCCTCGCAGCGACGCAAAAAATAAATCGGACGCAGAGAAGTATTCTAGAAGAAAGATTCTGCTTCTTCTACGTTCTCCATTCTTTTCCAAAGAACAAACGTGACTCGTACGGATAAATAATAATCAGGTATTTGAACAAATAGAGAAGATAACGAATAAGTTCTATCTCGATAAGTTATTCGACCGAGTTTGAATTTATTCGAATAATTACGTTAATGAAATATTCATTCTCATGAAAAGATCTGAAAAAATTATGTTTACGAATTTTGATCAATTTTTTTTTTTACCGACATTAAGATACAAAGAAAGAATTATAAGCTGGTAAAAAAAGAACAACGTATCGCCTCGTTTCCGCAGACCTCGTCCCAATAAAAAGTAACGACAAAGCGCTGGAATGGAAAAGCGCGGCAATACCGTCCTTCGATATTTAAAATAATCGAACTGTCTTCGTTATTCATCCTTTGGAACGAATTAGTGTGCGAACGACCGCACACTGCCAATAACCTCGCGGCCGTGAGAACACATGCACGTATACCGCAACATAGTGTTGCCGCGAATTATTCGTCAATGTACGATCCAATGATCGATAATATGGAAGGAATACGAAATCAAATTTCCCACTAAATTTCCTCCGTTAGATTCTCAGAAATCTCCGATTTAAGTATCGTTAACGGGACTCGTGCTCGGTTTCGTTTCGATGGATTTAAATTCGACTATGTAGTTTTGAAGTTCTTTTATGACAGCGCAAGAAGTAAACCACGCAACTTTGAAATTTCAGACGGCTTTCTCCTTTCAAATAGGTGAATCGCACGTTTCACGTAAGCGTGTTAACGGTTTATTGACACAAGGCTCCTGGATTTGGGAACCGTACCGGCTGGACTCGGTGGCTCCTCCGGCGCGAAGAAATATTCCAAATGGAATTGAAAGTAGCGAGAGTTTGCTCAGACCTTGATATTCATGGAAAGGCATAACTTCAGTTTTATCCTCGTTCATCACTCGTGTCAATTTTTCAGCCAAAATTGCAACAAGTGAAGGGAGCCTTGCATGAAATCTATATTTACCTAGAGAGTCCAGAGGATCTTATTTTGTACCCACAAGATTGTGTTTTAATATCTGGAAACGTAGATCTTTCTGTTAAAGCTTTACTTTTTACTCTTAGATAGAGAGACGTATTGAAAGAGAATTTGAGAGCAAATTACATATGTTGTCACTGATATCATTTTTCCCCTGAATTCCTAATTTGTGATCGACGCAAACAATCCTATGCCTCAATAGAAATTTCATTTTCTTGTTTCCAATAATGGGATTTCAACTTCCAGTTAGACTTCCAGTTTCACCAAATAATTATCATTATATTAGTAATAACAGAAAAGGTGAACAACTAAACTAACTTTTAAAGTCGAAATTGTCAAGTAAACTTCGCATTATTGCAGCAAATGGTTCTTACCTGATAAACTGTTATCGATAAATAAGTCTGTACTTAAAGTAACATTTTCAGGACACGATAGTATCGAGGTAGAATAGTTAACGCGTAAATGAGCTCAGTTTATTATACTATTTAGACATACCACGGAAATTCATAACTTTTCATTTGATTTATGATAAATCTACTGTCCCTGGTTTAGAGGAAATGTTGTAAAAGTAACAAAATCCATGATTTTAGAAAACCGAATAAAGTTAAATTATAATATAGATATCTGTATGCTTTCAAACATTAAAATACCTTGCCATACGTAACTATAAAGGTTTGGAAATTCATTGGAATGTTATATATCTGTTCTTGCATTCATATCGTTTTTTTCTTTTTTTCTTTTTTTTTTTTTTTTTTTTTTTGAGAAGTCTTTACTTCGTGCAGTACAGCAGACAAGCAACAACGAATACCGCAAGATAATAACGGTTTGATCAAGCGTCTCCAATGGCGTTGCACAATTTCCATGAAAGTATACAGAAATCATTTCCAGAAAAAAGTCAAACGACCGGCAAAACTGGCAAATCACCGATGTTGCAATGTAATAACGCGTCGGTTCGAGTACACGAATTAGAATAAGCGATTGCATAATCAATCTAACGTTTGAAAACCTTATTCGTCATTTTCATTCGCTCTTTCGATTTAATCATAGGTAAAACGAGATAAATCATAATATTAGAAGGCTGTTTGAATGCCACTCAGTGACCTCAGATTGCCGTCATACAGCTAACTTGTTACTTTATTCGAAAAGGAGATAAACGAGAAACTGTTTTGCGATAAATAACGACTCTAGATCTCTTTTCAAGTTCTCGATAAACGTGTCTAATAAGATAAGTACCTCGAAAAAAAAAAGAAAAAAATAATTAATTGTCTCAGAAATGATCCTTCAAAAGTTTTAATTATCATTTCAAATTAGGCTGATAGATCACCGATTATCGATACGCTATGGATGTTTATACATTTATGAGAAATTGAAAGGTCTCAAAAATATACATGATATTTATAAATATATAAAATAATCGAAACAGAATATTAGTTATCCTACATTATTAAGCGGATAAAACAAATCTATAGTTATATTCTTCTTCTACAATTCAGCCCATAAAAACACGAGTTTGCATAAACATGTACAGTTAAGTTATTAATATTAATTCTGTTTCATGAATTCTTTTTTACTACCGATATTTATGCGAATTCATACTCTTGCTCAAGGAATTAAAATTTATCTAAAGAAAAAATTAGATTAATCAATTTTCCTCGCAGACAATGATTCAATTAACAGAAGCTCATTTAATCTATCATTAGCTAAACTTTGGTCGCAATAAATAGCGTTCTACTATATAGAATTTCACTTCTTGAGTTTTACCGGTGAAGTTCTCCAGATTTCCAAATTGCACGGTTGAAACTAATTTTCGAAATAAAAGTCTGGATTTTGCGCTGTCGAAGAAGAAAGAAAGTTGTTTGCTTTGACAAGAGGAGAAACTTTATAGACGAATCGACCTCTCTCGTCAGTCGTTAACTTCGTTCATTTCAAGGTCACCCAATTATTTTTTTATATAATTCATCTT
Organism: Bombus confusus; assembly: GCA_014737475.1. Taxonomy (NCBI): domain Eukaryota; kingdom Metazoa; phylum Arthropoda; class Insecta; order Hymenoptera; family Apidae; genus Bombus; species Bombus confusus. Next base: position 62,681 of record JACXIV010000176.1, read on the forward strand.
ACAGTCTGGAGTAAATTATATCCAAATTTCAATGCTAATAATTCCTTATCAACTCTACAAGTGCGACTACAAGTATTTCCGTGATTTTCCATGTTTAAACAGCTGTTCTCAGCCATCGTGTCCTCTATCTCACGGCACACTTTTACCAGCAAATTGAAAGTGCCAATTTATCGTCCACTTTTACGATCGTCTCACAGAATAACGCCGATTCCATTGATCTCGCCTTGAGATATTAAAAGAAACAGAATTAACCTTGAAACATCTGAGGCGAGGTAAAAAAAGGAAAAGAAAAGAAAGGAACGAAAAAGAAACAAAATTTAACTCCACTATTGAGATTATTGGCTTGGGGAACAAGTTTTTATAGAGATAACTATATAAATCTCTATTAAGTTACTGTAACAAAATGTTATGAAACTAAAGGATATCGTATTATAAAATAAATTGATATTATGCAATCAGAAAAGTGAAATGACGATGCTAGTTAGTTACTACACTATGCACCGTTAATCTCTAAATTAATATTTTTATTCACTCGTGAAGATCAAAAGAGACATCGTGGACAAATTGATCTCGAAGCGTCACAGGCGGTGCAAAATAAATTGTGACGATAAAAAATTTCTAAATTCGGTTCTGTTTTAATTATTTCTACGAAAATCTGATAAGCCTAACACTTGAATCTTTCAGATGTTAATATAAACGACGTTAAAGAATTGGGTGTCTAGATATTCGATTGTGAAGTATAGGATATTATATCTTCATTGATATCCTCGATCCTTCCATTATAATTTAATTACAATTTTAAGAGTTGAGCTATTTTATTAACCATCGGTAACAAAATTTTCCAACGTTATACAACTGAATTTAAAAGACGCGGCTAAATTAGTAAAAACAAGGAGATACGTATTATAACGGATTGATAATCATGGTACATCAGGACAGCAATTAATACAGCGACTAATGTGATTTATTGGAATGAATTAAAACAAACATTTTTTCCCAGCATGGTTTTGTTCTTTGAATAACTTTGCAAATAATACTCCGAGAGAAAACTATAGAGTGAAATGGAGTAATACTTAAGAAAAATACAATTTTCCTGTTCTAACGATACTCTTCGTATTCAAAGATGATAATCTAATTTATACCAATTGACAAGGTAATGTTACTCTAGTGCAATGGTGTCTTTCACCAGTTTGATAATTGATAACCTACGGTCCAGTGACTCATAAAACATAAAACATTTACTATTAGTCATAGAATATTTTCCAACCGACATTACTGATGAGTAAAGGAAAAATTAGAAAGACGAAGTTTTGTCAATTCTATATGCGGAAATACGATTTCCACCGAGACTATTCTCGAAACATTATGACGACAGTCCAAAAGTCAGCAATATGAAGGAGTTGATTTCGCTGAAGAAAGAACAAGGAAATATTTGCCGAATGAGAGAATAAAAATTGAATCGCTTACATCCGTGTATTCTGTTCATTCTGACGTCCTTTCGAACGCTTACAATCTCATTCGCGTAAAGGAGTTACCACAGTGCTAACAGTTTAGTTTCTGAACGCGCACAGGAGTGCCAAAATAAAAAAGAAGATACAGGAAAACCAACTCGTATCAATCGTTGTTATCGGACAACATTCTTTTTGGAGAGATTAGAGGAAATGCTTGTATCATTGGAAATTACGTACATGCTTAAATATAATACGTACAAGTGAAGAAAAAAAACAATATACAATATCATCGATTTGTTAGAAGAATGACGCATTTTAAAAATTGCCGCTTTTACGATATCTGCAGAGATATCACTGGCGATCAAAACAACTGCTTCAAAATATTGCAATATGTGTCATAATTGTATATCAATAGATAATATCAGAAATTATTTGATTTTGTTTCTTTTTACAATTAAAATGCCAAACGCCTTGAATAAAAGGTGCAACGTGGCTCATTCATTGATGAAATTTTACAAGAAAAAACATATATAATCGAGCAATTAATAATTTTTGACTTCAAACTTTCCATTTCAAATCGGCTATTCTGAAAATATATTATTGTTATTCGTGTCACTTTTTCAGTATAAACCGACGATACGCTATATCATAAATACCTGATGATAAACAAGAAAACTCCGCAGAAGCATATCGACACTGCGAGCACAAAGAAAATGTTCGACAGCTCCGCCACAGATACTAACATCGCCGTCATCGTATATTATCGTCGTGTTGTTCCTCTGTGCACGCCAACGCACACGCACAACGACACACCTCCCGAATTAACCTCACTTTTCGAACAGATAAGCTGTCAAAGTCGCCACCGACGTCAACGACGAATAATCCGGCGCTACCCTTAAGCACTGCACACAACGTTCTGTCCTGAGACGTGTAACCAACGATATAGCAAGGACGATAGAACGATCTGTCAGAGCCGCATCGTGTGCCCGTACGCCGACGACACGAATTTTCGTTGCGTAAATACGCCAGCCTAACCTCATCGACTGACACAAGACTGGTATTTCGCGTGTTCGTACACAGATACACGGACTATCGCGTACGTATCATATATTCGTATCGATTACGGGCCAATGATCGACGATTTCGCGTTAACGAGATGATTTTTTCTTCTTTTTCTGTCCGTCAAACGTCGCGGATGTTTTTATCGAAACGACGTGCATTCGAGTCTACGTGATCGTCTACCATAGCGTAGAATCTCCGTAGACGAGGGTAACGCCGTGTGCCAAGGGTTTTAAAGATAGACAGGGAGATAAGCACACGTAGACTGAGATACGTAGCACATACTGATAACGCGATCGATAGATAGCTTTGACTCGATGATGAGATTCTCGTTACGTTTCGTAAGGATAATCGCATGCACGGTTGAGGAAGACCGCATAAACACAACCACCACGTATTAACTGTTGCTTGAGACTGGTCGTAGATACCGCGGTGGGGACGACTTATACGCCTCTATACTTGGCGACTTTTTTTGCTGCTATGCCCGTGCGCGCGCTTCGAAACATCGACCAATACCAGCGCCGATACAAACCACACCGATCAGTGATATACATGTGCGAATAGATTTTGATTTTTAAATTCAAATAAAGTGTTAATTCCATCTTGTAAATGATTCATTATTTTCCTATGTACGTTTAATTTTAATTAATTATTTGATTAATTTTGATGATATTATATACGTTATTTACACATCGAATCGTTTAATCCTTTAAATGTAATGAATAAGTGCATAAAAGGCTAAAATATAAACTAATGCATTTACCTATTTTTTAATCTAAATACATATATGTATATATACGTTTATTATTTAAAAGTATCAATGTTTATCTCTATCGTACATAATGTGTATTAATGCTGGAATTGATTCAAATTGAGCATATGGATTTAAAAATATGAACTGCGTCTGTATCAACCCTACTTAAAATTCAAATTAAGTTTAATTCGCTCTAAAACACATCAGGAGTGGTTTCCAAGGATACCGCTATTAACTAACCGGAACAGCTGATAGAATCTCAACTGGCGACATCTAGTCAATTAGCGTCTCGCGAAATAACATACGCCCATTCACATTTTCTTCCAAATAATAATCGAACATTAATCAAGTTCTACCGTACAATTGTTCTCTGCCTTTTTATCAGTGATGGCATCGCAAAGTACAAATGCGAAAATGTCACAGTTAATCGGCGTTGATTTTGAAATTTATGGAAAAGTCCAAGGTAAGTGGCCATTTCCCTATAATAAAATCATATAGGTTACACTGATCATAGAGATGATACTGATCTCAGGTTTTCTTTTTTAAAGGCGTTTTCTTTAGGATGGTAAGTAACGTGTCGCACCAATTAAAGGTTAATAATTAATGTAAAGCATGAAAAAATACACTGCAAATTTTACGGCTTGTTTGGTACAGAACTGACATCTGACAGGTGAAATAGTTACTACGTAGTTATGAGTATATACATATATACATATATATCGGCATGAAAATTAAATATATCTAACATTTTTAAAATTTCAAATTAAAAAATGATTTTTTATGTTTCAATTGTAAATATGACACGTACTTGTATGTCTATGTTCGTATGATCGATAATTCAGTTTTCTATGAACGATTAAAAACAACTTTCAACGATTTATCATTTCTATCGGTATAGTATACCCAAAAACAAGCGAACGATTTGGGTTTAAAAGGATGGTGTATGAATACCCCTGAAGGCACAGTTGTTGGTCATATTGAAGGACCGAAAAAAAAAGTGGAAGATATGTAAGTTTTTACCTCCTTAAAAAATTTTAACAGATATATTCATCGCCCTTATTCTATATGTATATCTTTTTGTAGGAAAGATTGGCTTCGATATACCGGAAGTCCAGAATCAAGCATAGACAAAGCGGAGTTCCGAAATGAGCAAAAAATATCTCGAACTACACTCATTAATTTCGAGATTAAAAAATAAAAATCTTCACCTAACGATATTTCCAATTATCTATTTATTTTTTTATTTCGTTTAGTATATTAATTTATTTAAAATTATAAACAACATGCATTGATCTGCGTCTCAATTAAAATAAAAGAGACTATTCAATTTATCACGTGTTGTACTTATATAAACTGTATTTGCAACCTCCGTAAATATCAATTGTATGTGTGTTTATCCAATTTAACATTGACAGAAAGAATCATACTATATTACTTCTATCGTATCATTTATTATAATTGTTTTCCAATTTTGAAATATTGTATTATTGTATAGTTTTGCATTCACCACGCAAATAATCTCTCGTTATATGGCAAGACTTTACGAAACAATTTCACCATTTCTCTACATGTCACAAGCGACAAGCGATGGATAGACTTTAACAGACGACAATTCTGTCTCGTATAACTTCTACCACTATCGGCACGAACTTCATTAGTTGCCGAGCGCGCACCGACGTGTGCGCTTCAAAACTTTCGCCTGTGATCTCTCGTACAGATGCGATTGCATTTTATACTCCTCTGACACTCATATAATTGTTGGGAATAACTCTGTTTTTTTCACTTAATTCGATAACAACTTGTAGTAATCTATTACTATAAACTATATATTAATTATCGGGAAATTTAAAATTTTCCGTTCCGCGATATCGAACGTCATTGTAAATAACGCGAGTGACCTAATTATCCGGATGTACGATCGTGCCAGGTCAAAAGTGAGTCTTAAATCGTAAAATAGATAGAGAAGAATGGACCAGTAATAACCAACAGATTAGATGATCGCGATAATATGGTGATTGATAAACGCTAAGGAATGTCGCATTCAGTATGAAGTGTTTCAAGAATTTCTTTCAGCACACTTGGCATCCTCAACAGGTAAGAACACGTGTTCCATGAAACATTCAAAACTTCTTAAATCTCTCTTGATCTGATCTATTCGATCCTCAGATATATTTCTCTGAAAAAACTAAACAAGTACCTCTGACATGTTGCTTAGTTAAGTTTATGCAAATAAATTTGTCAACACGAGTTTCATACAGTCATTCAGCATTAAAATTCAAGGATGATAGCTTTTATAATCACAGTAATAATAATATTTTAACGAAGATGCCGTTTTAAACATGTTTTGCATGTTGTAATATCCGAATGACCTTGGATCATGTAATTGTGGATGTGCAAAGCAGTAATTGTAGCTCGTCTTATCTTGAGGAAACGATCGTCGATGTAATATTAAGAATGTCTGTTTTATTTTATGATGTTTTCAAACGACATGATCCAAACAATTTAATCGCAGCGTTCACGAAGCTATGTACTACGTACATGAGCATGTTCACGATTTTTAAGAACATCGATAAACGTCGTGATTTGAGCGGTAGCCTTGAGACTCTTTGTGAAGCAGCTACTTTCGTTCGTCGATTCTTTTAGACGCAAACTTACCGTACTTTCACCTCCACGAAATCTCACTTCTAATAATTAGTCATCAGAGTTCGTTGAACTGACGTGACTGGCCAATGAAAAGCAAGAGAGATCGATCAGTGATGACGTTAAAAGAAAATAGGGGAAACAAATTAATAAGATTTACGAATTATTCCTCGACAAACTTCAATCTGTTCGTTTTAGTTTATAACAAGCAACACGTTTCTGTAGGGTTAAATTTCAATGTGATCGATCGCGGTAATGTTTCATTTCTCTGTATGTTCCGTAAGACGGTTTTCAATTTCTTCTCTCGATTCTCATGTACCGAGGTTTCTGACTACCTGTTGAAAATATGAGCCTCACCAGGTTACGCAACGTATTCTACTTATCATTATTGCTGGTGCATCCTCGACCTGTTGCGCATTTGTACACGTAACAATTCTTCTATTCCAATAACGTGGAATCTTTTCCATATTGTATGCTTTCGATTCTGCATCCAAGTACCGTGGTAATTCGTGAATTTTTGTACCTCTGAACATTATCGCACCGTACTGACCTACAAATTTTTGAGTTGTATTGAAAATTTATTTTCACCTTTATATAGATAATATATAGATAATAATTATTTGCATAATAAATTATTGTCGTGTTTAAAATTCTGATATTTTAATTAAAAAGTACCATTCCGTAAGAATACCTTAATTCGGTGTTTATTTTACATAACTTCTCATATCGCTTAAATGGTGTATGCAAAGAATATACCATTTAAGCGATGTGAGAAATTATGGAAAGTAAATTCCCTAATTAAGTACATACTATCATAGCGATTGAACTTCCTCTAAACGATTTACGAGCCGGTTAGCAACGTTTCATCGACATTTACACTAGAGTAGCGGTTCTTGATAACGAAAGATCAGGGGTCGGGATTGATAAAGGTTGATAGTAGGCCGCGATAGACGTAACTGGTCAGTTCCTTCGGTGTCGCAGGCAAATAAACTACAACTTACCTCCTCTCGTGTTGCTTACACGTCTAAGAAACGCGTGTTGCTCATTCAGGAACTAAACGTCAATTAGTTAAACGTTTTGATAGCTTTATTAGATCGGATTTCTGCTATTTATCTGTGATTGACGATTAATAATGTGCCACTGAATAGTTACTTAAAATATGAATGGCGATGGGAATTGTCACACCAGGAAGTATAGCTACTTATTTGATAACGTGAGTCTCTGATTTTATTATATCTCTTTCCTTAAAAAAGTCCCTACTTTTTTAGTCGTTTTCTCAAGTCTTCTAGTATCTGTTCGATAAAGTTTTTATATATATGACAAATTTTAGGTTTAGTGTTCGTGTAAGAAATGTCGAGTAGGGATAGTTAATTCGTTTCGAAGCCAGTTCAATAAACAAAGATTTATACTACCAGGTATGATCTCCTCAATAAAGTTAAACAGAGTTCATGAATCGTTAACCTAATCAATTCTTACACGACGGCGACGTCTCTGCTTCGAAAGCACTTCGTGCAAATCCTATTCCGTTCATTTTCATTTCGTTCAACTGGTCGAGGACCCGATCATTGTAGAATCGAGTGAAAGTTATCGTGATTGCACAAAACCATTTCAAGGAGGAAGTTCGTAACATGGACGAAAAAAATTAACGCAACCAAAATTTTCAACACAATTTTTCACCTACGGTAGTCAGCAATTACGTATATTGATTAGATTGTCGTAAAAGTGACGCTCAACGATTCATAATAAGTTTGACCTTGCGTTTGTTAAAAAGATACGTTGCCATGAAATTTTATTGTTGTAACGTATTAAATTTAAGAAAATGCAATATTTAAATATAAGTTTTATCAAACTCTATAACGTAGCGTTATAGAAACGCTATTGAAAAAACGAAACTGAATAAATGTAACGATCTCTATATATAATAATATCGTTGACAGATGGTGATCGTGCCATCCCCCGGATCCATATGGGATTATCCATACTTGAACCAGGTCAGCAGAATGATGGGCTTGGTATATGGGACAGGACCGAAGCCTGAGAAAAATTTATTCCCCCCCAAGATTCGAATTCCAGAGACACGTGTAATGTCCTCACTCCATGCCCTTTCACCATTTGGATATTTCAGTGCATTCACCCATGGCCTTCGATCAAGCAATATATCTTCCCAATTTTCTCTCTTTCTTTCTTTTTTCTTTTTTTAATATGTGTACGTACTATTGTACTTGATATTGTATGTGAAAATGGAAAACATAAAGAAGCAAGGAATGTCGTGGATTGCCGCTAAGAATCATTGGAAACACGGCGCACACGTTCCTCCGCACAATCGAGTACAATTGTGAAATAATCAATAATTTGGAGTGGCTGCATCGTCACGCTGGTTGCATTTCAGGCTCGTTCAATTTATTACAAATTCTATTCACGGCGTCTACCCACGCTGAATATTTATAGACGCCGCAGGATCCTTTTTTCTTCGGCTCCTTTCTTCTACCTTTTTTTGAAAGAAGTGGAGGCCTGGTCGATTAGCATACATTCGAGCGAACCGTTATGTTATGTTAGGTAGATAAAAATACACAAATATGTTCCAAATTCGACTACTTTCAAATGTTTTTCGTTTAACAAATAGGAAATTGTGGCGGCTAATCTGATTTAACTTGACTTTACACCAAAACCGCATTATACGTAATAGAATCTCAAATATTTTACGAATCACATTATATACATATGTATATTGGATCTCTCATTGCAGAGGCAGTGAAATAACACCGAAGCTATCTGTAAATATTAGACACGATCGAACGAGTCATTTAAATACACAAATTAAGTATTTCTTCTTTTGGTAGTGACTTCCCTTTTCGTTGACGTTGTGTCCTTCTCAACAAGTTGCATATTGAGATACTTACATATTGTTTCTTAACTTCCTGATTTTATCCCCAATTTTCAACCTAATGTTCTATCTTTATAGGGAATTAATATATATGAAAGAATTCTCAAAATCTTAAAAATATCTTCAGATCTTTTACTTTTTATTTCTTTTGAATATAAAAAAAAATCCTGCGAGACTCCTTTCTTCGTTTCTTTTGAAACATAATTTTTTGTTTTATCCCCATCCTTATAAATTCTTAATTCGCTATCTGCAACAGCCTGCAACGAAGAAGACCTTAGCTCCATTAACAGACTAAGATCGCAACTGCTTTATCACTGCTGAAATAACATTAATTGTTATCTGGTTACAAACATAAGTCACTTTTGATATCATTCATCCAACAGCTTCCAACAATTTACTGATCAATTTTATCCACTACTCGATGTAATTACAGATGGAGAGTCCATCGAGGTTCGAGCTCACGAAGGCGGAGGTCCAAAATGCAGAAGAAACGGAATTGGGCGAGGTGAAGGTGACGCCTCCGATGAGCACCGTCGCGACGTCGACGCCCGTGCAGCCAGGGAGTATTCCGTGCAGAAACGGCGGCTGTAAGAGCTGGGCCAATCGCGCGGAATCGAGAATGGAAAGCCCTTGGCACTTTCTCAAAACTATCTTCCTTATCTCTGTAATCGTCGCTCTGGTTCTCTGGGTAATCGTCTACACGTTTCTCGCCCAATATCGGATCTTGTGAGGCATTTAAGGGCACCGAGAAACTTGGATGGCCGATGTTCTTCCATTTGGAAGCGAACAAGGAAAATTTGGGTAATTCTTTGCCTTCGGTAACATAGATACATGATAAGATGTCCAAGAAGATACTTTTTGAAGTATAAGAAAAAGCCAGAAATGTGAGGAGAGATAGGAAGATTTTTCTGTAGAATTCTGATACTTTGGTTGAATTCTCCATTTCCTATCGATGAATCCGTCCTTGTGCGAAGCAATAAATAATTCTGCGTTCAAAATCGTGGATTTGTGTAAGAACCGTGTTATTTGCTCGACGAGCAAATGGAAATGCAAGAAACGTGTACTCCTTTGTGTACAGAAAGCTTTAGAAATTCAGAGTTCGAGTTGCGTAAAGAGTGTCTCGAGGCTCCTATTTACACGAGCATATACTCTCGCGATTATCGGTTCAATGACGAAGAAATTCCCAGTGTTGAAACATTCGACATAGAAAAAAGTAGACAGACTTTTGTAATGTACAAAGGAATCGTCCGCCAGGATAAAATTGAAATGATACTAGTCCCTGTAATATTTGCTCGAATTGGATATCTATTTTTAACTAAATTAATAGCTACCATAAAATTATCGCGATTGTATCACACTAATATATATTTCTAATCTCTTTATAATGTTATACATAAAATGTTTGATAGAAGTTATTCGATTATATAATATTGATGATTTTTTACAAAGTATTTGTACAAAAGCGAATAAATAAAGTTATCTTGCAAAAAGCTTCTGAAGTCGTTCTATCTTGCCCACGTATCTTGCTATCGGTAAGTCTTATTTCATAACCGATGCATGTACAAATATGTGTAATCCTTCTTTCCATTGCAAAGCAACTAGATATCATCAAAATCAGTTTCTCATCGATATAGATAAAAACCTATGCAGAAATACAACTTTATCGAGAATTTAATTGTCCAGATCTTCATCCATCTAGACTTTCAGGCCATCAAAGGCGATAATTAGAGAACAATTAAATATTAGACCAGATCTGAACTCAAGACTCGTAATCGCTTCCTGTCAAAGATGATGCATGCAAAAGTTGTCGCACATTCCACACGAAGTTATCTGCGAATATATGACGCTCTACCAGCAGAATCTGTGCTTTTACCAACGACCTGCCCGGTACGGACACGATCGGAATTCTCAGGGAAGATTTACCGACGGACGATCCGAGAAGAGAAAAAGCGAAGGACGATAAACGCCGTTAATGCCCCGTGATCTCGAGGCTGCGTTTCGCACCTGAGTCGATCGGCCTTCGAAGTGACATTTTATGCTTGTACCTCGGTGTATCTGAGTCATACGAAGTCCGTAGGATCTCTGGTATGATGTTTACGAAGGTAAGAGTCGTTTATAATCTTTTTTTCTCATACGCGAACAAGGATGTATTAATTAAGTTCTTTTTAGGAACTTCCTTTTTACCGAGGCTATGTAACCTTGTCTGTTTAATATGTATCGAACAGAATTAATTCCTTAAGTTATAATTTATATTTTAGAGTGTACTAATACGTTGGAGAAATATCTACTTTTACAAGTATTGTTCGACTTTGTTATCTAATCTGTGTTTCTTTGGCAGCACAAGAGATAGATCGAGGATTCTCGTCCGACGATTAGGAGCAAAGTTCAACGTCTGGAAGTTGGTATTGTCGTTGCCTTAGCGACTTTCCACTCGAGTCCCGTGATAGATGCACCGACGGAAATACACCTAGCCGGCAATCTGAAGCGGGAAAAAGAGAGGACGATTGCGCGGTATTTGGAGAGCTTCTTGTCTCACATTCGAGATCCTCAGGGCGGGACTTCACAACAGAATGATCCCGGAAAAGGTACGTCGGAAATATCTCCTACAAAAATTTTACATATATATATATATATATATATATATATATATATATATATATAATACAATATTACATATATATAACTGTATTTTATTTTTATGGAAATCGTAAGGTAGAAAATTGCAAGTTTCTACAGTTAAGTCGAAGACAATACATTTGAAATATCATACTTTGTACTCTTTACTATTAACTAGTTATTAACCATTTATGTACTCTTAGCTATTGACGTTTACGCATAATACAAGAAATTTAAATGCGAATATAAAACATGTTCTTGCATAAATATCCGCAGTCTGCTTGTTGTTCTCCTTTCGTTCGAGTCACTTATAATTGCTTTAACCAGTTACATTTTACGATGCAGAAACGCAACATTATAGCAACAACCGTTAAGTTGTTCGAACTTTCTCGTTTTTGTGGATTGTTTACAACTCGTTTAAAAAGTTTTTAACCTGTTTTTCTAATTAACAAACGCTATCTATAGAAAGTGACGTGACAAAGGAGAATGCAACAGTGAGTGAATCGTCGAAGAAAGAAACTACGAGTGTGAAAAATCAGCAGTCGAATAAACTACGAGATATAGAAAACACCGTAGCTATTAGACTGACAGCTTTTGACCATCCTGGATCTTCGAAGTCGCCACAATTTAACAAGAAACCTATCTCGAAGCCTGGTCCGAGTAAAGTGAAGAATACTCAAAGCAAAGCAACACAAATGCGTCAAAATTTAAGTACCCAAAGACTACAGGAAAACGAAGACATCGACGACGATGATGTAAGGAATGGGATAATCGTGACTATAATTTTGTCATTTCGTTGTTTTTTACGAATCTTGTTACATTTTAGTCTTCTTTGGACATAGAGAATGTTGGAAGACCGCAAAAATACGTCCTAGTCGGATGGGACAATTTTCGTTCTAAGCTGATGATCACTCTACTGGTTCTTCTCGTTTTATGGGCAGTCATCTATTTCCCTTTGATTAGAATCTGAAATTCGACGCAAAAATAATATTTCTATATCATTCTATAAACGTACTCTTCAGTGTATTTTAATATGAATATACAATGTATAAGATATGATACGCATATATAAAATGAATTTCTAAAGTCTAATCAAAAATAAATAACTGTATTCTGGTTCATATTAAACGCAGACATACAAGGTGTTATTCGTTCATGTAATAGAGCATTTCTTTAAATGTTACTAAACGATAAACTTGTTTGTCGCGGACCGCGATTATCGGAAAACTCCGGAGTGTAAATATGTACATACTTTTTCTACGAATAAAGTATCATTTCTTCTATTGAACGATAAATTCTTCTTTCCTAAACATTATCATATAATTGTGTGAATTTCCGGAAGATACCAAAATTCATTTCTCTATATTATTAAAATTTGCTACAACTTCATTGTAACTAAAACTACTCTATGCTCATTAGCTAACAGATATCGTACGGTATCTCTCAAGCTCTCAAGGCAAACTTGAAACACTTTCTACAGCAACCGCTCGCGTGTACCGACAGCGAGTAAATCAACTTTTGATTTCCTAATTTAACTCGATTTCCAATCGCCCGTTATCTTCCGAACCTCGTTAACTCATTCGTCATCCGCTCTCAGCAAACTGATCGGCATCGCTGTGTCAATAAACCTAAATAACAAGAAGATTCATCATCAACTGACTCAACAGAAGTTTCAATAACAAGATAGAACCAATCAAAAGCACTACAGAATCTACAAACAAACAAGATGGTTCAAAAAACATTTTTCAATTAGTTTGTAAATGTCGAAACGAAGAGACGTTACCAGCAGTCGAACGAATGATCGTGAAATGGAACGTAGAGTCAAGATCAGGGACTGACATCATCCTTCCAAGAAGATCGATTGTTTCCAGTGTAACAGACGCGATGACCGTGCAACGACCTTAACTAGAGTCTTGCAGACGTGCCAATGAAAGGCGGAGAAGGCAAGAGGAAAGTATAATCGGCTGGAAGTGGCTGATTCTGGCGCGGTAAGGCTTCAGTTCGTCTTAAAACGCCCACGTAGCTCCTCGACGCTCTCGATTCTATTACGTTGGAGAACGATCCGCAGGATCGTTTCAATCAACGGAGAACCATGAATATCAAAAGTGTGCCCGCTGTTTTCCTAATACTTGGCTTGTGTCTGATATTTATCGGTAAGTGAAACGTTTATTTTCTGTTGATATTCCTGAAAAGAATTTTTGAAGAGATAAACGATTCGTTTCAAGCGTTCTTAGAGAGTTTCAATCGGTTGTCCGTACCTGTGTATAATATATGTTAAGGGAATAGGATGTCAAGGAAACAAAGTAATTTTTGCGAAAGTGAAGGGGACTACACTTAGATTTCTGTTTCGTGTTTTCCGAGCTGCGAATCGCTTAGAATGAATGAAAGTCGTGTCCTACTTGCGTAAAAATGACTTTGTTATTATAGAAAAGTCACTTAAAAGGTTGATATTATTCGAAATATTGTAAAATTTGATGAATGACGTAGTTTGTTATTTACTTTCTCTTCCGAGAAAACACTTAGTTCAATGAGACCGTATTATACGATGGTATTAGTTCAATCGTGTTTACTGAATAATCGTGAATATAAAAATGAATATAGAAATATATAGGAAGTGGTAAATATTATAAATAAATTATATGACATACAATAACAATTATTACGTAACAATTTTAGGGAAGCGTTGTTTAAAAAAATTATTATCTTCTGCGACCAAACTACGTGATCTCGAGTTCTAGCTAAACATTCCGTTATACTTAATTCGTTCCTCTACATATCGTCAAGGTTATCGTGAGTTCATGCTTACACATGACTATACTACACTATTATTGAAATCGGGGACAGAAATGTGGGATTTCAGAGCAACTTTAATATTTTTAAGATAAGTCACACCACAGAGACTCGATACAGAAACAGAATTAAAACTACGTAATCAACGACGTAAATTCTCTTAATCTCGATTCTTTTATACATATTCACATGTATGTATATGTATATATATATAGAAAGAGAGAAACAATAAGTACATATCGATGCATCATTATTCATCTTAAGCAATCATTATTCGATATCTCAAGCAAATAGCCACAAATAGCCAAGCAAATAGCAATAGCCATCTTTTTCTATCAAGCGATACAGAATATATTTTTAATTCTTAATTACAATCTTTCTATGCAAATTACCATTTCAAATTGTTAAAGATCAAAGAAGAGATCTTTCATTGTAGGAACTTTTATTATAAAACCTTCAGACAAAATAGTGATGCGATTATTTACAATTCTATAGTAATAAATCTCGTAATTCCTAAATAATCACACGGAATTCCTGTTCCTGCCAGCCATTATTATCCATCCTAATTTTAATTCAATTTGTAGGCGACACAGAGGCAGGATGGAAATTTTGGAAGAAGAAGGACGCAACCACGACCACCACAACTGTTGCTCCAGCAGTCGCAGATCCAATACAAACGAAACCAAACGCGCTACCAGGTGTAACACCTGTAACAAACAAACCTGCCGGAAGTCCAACGAATGTTGGATCAGCTGTTCTCGGAGCAGGTGATCCTGGATTGGCGATTGGTGTCACTTCGACTGGAGGAAAGATAAAAGAAAATGCTCGACCAAACAGACCTAACCCAGGAACGGAAGTGGGTCTCGATTTTCCGGCACCGAAACCAGGAAATCCAGCAGTCGGTGGTAACACTGGTAAAGGATACAGAGATTGGGCTGTGGATCTTACAGGGGCTGGAGAACCTGGAAGACAATCCCCGAAATTACCTAGTGAAGGACCAGCATTGAGTTCTGGAGGTTAATTGATCGATGTTATAGAATTTCTAGATAATTTTCTTAAATATGTAAGTTTGTGAAAGTTGATCTGGTGAACTTTGTAGGTTCCAAACCGAATTCTGTACCTGGAGGCACGGCACAGCCACAAACACCAGGTAAAGATTAATTTAATGCCGATTTGATATGGAAAATAGAGTAAAATACGTGTGTAATGTTACGGAAAATTAATTCCATCGCTAGGTATAAATTATCATAATATCAGTAGGGAAGAAAGAGATACAGTTGATAAAGGTTTATTAATATTAATTTGACTGCGTGTTCCAGGCGCCAGGCCAGTAGCGAGTCCTGGAAACGCACCATCGCCACGACCTCAACAACAACCTCAGCCTCAGCCTCAGCCTCAGCCTCAGCCTCAACCTCGTCCACAAACACCAGGTACATACTAATATGCGGAAGAAAATAATTTTGATTCTGATATACTTTTTTATTTCAAGGATCGCCTACACCGGGCTCTAAGCCAGCTGTTGCACCAGGACAACCTCAACCATCTCCGAATCAACCTGCAGCTGGAGGCAATCAAGTATCTTCGTTGTTCGTAACGTTAAAACCCGGTCCAACACCAGCACCATCTAGACCAGGAAGTCCTGGTTCTCTTAATGCACCAGGAAGTCCTGGTTCTCTTAATGCACCAGGAAGACCTGGTTCTCCTAATACACCGGGAAGTCCTGGTTCCCTTAATACACCGGGAAGTCCTGGTTCTCCTAATGCACCAGGAAGTCCTGGCTCCCCTGGAAGAACTTGGGCTGATGTTGCTGGTGGTGGCAGCAAAGCTAACTCACCTACACCTGCTCCACGACCTGGATATCCAAATCAGCCGAATTATCCAAGCCAACCAGGTATAGGTCAGTCTCAACCAAGACCATTGACACCGACTCAACCCGGAAGAACAGGTCCATCCACAGGAGCAATAGCAGGAGGTGCATTAGCAGGCGGTGCACTAGCAGGAGCAGCTGTAGCAGGAGCAGCAGCAGCAAATAAGAAAACCTACTCTAGTAATCCTACTTATAGCAAAGGGAACACTATCACTGATGAAGACTTGGAGAAACTTTCCGAGGCTCTCTTTATTAAGGATAACAATAATGCGAACAGATATATCACACTGAACCTACAGAAGCAAACAAGCAGTAGTAGCACAACAGATGACGCTCCACAACCGTAAGCTTTTAAATTACAAATGAATAATATTGGAGGCAAGAGAGTTCTTATACACAACAGTAAGAATAGGTGGGATTAGTAGAGCATTAGGCACCAGGAGGATCTATTTTAAAAACATTTTTTGAGATATAATTAGGATTTGATGGTTCTTTGAATTTTTAGATAGTACAGTTCATGTAACTATAGGCTAGTTTGATTTGTCATGTCCTTCAGTTACCATAGATTCCATAGAAATAACTTCAACTTGCAGGTTGTTCACGGTAAACGCAGAAGCGTACCAAGGTCCCACGATTCAAAGAGTGATATCAATCTATGATAATTACAAACCGGAAACCAATGTAAATGAACACATAAGCCCGTTGCAGAGGCAAGAAGAGAGTCTCCTTGTAGACACGTTCCTCAGCACAAACGTGATGTCTTACGCTATGAGATTTTTAGCAGACAAAGGACAAATTCGCAAGGATTATTATGAATATAAAGACACGATAAGAAAAATATGGTTCAACTTGTTCTCCAGAGGACAAGGAAAAATTGGCAGTTCAGGTTTCGAGCATGTTTTCATGGCAGAACTTAAGAGTGTACCACCTGGCACCGAAGTAGTTGGTTTGCATAACTGGATCTTCTATAGCAAAGAGGAAAGCAGTGGAAAAGCAAATTATGCTGGATATTTGAACAAAGTTGACCTTGGAGATGTGAGTTAATTTTTATTCTGTCAAAATTATTTTGTTCTTTTTAATAAAGTAAGTAAGTAAGATCATTTCTTGATAAACTATTCTCGATAAAGGTGAGAGGTTTTTCTATTTAATAATAGGATCATTAATGAAAAATGTTTTTAACGAATGTATAATGCATTCCATTCCACTTCCAGCGCCTATTATTATTCGTACAATGACGTTTGCCTATTGTTTCTTTTGTGGTATTTCCAGAGAACTATGACTCATACTACACGAAAAGGTTACTAATTATATCTGCACGTGTTCGTTCTTTCAGAAAGCATCTATCGTCAAAATAAGAACGAAATACAGCGGGTATGATAAACCGGTGACGACACTATTCGTGGGTACCTCGCCCGAACTGGAGATGTCACTGTACACGGTGTGCTTCTACGCGAGACCAGAGGGAAATTGCCCGGTGTCTCTCGGAGGGACGAGGTTCAACATTGTTACCCATAAATTTAAGTACAGAGGAAACGATCTAATAGGAACTGCTTATCCAGATATATAATTTTATCAAAATTATACTTCTGTTTATATATTTAAAAACGTAGAACGTAGTTTTGCGACATGTTCAAACGAGAGCAATAAAAAATGACATGTGTACAAAAGTTGGATATAATTTTATATGGAGAACGACATATTTTCTTATTAGAGAAATTTGTATCAATACTCGTTACATTTAATAAATTTTGTTATTGAAATATTATTGAAATAGATATCGTTTTGTATAAAGCAAACATTCATAATACCTATTTGTGATATGGCAATCTCGAGTAAACAGATAATGTTGAATAATGATCTGTCGAAGGAGGGGAAGGTAAGAGTAATAAACTCGCTTGGGTACTGCGATAGGGAGAACTGCCAGTTAAGCTGCGGATTTCGTAACGAAAACAAGAATGCACGCATCTCTTCGAACATTCTGTAAAAGCAAACACCCACGCTTTCAATGGGCAGACAAGCATCCGGCTGTGGAGTCTATAAATTATCGATTAAAAATCTATACACGACTCTATCACAGTGAAAATGGTGTCTATGGGTACAGACCAAGGCCACAAAGACACTTTGAAGGTATTTCGAATATTATTTTTCCGTTTGCTTGAGACAATAAGTAAAAAATCAAAAAATAATACAAATTTTAGTCAGCATTTTGACAAAAATTTGGAATTCGATACTATATTGATATTTGCGACAGGTTTTAACGTACAAGCTTATAATTCGAATTCGAAAACTAACTATTAAAATTCCCGCGCAATGTCGCTAGTGAGCTTTAATATGTTTCATCGTTGCATCTTCAAATTGAGAAAGAAAATGCATATTTTTATTAAATAAATCATTCTTACCTTGCACATATCCTCACATTTCGCTATCCATGTCTTCAGGATGAGAGTAAAACATGAAATCACACTAATCACTACGCTTTATCCACAAAATACCAAACTGAAACTTTGAACACAACCACAACACTTACATTCCCCGCTTTCTCCCAAGCAACTGCCCAACAGTTGCGTGAAAATCTTTTACCTATGTGCGCATCGCACATGCGCAGTAAATTTGAAGTTCAAATTTCTGGTTTCCAGTTTAAAAAAAATAATGCGAATTTAATCAGGACTCGACATGTCTGAATTCCATTTTTAAATAATAAGAGAATATGAAAACTAACCCTTTTAAATATGATTCATTTAAATTCATATAAACATGTTGATCATATATTTTTATGAAGTTATTATACGTTTAATATATTCCTTTCAATATCAAGATATTTATTGCAATATTCATATTACTTAAAATGATTTTGAAATTACTTGTAATTAATATGGAAAAGCTTAGTGTGCTAATCTAGGGTGACGATAATAAACGCAGCTTGGAATATTTTTATTATTACGCAAGAGAGAGTAACCGATAACGTTTCGCGATAACGTAAAAATGATTTAACATGCATATATGATAAAAATAAGTATTAACTACTGGTTTTTTACCATTATTTTTTTTTCCTATTCTTCCTCGTATTGTTAGTACCAAACGAGTACCTGGAAATACGATCGAAGAACAGCAACTTCTATAGACTGATTAGTGCCTATAGAGAATATGGTCATAAACAAGCTGAGATAAATCCTGTTGCGACAAAAAAACCAGTGCCATTGGCAGAGTTGAAACTAGAGAGATTCGGTTTAAGTTTGAATGATAAAGTTCCATTCAGGGGGATTTTATCAATGGGGAAAGATGAAGGAACTGTAGAAGAGGCTTTAAAATTTTTAAACGAGACATACACTGGCCATATAGGAGTAGAATTTAGCTACTTAGAGGTAATATGTAATTGATCATGAATAAATTTAAAGCAACCTTTTATTAGAATATGTCGAATATTTATTTATTTAGTTTATTTCTTTATAGAAGATCTGTATAAGTACCTGATTTCTATTACTGTCTACACAGACCGAGGAGGAGAGAGAATGGTTCGCGGAGACCGTGGAAAAAGGTTTAATGGAACCCGTGACGGACGAAACGCGAATCGGCATCGCAAAAGAAATGTTAAAGAGCCAAACTTTCGATCAGTTTTTGACCATCAAATTCGTGAACTTTAAGAGGTACAGTGGCGAAGGAGCTGAGAGCATGATGGCCTTCTACCATGAATTTTTTAAACTATGTGCCAATGGTAAATACAAATGTAACGTTAGAAAAAGACTACACGGATCATCTCTTTATCTATACTTTATCGATTCAAGAGTAAATTTATGTATATTCAATTAAATGAAATTGTAGATGATTTAAAATACATTGTAATTGGCATGGCCCATCGAGGTCGACTAAATTTTCTCACGGGAATGTTAAATTTCCCACCGGAAAAATTATTTCGGCAGCTACGAGGATACTCTGAATTTCCTGATAATGTGAACGCAACTGGTGACGTGATCAGTCATTTTGTATCTTCCACAAACCTCGACATTAATCGGAAAAGCCTCCATGTTACGGTATTACGAAACCCTTCACATTTGGAAGCTGTGAATCCTGTTTCCATGGGAAAAACTCGAGGAATGATGCAAGCACATAAAGACGGAGCATATAGTGAAGATGTGAACGCTCAATGGAGCGATAAAGTGTTAAATATTCAAGTAAGACGTTTGATAATTAATCAGATAAAATTTAAATTAGGATTGGAAACGAATCGATGTATTGAACGTATTTCAATTTCTATCCTAGGTTCACGGGGATGCAGCTTACGCTGCTCAAGGAGTTGACCAAGAATGTTTAGCATTATCCGCAGCTCCTCACTTTGAAATAGGTGGAACAGTTCACTTGATGATCAATAATCAATTAGGTTTCACAACTCCAGCTTCCAGAGGCAGATCGTCGAGATACTGCACGGATTTAGCCAAAATGATCTCCGTTCCGGTGATCCATGTAAACGGAGATGATCCTGAAGTACACAAGATACAATTTTAATTTCTTTCTATATATATATTATTATTATTATTATTATTTATTTCTATATATATATATATATATATATATAGAAATAGAATAGAATATATATGTTTTTAGTTAGCAGTTTTTTTAATCTTGAAATATCGTAGATGGTTATCCGAGCTACTAGAATAGCCTTCAAGTATCAACGAAAATTTAGGAAGGACGTTTTCCTGGATCTGAATTGCTTCAGGAGATGGGGTCATAATGAACTAGACGATCCCGTTTTTACAAATCCTGTTATTTATAAAATTATACATAGCCGTCCGTAAGTAATTTTCAATTATAATAATAGAATATGTCGAATCTAATTAACTTTATCTTATTTTCAATTAGGTCAGTACCAGATCGTTATTTAGACAAACTAGTAAAGAACAATGTTCTTTCAATGGAAAAAGTAAAAAATATTATCGAAGATCACAAGGCCAAATTGAATCAAGGTTTAAATGAAGCGGATAATTACATCCCACAGCCTACGTATTTTGCAGGCTTGTGGAGCGAAATACAGCAGGCTGATGCGAGCGTGACACAGTGGGACACGGGAGTTGATTTAAACCTATTGAGGCTCATTGCCGAAAAGAGCGTTCACATCGACGATGACTCGGTGAGAACATATGTTACACGATAAATGCTGTTCATTTTCTCTAGCTAATTGAACGTGGTATTTTATCATGCAACAGATAATTCATCCCAAATTATTGAAAAGCCATGTTCAATCTCGACTAAACAAAATAGCGAGTGGTGAACATTTGGATTGGGCTACTGCCGAAGCTTTGGCAATTGGAACTTTATTGTATCAAGGGTATAATGTAAGAATAAGCGGACAAGACATTGGTCGTGGTACCTTTTCCCATAGACATGCCATGCTTGTTGATCAATCCACTGGAGGTATTTATGAAATGATTCCAATCATAAATTAATAAAAGTCTTATCATCAACCATGATTTTAGATATACAAATTCCACTAAATTCAATGGTCGAGGGACAAACAGGAAAATTAGAGTTAGCTAATAGTATTCTGTCTGAAGAAGCAGTCTTAGGATACGAGTATGGCATGAGTATAGCTATGCCAACTACTTTAACGATATGGGAGGCACAATTTGGAGATTTTTTTAATGGAGCACAGGTCATGATCGATACTTTTGTAACCAGTGGTGAGGCAAAATGGATGCTAAGTAGTGGATTAACGATACTTTTGCCACATGGTTACGACGGCGCTGGTCCTGAACACAGTTCCTGTAGACTTGAAAGGTTTTTACAGCTTACGGACAGTAAGGAAAATAAACCTGATGGTGATAATGTTAACATATGCGTGACAAACCCTACGACACCGGCTCAATACTTTCATCTATTGAGGAGACAAGTAAGATCCCTATTTTGGTAGAGCCTTAATTATATTTTTAATGTAGTAAATTGTCTTTATTTCTGTTAGATGGTAAGAAATTTTCGAAAACCTTTAATAATAGTGGCTCCAAAAATATTGCTGCGCCATATCGCAGCAACCTCGCTGATAACAGATATGCAACCACAGACTAGATTTAAGACCGTTATAGGTATGTTGAATACAATAAAAAAAATGATCTCTCTCTCTCTCTCTCTCTCTCTCTCTCCCTCCTTTAGTAATATTTAACTCCAAATGAAATAAATAATAATTTAACAGGAGATGAAAAAGTAGAAGAATCAAAAGTGACTAAAGTGATCCTTGTGAGCGGTAAACACTATTATGCTCTTGATAACTTTAGAGAAAGTACAGATCAAAAAAATGTAGCAATTATTAGAGTCGAGAGTTTATGCCCTTTCCCAGTTCAAGAATTATTGCAAGAGATCGATAGATATAAATATGCCAAGAGTAAGTTAAACGAAATAAATTGTTTACATATATTTTAAAATATTAATATAAATATTTCCTTAAGCTTTCATATGGAGTCAAGAAGAACCGCAAAATATGGGAGCATGGAATTTTGTCAAGCCTCGATTCGAAAATTTATGTGGCAGACTAGTAAGTTAATAATTTAAGTAATATTTGAGATACATATTTGTAAAAATAATTTTGCGACTTACAGATAAAATATAGCGGTCGTAAACCCATGGCTGCAACAGCTGTAGGTGCAGGAATGTTACATCAGCAGGAAGCTCAGGAAGTGACTGTGAAACCCTTTAATATGAAATGAATTTTTTATTGCATTGTATGTTTTACTCCGTTTTATTTATACATATAATTCAACTGCCAAAAGTCACATTTATTTGCATAACATCATTATATACTATATGAGGAAATAAATTATTTACATGTCATTGAGCCATAGTTATTGTAATGGATCGATATTATAAATAATAAAATATATCTACGACATGAATATACTATCAAATGCTAATTGTATGAAAAATTACTTGTTCAAAAATTATAATTTTCACCATTAATTTAATACGATATACTATACAAAGAAATGATGACATAGATATAAGTAAAAGCATCATTCTTCAATATCATCATGATAAATGTTTAACATCCTAAATAATGTCTTTATAATTCCTTTGAAGCAAAATATTATTCGTCTATATAATTTCTTCATCCTAAAAGAAACAGCAGCAAAATTAGATCCCAACTAATCTAGAAAATTAAATTTACATTGTCATAAGACAATTGACGAGCTTAATCCTTATTGGTATGTTCTGCATTTAAACGTTCGTATTCTTTTTTTATAAGATCTTTTAATTCATCCTAAAAAAGAAAATAGATTTATATAAAACATATTTTTGAGTTTAAAGCACACTAAAAATATAATTTAAATTTAATGGAACGTACGCCCCAGCCCAACTTTTCAGCTAATAATTGACAACCCATATCACAATCACCTAACCAGGCAACATCACGACCACCATGAGAACTTCGTGCATCAAAGATCAAGCCATGTCGCAATCCTAGAAGTCGCGATAAGCGATCTTGCATACCTACTTTTTCTTTATTGATAAGTAAGCGCGGACAATTGGGTCGCACCCTTCAAAGAAATTGAAATTATAATTAATTGAATGTGCAAAATGAGTAAAACAATATGATACTTATAAGTAATGCATACCTATCTACTAAAGATGCAAAAGGCTGCACTACCAAACTTGATCCCATAATTATCAAAAGATCTGCTTGTGCAAAATCCCGATCGACAAGGAGATGGAAACGTTCGGGTAACATTTCCCCGAAAAACACTATATCAGGTTTTACTACACCTTCATTACATTCTTCACATTTTGGTATAACTCCTTCCATAATTTTTTCTGAAAATAGTTACTGAGGTTTAAAGTATATGTTCAATTATAACAATTATGATTTTACTATAACATTAAAAAATATATATAAGGTGAAAAAAGTTGTACCTTTCATCCATGGAAGAGTGTATGGTGCTCTACATTTAAGGCATCGACCAGTATGAAATGTACCATGAGCTTCTACTAATTTTTCAGGAGGTAAACCAGCCATTCTTTCTAATGTATCGATGTTCTGGGTGTAGTGTCTCAAGAGTAGTCCTTTCTCCCATAAAAGACGAATGAAATAATGGGACGGTGTAGGTTTAAAACCTTCAGGTAACAATTCTCTTGCAAGCATAAAGAATGGTTCAGGATTTTCCATAAAGAAATCTAACTCAAAAATAGCTTGAGGATGAGGTAGATTATATTTCTCTAAATTGTGATAAAGACCACTTGATGGTGATCGAAAATCAGGAATTCCTGCAGCTAAAAAACATAAAAAATAAAATAAGCATTTTTATATGTACCTTATATATATAATTCAAGATTATATGTCGATATACAAATAATTCAAGGTTAAGAATATTTTTTAAAACATACACGTGGAAATACCAGCTCCAGCCATAGTAATAATTTTACAGTTTTCAGTTTCTTTTATATAATCTATCACTCCATCTATATTAAGTTCACGGAGGACTTTTTGTTGCGATTGTTCATCATAATCCGATGAATCAAAAAGTTTTAACTTTTGTGCTAAATATTTTCGAATCTTTTCCATATCAGAATCTTCTACCTCTTCTTGTTCTGAAGAACTGTTTGTAGCCTCCTCATTTGATTTCTTCTCTAATACAAATAAATGAAGAATATATGTAGCAATATACAAATTAATGCTATAAATGAATATAATATTTGTTAGCAAAACAATTTTACAAATAAGAGTAAATTAAAAACTTTAAATTTTGTCACATATTTATATATCACGACTGTCTAGTTCTTTAAAAATATAACATGCATTGTTAACCTTTTGAAATAATAAAAGAACAATATATTTAGTGTAGAAAAGACATTTAGATAAGTTACTTAAAGAAATAAATTGATTGTACTCATTGCAATAAAAATACATAAGTACAGATTTTCGCCAGAATTGTTGGCCGAGTAATTGCCGCTGACGGCTAATTAAAGGAAAAATGATCTGCGGAAACATTTTGACACACTGCAATCAGACATCGTGATGTTATAATTATAATATAACTCAATAAAGACACGTGTCATTTAACAGTTACCTAAAATTTTACGATAATATGAAAATTTAGATACTCTGAGACTATAACAATCAGTGTAGCACAATAATTTCACTTAATTCATTTTACCATCTTATTTAATTAATAAGGTTTCAAACTCTTATGGATGACAGTTAACCTCTATCGTCATCATGTTTCATTTATCTACGTTTATTAAATGGATAATTTGCATTATAGTAAATAAATAAAAAATCAGAAAGCACTATAATAAAAAGTTCTGATTTCGTTATTTAATAATGTTTTGATATTATAAATTATGAAATTAACGATTTCAATTGAAAATTTGTTTGTTTTTGTTTTTGAAAAAATGTATACAGTTAAGCAGAAAATTTAATCTTGTGAGTTTTAAACAACTAAGCAAAGATTATAAACTGATATACAAGAAAAATTGAATTTTATTATATAAGACAAATGACAGTTTGAAAACGTTACCTTTTTCCGTGTCATCATTGTGTTCGGACATGTTTCTAAATTCGTATAACTTCGTTAGCTAATGTTAAGTAAAATTATTAGATATTATCGTTGTCACACTAAAAAAATAATGTTATTCATATATTCACAAGTGAATATATGATTAGAATAGGTTATCAAATGACTCGCGTTCGATTAAACGCATAGAAGCAATACTTTAGTATTTTGTATTTTGTTTCTTTATTAAATATGTATATCGAATGATATTTTTGTAAATTATAAGTATTACTTCAAGTAGCTATTCCTATAAATAATGTAAATAATATAAGATCCTCATTTTTTTAAACTAATATAAATGATATTTATTATCTAGCTACTAAATCCTATTCAATAATATGATAGCATAATATATGCATAAATGGAGGGGATAATACAAATGACCTTCCTACTCATAAATTTAAAAATTGGATATTTTGTAACTTTTTAATAAAAATTATAGCAAGTAATTTTAAATGTTATTAAAAATGTCTAATATTTTATGATAGTTGGTTATTTATAATTAAATAATTTTAATCTTTATTTCTAAAAACTGTTTTAATCTTATTAATGTCATTATAACTATGTAGTAATTTGCTTATAATGTTATAAGGTATGTAATTTTCAGGTAGTATTCTAAATCAGGAACAATCATGCTATATATTGTAATATTTATTTTTACCACAAATATTATAGAATATTAATAAAATATGTCAAAATTTTCTTTATATTAATGCGCTTTCTTGGATGTTTCACCTCCTATAATTTTACGTCTTTGAGCAAACATATGCAAATATAATTGCGGGAAAACTGTAATATAAAGAAAAAAAATTATTGTATAATCAATATGTGATATAGTATGACAATACATTTTTCAGAAACTTACGAGGAATATATGATAACATAATAGTTATAAGAATGAAATAATAACTAAATATGAAATTCCATGAGTTAGGAAGTTTGTAACTCCAGAATTCTGGATGAGAATTTGCATAATTTACAGCTGAGTATATGCACAATAATTCTCCAGTTACACCTATTGGATATAATACAATAAATAAGGTATACCTGTAACAATTAAAACATTTCAATTTTGTATACTAAAAAATAGATATTATTTATTAAATAAAAAATCTATGATGTAAGTGGTTAAATTACATACCTTAGCCATGTGAGAAAATAAGGAACAAATTCATTAAGATTCATATAGTAAAACAAATATCGAATTATTTCCGTTATTGACCATGCTAAGATGGCTAATGGAAGACCATGAGATGACGCTGCATAATTATTTGGAGTTGCCAACAATACACCACTCACAACTATAATACGGCTAAACACTTGAAAAGTTGTAAGTATAACGTTTGATTTAACTAAACCAATTGCAGCATGGATTATCTATAATAAAAATATACTTTATTAAGCAAATTTTTTATAAACAAAACCAAGATGAATATTACTGCTTACTTCTAAAAGAGCAGCATGTTGAAAAATAACAACAGGCCATTTAACATTCTGCCACAAATTTGCTTCTGTCGTAGAAGAGAAATCATTCACTACAAATTTATAAAGTATATAACTCCAACTGCAAGTATACATAATTATTTATATATATTCAGCAATATCTTCAATAATACCTCAAAGTTATTAGACATATTTTTCAATTAAGATTAGATTGTTGAAAATTATAGCAGAAATTACAGAAATGTTAATTAGTGAAACTTGGATAACAATAAAATGTTTTTTTTATATTCATTTCATTATAATTTATTAAAAGCGAGGAAAGTAAGAATACTTACCCAAATACTTGTAGCAGATTATAAGTCTTTAAATACAATAGTCCGACGTTATTTGATTTTTTTGATTTCATATTTATATTTTTTAATTCAGTGTAATTTTACTTATTTATGACAGTAATAATAAATAATTATTACACTTCTATGCCTTTCTGCTTTTCAAATTCATAACTCGTCGGATGTACAACGCGAACTGACGATTACGGATAAAATCAAGTGTAGTATGTAAGTGTAGTACGCTATACACATACTTACATATGTACATACAGACATTTAACCCGAGCAGGAACGTAGCAATTTCCTATATAGCTTGAATTTGAAACAACCTAATATTTTCTTATTTGTTCTTTAATACTTTAAAAATGATAAAATTTAAACAAATTGACACATGATTGATATATGATATTTAATTTTTGAAAATTTTAGTTTTTGAAAATTAGAAATTTACTTTTAGGAAAAATGTATAATACATTGTGTAAAACGTGTAAATTGGCGCAATATTCTTACCTCCTACGAACTTTGCCTTGGTAGTTAAGAATAATTCCTAAAGCTATAAAAATGTTAATGTGAATGACTTTGCCCCCCGATGTTAAAGAAATCCAGTGTAAAATACAAAACTATATATAACCGGCCTCAAAAATATTTGGGCACTTTATAGATTGACGTTAAAAAGACTAAAATGGCAGTTTTTTTTATAAAAGAAAATATTTTATTCAATTCCTTTAATTCAATATGTCTTAAACAATTTAATCTATTAAAGATCATCTTGTATGAGTAATCGATACTGTATTTTATTCCTTCATTAGTTTCTGACATACCCTATCTTTGCCCGAAATATTTTTTAGGCTCGATAAGTGTTCTGCAATTCGCGAAACAACACAGACTGTCACACAGCCAAGTCGTGAAACTTCTGACATACCGCACGTCGAAAAGAGAAAGACATTGCTTGAAGGGGGATCATATTTCCTCGCTATATCGTGATAGAGATTTTAAACAAAATACGATCGTAGCGAAGAAGATCGTTGTGCGTTGTGAATATCTGTAATCTCTGGTTCATATTTTTGACTCCTGCTTTCGCATAGGTTAATGCTTCACACTTAAACCTTACTCGAGGAATGCTCTTTAAAATAATGAAAACCGCACCAATATCCGTCCAGTGGTTCTCCAGATTAACCCGAATATACAGACACTTTTCGGGAATTTTATTTTATACTGAGTACGTATAGATTAGACGAATTTAATCATTTTTCTTTAGTGTTTATTATTGCTTTTTGCTTAACTTAAATTTTTGATATGGCCTAATATTCTTGCAGTTATTCTTACAGAAGTATGACTAGAAATATAGAATGACCTAGACCGTAGAATTAGTAAAAGACAACAATAAATAAATAAAGAAAAATGATAAATTCGTATAATAGAGGAATAAAATACAGTCTCGATTAATAACAAAAAACATATTAAACATATTCAACATATTAAAGCGCTTAAAATATGTTATTTAACAAAAGGAGTCTCGGATATATATATCAAACTTTTATAAAAAATTATCAGTTCAGATTTTGCAACATCAATGTATAAATTGTCCAAATATTTTTGAGACATAAAGATCCACTTCTTTTTAACATCTTTTTTTAATTTTGAAATAACGGTTTGTTTTAAATCAAAAGTTTCTTACTTTTTGGTATCTATATACTTCAATATACTCGAAAACATTTTTGTTATTTTATCTGTATTTATTTCAGAAGTAGAATATAAAGTTGTGCCACTGTCTAAATGTTTTCGAGATTAACTATATGTTCATATATGTACAGTATTTATCATACGTTCATCTACTTACATACGTCAAAATAAATGCAAAATATATAATTAATTCAATATTAATATGTAAATGAATTGCCACTTCCTTTTTGAGCTCATAAATATTTATCAATTTTGATGTAAGAATTCGCAAGGATAACGTAGCAAATAAACATGCTCCGCATATATAGATTTTTGCATCTAAAATTTTTCAATATCTATATATATTAAAAATATAATCATATTAATAATAAAAAAATTCGAAGTTTTCAAGAATTATTTAAAAAATAAGTATTTGAAATATTTAATATTTCCTTAATTATTTATTAATTTTGATCTGTAATCGATTATATTATATTCTTATGAAGAATTGCAATATGATGTTTATGTTTTTCTATCGAGGTTTTCAACATTATGATATTCGATGTTTTAATTATATATAAATTACATGTATTAGTAATATGTTTGATGATGTTTATAGATTTTAGTTCAAAAAGGGGAGTTATTATACAGTATGGAACGAAATGATAGGACACCTTGCATGCGTATTTGTATATTTCATGTAATTGAAAGATAAAAATATACATATAATCTTAAATTCATATGACATACAACAAAAAAGTTAGAAACATAAATTTGGGCTGTATTTGATTAGAAAAAAATTATAAGATTTACTTAGCCTATTTTCCATTCTTACAATTTCTATCAGTAGATATTTTATTACGAAATGAAAATCTATTTCAGGGTTTTTCTAAGAGATTGTATCATGATTGATTATATAATATCACATTACGACTCCACTTTATTATTTTGTGAATTTACGTAATTGTATAATTGTTTGATCATAAACGAATTATTTCTTCAGTTTCGCCCTGTTTAAGACGTTTTTCACGACTCATCGCTATTTCTTTTTTTTTTTTCTTTTTTTTTGTTTGAAACACCACTAAATTATGGATTTGGATAAAGCTGCGTAGTCTCGTAGACTTCACTCGTCTCTTGCTTGCTAAATGATTAATGTTTGTTTGTTCGCGTCTGTGTGACAATTGCTCAAATAATACAATTTTTTAGGATATTATCCTGAAAAGGGAACTATTCTACATTTTCAAGAAACTAAACGAAAAATGCTAAAGTACTATAACATTCGTTTTACATCTTTTTTCTTAATCGTGATTAATCCTTATAATTCAAAGTCATTCGAATGTAGTCATATTCGGTATTATTTTCATTAGTAAAATCTCAGCAATTTGATTAAAATAGTTCCATAATCATAAGGTAAAGAAATATACAAATTTTATTTTTCTTCTCACAATGACCTGGTAACATAACACCATTGATTACTAATCATATAACACGGACGAGCGAGCTCCGGGCAGGTCAATTCCAGATAATGGTGGGGATGACCCCGTAAATATGAACCGAACAAAAAGAGGAAATATTAACCGAGCAAAAAGAGAGAATATTAACTGAACATTACGTATATACGTTTGAAAATTGAACTATCAACATTAACTATCCAATTAATATCAGTTCATGCTTATTTTTCCTCTAACTTACTCATTGTATGTATATATATATTATCATATGAATATGAAGTTTAGTGTGTTATTCTGGAAATATCTAACATATAGGATATGCGAAATATTTTCTTCTTTTAACTAGATGAAATACACAAATAGGTAAAGTGTCCTACCATTTTGTCCCGCACTCTATATTTATATTTAAGAATATTTTTAAGTAACAGAAATTATAAACAATAAAAAATTATAAGTAAATTAATTTGTCTCATAGAACTAGGATATAATTAATATTTTGCTGATTACCAAAATTATATTCGACTAAATTATCTTAAATGATTACGCATAACAGCAATGAGAAATTATTATGATATTATTTTAGATATAAAATATTTATAAGTGATTATCGACTTAAAATTTGTTGAATTAAGCCCGTAATATATAAAGTCGATAGATCGAAAAAATTTATTATTGAAATTTATATCGAATTTATTTTGCAATACATTTATTTGCTGTCCTATTAATATGAGAGAAAAGAGAGAAAAGTTTATATAGGTTAATCACACGTGTAAAGAATCCATACACTAACTTTTAATTATTTTTTAGATAGATGTTCAAGATGTTTTATAATCTGTAGATATTATTATATTATCAATGTTCAACGTATTATTGTTAACTTACCATTTCAGTCTGTCATCGAATGATAAGCAGCAAGTTGTATGAATGTTTCTTGAATCTTTTTATATTACTCATACCTACCTAAAAGCATGAAGATGCAGTGGTTGAATAGTCAAAAATTGTTTAAAGCAGTGAAAAGGATTAATTCATTAAATAACCGTAATGTCAGCAGCAGTTGCAAGATTGTTTGTAGTTCTGACGTAGAAGTGGCAAAAAAGAATGGGCTGCCAATTGTGGCTTTAGAATCAACAATCATTACTCATGGAATGCCTTATCCTGATAATTTGAAGACGGCCATTCAAGTAGAAAACACTGTCAGAAAAAAAGTAATTGTTTATAAACATTCTAAAGAAAGAAAAATATTGTCTTCTTCTAAATTATACTTTTACATCATTTTAGGGTGCTATACCTGCAACTATAGGAATTTTAAATGGACAGATACATGTTGGTTTGAATGATGAACAACTACAAACATTAGCTAAATCAGATTCTACTAAAACTATTAAGTGTTCACGTAGAGATATATCAACAGTTGTTGCCCAAAAACTAAATGGAGGAACAACTGTTAGTGCAACAATGTTAATTTCAAATTTATTAGGTTTGCCTATAATGGCAACAGGAGGCATTGGCGGTGTTCATCGTGGTGCAGAAAAGAGTTTTGATATTAGTACTGATTTACTAGAGCTTGGACGTATTCCTGTAGCTGTTGTTTGTTCTGGTGTTAAATCTATATTAGATATTGAAAAGACATTAGAATATCTGGTTAATATATTTTCTTGCATAAAAAATAATAATTATTACAATAGAGATTTGTAATTGTCTCCATTTGTAGGAAACACAAGGAGTTCCAGTTATAAAAATTGGTGAAACAAACCATTTTCCTGCATTTTACTGCACTGAATCATTACAGAAGATAAAAGTGCCACATAGAGTATCAAATTCAGAAGAAGCAACAAAGATTCTTAAAGCACAAAGGGAATTAGGTCTTCAAACAGGATTATTGTTTGCTGTCCCTATTCCTAAAGAATATGCATTAGATTCAAAAGAAATGGAATTGGCTATACGTAATGCGTTGGAAAGTGCAAAAAGTAAAAATATAAGTGGAAAGAATGTCACACCATTTTTGCTAGAAGAATTAAATAAGGTTACACATGGTCAATCTCTTCGAGCTAGTAAGTATAAATTAGTCCATTGATATAAAAATTAAGAAAACATAAGCAAGATTGATATTTGTCACTTAATTTTTGTCTTCTTAAAATCAACAGATATGGCACTCATAGAAAATAATGCAAGTGTAGCAGCAGAAATTGCAGTGAATTTGGCTAAAAAGTGTTTTCAGAACTCTCTCAATGATAGTGCTTCCAAGTGCATCCTGACACCAGAAAGAAATCCAGTAAATAAAACAAAAATATTTGTTTACCTTCAAAAAATATATAAGATATTATTCATTTTATTCTCATCGTGTAATTTGTTTATGTCATAGATTGTAATTGGTGGAGCTGTAATGGATACAACGTTGCAAGTAAAGGAATCCGAGATAAAAGTAAGTCAAGTCTTAAGTCAGAATTATACTAAATAACCAATTTTCCTTGTATTAATATTTCAGAGGAGTTATAGAACGTTTAACAGTATTTACATACAATTACGACCACATAGGTTTTATGTACATTTAAGAATATGTATTGAATAATATGAACTCATAGTGTAGTATAGGGAAGAGTGGTCTGATACAATAATATAATATGAAAATCATAGAGTATGATTAAAGCCGAAGGTAGAAAACTATATCCATGCAATGTATTGAAATTAAGATACAAGATAGAACATTTTAAAAAGGAATAGTCATTTCAATTAAATTCTTCTAAGTTGTTCTTAATGTCTTTGTGAAAAAAGTATTTGTAAGAATTCCTTAAAAAAAAAATTCGAGATGAACTTTTCCCGTTATGCATAATAATATGCATGATTATGAAAGTATAACGAACGTATTTTATATTCTAGTTACACTTTTACCCATACTTGGCTACGGTAGTCCTATTAGGTTTACCGTGTACGAAATAACGTACATACCATATCTAACCATTTACAGATACAGTAAATTGGGTTTCTTAAGCAGGCACTATTCAAAGCTCCCTCTCTTTCATTCGTCTCGATATACATATTACATTTAAATATCAATCAGTTACAAATTACTACACATGTTGAATCTTTTTAAAGCCTTTTTCATTATGGGATCGTTATTCATTGTTGTCTGAATATATGTTTGACTAAAATATAGAGATACGAGTCTTTCGTTCGTTTAACAAATACATGATCTGATGATTGAACGAATCAAAGGAACGAATCAAAACGTGAAAAACAGTATATCATTTTCTCGTTTAGTCAAAAGTTTCAAAGCTTATTCTAATTAAAGGTAGCGTGTAGGTTTTCATTTCTGGGCGGCTTGCAGTAACATAGTTGCCTTTCTAAATGATCGGTTTAAAAATCAATTAACGCTATCTGTCGTATGTTTTACATATAGTATATCCTTATATACATTTAGTGGCAGAGGCTGTATGTCTGCGAGGTGTAAGCTTTCATATTATTATTGTAGCTTAATACATTCAACGATAACTCGATGGCCTGATTAAGAAAGAACCTTCGATTACCTGGAATGCAATTTTTCTCTTTCCGCGTTCTTTTTTTTTCGTTTTCTCTTTAATGATACAAAATCATATGTGATAGAACTAAAAGGAACAAAATATGTATTCAAAAATTTACATCATTAGCAATACGCATTAATAAACATGTCGTGTAATAAATAGTTTTTTTGGTAGTAATCTACGCGTTATAACGTACGATGCTAAGAATACCCTGTTGTCCAGACTGATACGATTACGAGAAAGACAAAAGATCAAATCTGAAGTCTAACGATGAGCTGTACAGCTTGTATCTTCATTCTTGATAGTATCGATAACTTTCATTCATGTTATTCCAAACAAGAGTAAAGAAAACTGATGTTTCTCAACATATACGTGATTAAACCGTATGCAATTGATTCTGGCCTTTTCTTAAACAGACGATCGACTCTTAATATTTGACTACATCGCTATATACAGTCTACTAAATACGTATATCCATTACTTTGCATTCGTAAACGTATATAATCCCTAAGATTCGATTAATCCTAGCTAGGAAGCCAATTACTTTGAGTATCGTATTATATTTATACGACTTACTGCACAAATCAATACAGACTACTCGCGCTGCATGTATCGTTTTATATAAAAAGAACTAGGAATTTATAGTCGTTACTCTTATGCGGTGACTTTGTGTGTATGTCTCTCTGTGTGTATATAATATGTGTGTTTTTTCCCAATGCAATTTTTCGGCCTTTTTTATTTTTTTATTTTTTTTCTTATATCTTCACTAAGTAATAGCAGCTCGCCGAGAAAACAGATTTCCTATTTTTTCTCTTTTTTTTTTTCTATATAATCGTATTTTTGCAGAGGGAGAATCAGTTTGGCAGTAGTATCTCACAATATTCTGCCGTAACTATCGCATCTGTATAATCCTCGACGTTTAACTCGTCGAAACGATTCGTTAGTAGAATTTCGTCGTAAAAGGGATAAGAAAAAAGAGATATGAAATCGAGAAAACAAGTAAAAATAAACGTTCGCGTGACGATAAGCGATTAACCTTTGATATACGTATCTCGCCAGTGTAGTGTTGTACTAAAAAAGTTTTCATAGCGAGCAATGCACTGTACTCTCGTCGTGTATAAATGCAACCGAGTGCGTTGATACAAGTTTCGCCGGTTTTGGATCAGAAACGCGGTGAAGAGAATAGCGGAGTGCAATCTCCATCGTTCGCTAATTAAACACGTGATGACGATGTAACAAACGACGTTAATTAAAAGGGGGACCAAACCGCTGGAGAGTATTATACTTATAAATAGCGAACGATAGTTACATTTTACACTGTGACATACTACTAGCATGATTCACGCGATAAAAATCAGTATACAACGGCTCCGTGTCTGAAACGCTTTTTGGTTTGTTTCGATTCGAAAAGATATAGTTTCATATAGGAAAACTTACTGCTAAAAATAAATCTACAAAAGTAATTGATTATTTTTCTCCTTCTCTTTTTTTTGGTTTCTTTTTTGTTCACCGACCGTGCGAGGACGGAAAGACATGTAAGGAATACGCGTAGAAAGAGAATCGAAAGTACGTCGAAAGGCATACACAGGCCTTTACGTTCCCTTCTGTGCAGCTTCGACGTACTTCTTTTTTTTTCGCTTTTTTCTCATTTTCGTAAATTTTTGCTTCCATTCTTTCTTTCTTTCCTTCTTTCTTCCGTCTCCTCTTGTTCGATCTTCCTTGTAATTCGTTCGTGTTGACTCTCGCTTCATGTGGCCCTCGTGTGTTGTCACGCAAACGGAAATTTACTCTGTTCGTCAGCACTATGAGTCGCATCGCAGTATATGATGTCACGAGGAAAATGTATCTTTAAAATTTCCTATAGCTACTAAACGATTCAACCGATCTGTCGTGCCACGAGGTTTTCAAAGGAACTAAACGAGGGAACTGGTAAAATTATACTCTAGTTTAGTCTAGCCTCGGTCGAAACGGTTCTATTTTTTTTTTTTTTTTTTAAATAAACTTCTATCATCGACTATCAGAATTTAGAGTGTGTTCTATTCGATACAAGACGATTCAACGATACACTTTCCTGGCGACACGTAGAACCTTGAACGTTATTCGCTTATTGTGGGCTGGCGTGCTCGTGAAGTCAGTGGAATCTTTAGAAACCTTAGCTCCGGTCTGCTGACCTATCCTTTAAAAAATGAACATACGCTTAGTATTGTATATAATTTGATTTGGTCATTTCGTTTGTGTTTATTAATCTCGGTTTACTTCGTTTTAAATTTCGAATGAAACGCTTTCCTCTTGCGTTATATACTTTTTATTCTTTTTACACAATCATCTAATATTCTGTCATTGCTGTCTTGTTTAATTTTACTATGCTCGAATCCGGAGACGCGAGATCTATTTATCTGTGGGATATAAATGTTCGGTCGCATTAGAGTATTTCGTTTAGCGCTAACAGAATAAACTTGTCTGTTCTAGGAAATTTTAGTACGGGCCATTTACCGTTTCTAGCTAGCGAGAATAACGAGATATCTGTCAATTAAGCCCCTGACTTCTAAAAATATATCGGAAACTCGAGTCCAATCGAGATTACGAAAATGTCTGACTTTAATCCGATAAAGGAGTTGGCGAAACGGATGTTGAATAGGAGGCTTCATCAATTTGACGAAAATAGAGATTCGTTAATAGAATCAAAATTAACGGTACGTTAGTTTCGATGCAATCGAATTCCCCCTACAATTAGAATTTCCTCCCATAGGAGGAATTAAAATCGATTATCGACTAATTATTTTCTTTCCGCTCTTCCTAACCCAGGCGATTGTCAATTAAGAGTGGAAATTGCCGAATAATATCGATCTGTTACGAATGCTCGATTCAAGCGAGTAGAAGGATGTAAAGACAAAAGAGAAACGTATCTGCATACGGCGTAGCTTCTTAATTGCGACCCAGATGGCCCGCAGTCCTTTTAACTGTGTATAATTCTATCGTTATTTTCTATCTGATAAAATCAACGATGCGCTACAGTTTCTTACAGTCTACGAGAATAAGTTTTCTCGTAGAAAAACATCAGTGCTCTCTGTGCAGCCTGAAAGGAAACTGGCAAGTGCCAGATGCCCGACTCACGATTCTTTCGCCCCTTATCTACTGTAGGTTTATTGTACGACGATTTATAGGCCGAATTGACAATTGCAAATATGTGTATGCCAAT
Organism: Bombus confusus; assembly: GCA_014737475.1. NCBI lineage: Eukaryota > Metazoa > Arthropoda > Insecta > Hymenoptera > Apidae > Bombus > Bombus confusus. The sequence continues at coordinate 99,877 of JACXIV010000176.1, forward strand.
GTATCGCGTTCAATATAAATTCTAGAGATGGGGAAGTGAGACGATAATTCGTCTGTACTCGGAACGAGCAATTTTCGTTTACCTAGTAGATAGGAGAGGAAAAATCCTAGCGAAAGTTAGTAGAAAAATATTAAGGGATTTCAGTCCTCGGTAGTCTGCGAGTCAAAGGTTCAGCCTGATCTCTGTCGTCTAGTTTCGTTGTTTTATCGATTTGAGAAGGAATCGAGGCTCGTGTTCGCGCGGGCATTCGTCTCGTTACGAAATGAGCGAGAACATCTAAAATGGGACCTGAAACGCGTATGCGTATGTACACACGCGTATACACAGTGATTTACGCATTTAATAGCGAAGAAATTAGGGCAGGGTGGCAATATCGTCTCTCTAAAGCCAATATCGTGCATGTGCGGTTCGATAAATTATGGAAACTCATGATTGAACGTAAAATGATAAATCAAGCTTGGAGTATAATCATCGTGGTAAAATTTATTTTGCCGTATTTATCGTTTTAATTTAGATAGAGCACAGAAGAACAAAAATGAAGAGATATTTGGTCTACGTCTTTACTGAAAACGTGAAAGTTTATACGTTCATAATTTTGACATTACAGCGACGATATCATTTTCGTTCCTTGATGTTCGACAATTTCCCGATAACGAGAGAAGGTGGAAGATTGGACGGAATAAAGTCGATCTATGCCGACTCGATCGAGAGAAAACTACCCGTTTTATACTACCGTTAGTATATAAAGAAAGTTAGTATATAGAGGAACGTTGCTCGGACTCCGCGTGATTTGAAAGACAAAAAGGAAATGAAGAATCGAACAGGGACCTCCCTTCGGATTCAACGGAAACGCTGGAGACAGGTTAACGTGAAAATCAATACTCGCAACGTAATATCCTTCGATACGTCTCTATAATCTGCTGTGCCTATGACATTTGTGTAGTATCTTTTCAAGTGAAAAATCGGCTCTTTTCTTTATCAAAAAGAACTCTATCGTTGCAACTATGTTCTATATGCAATTATTATCGTAACTCTTCTAGTTAGGAGAACTCCTCCTTCCTATTTTCTACGAAAAGAATTTAACCACTTAACAGCACATTCCTGTAACATATACGGGCATAAATTGTTTTTAACGTAACCATTGATCTGTATAGATTCTGCACGGCATTTTGTACCAAAATATCTTACAAAATATGTATTTTACATCAATCTACCTATATCTATTATAATAATGTTTAATATCGTTAATAAATCGAGGGAAACTTTATCCGTTAAGTGGTTAAACGAATACGAGAATCCGAATGTCGATTCGTATTTTATCATCTCTCTCTTTTGATATTTTTTTAAATAGAAAAAGATCATTCTGTCATGCGGTGTTATTGACACGATAATTCGCGCATACAGAGAGTCAGGCATATATGGATTAGCTTACTTATATACGGTGATCTCGGCGGACCGATTGCTCCTGTAGAGGAGACGGTTCGACGTGTTTCGCCACCACTTCCATAGTCAGGTGCGCCTGCTTTGACCACCGGCTGTTATACCCGTGCCCGGGCTGCCGCCGTTCGACAGCCACAATCTCCTGTTGAACTCTCGCATCTCGTAGTTGTTGTTGCCGTTACTTTTCTCCCGATTACCGCAATTATGGTTCGCCGAGGTGGGCGTCGTTTCCTCGAGAATCAGCGCGCAATGACTGTTCGTGTCGCTGTCTGCGCCACCGTCTTGCAGATTGTTCGCCAATAAGGGATGCTTTCCGGTATTGCACTCGTCCGTTTGTATCAGCAACGAAGCATTTCCTAAAATTCATTTTCTTATCATTCTTAGGTAAAATAAATTTCTTGTATTTGGATGTTTTCTTTTATTTTCAATAATTTTAAATTATAATTTTTAAGGATATTTTCTTTGCTCCGGGTATCAATGGATGCCAGCTAGAGTGGTTTTTATCAATTTAAGGACAAAATAGTTTCATGGAAGAGTTTGCACTTTGTTTCCTTGGTAGGCACTTTTCTTTTATCTTTAATATTAAAACGTCGTTATTTATACTGGTTTTCCAACGAATTGGCGTCATAATGACCGCATAATTTTTCTCAGCTATATTCGTTTCTTTCTACGTAATTATTTAATTGTTTGCACAAAGTTCATATTATTCTCCGTGTTTTACATTCAAAATGCTCGCTGAACGACAGGATTTTTTCTCGTTCGACTACTCTGGCTCATTAACTATTCCGAATACCGGTTGCGCTGCAATTGTCAATAGAGCGTGTTCCACGCGACAACTATGTACACAGTCGTAGCAGAAAGATTGCGAGAACCTTCAACCTTTACATTCTATTACTAGTAACATCCGTACTGGTTTTAATGTTGTGGTAGTTATTGATGTACATCGCGTGCAATCAGTCTTTTATTACAGTGTCCCTCACTGGCAGTTAGCTAGGTCGAGTTTATACGTTTGCGATGCGTCGATCGCACGCATTCGTACAGCTAACGCTGCTAGATCGCTGGCTCGGTAATGGCACTCGAGTTTACCTGGACTTCTACAACCTTTGGGATTAATACAATCGCAGATAAGAAGGAAGATAGTCGAAGAACCACCCGCTGATATATTCTCGATCGGTCGAGAAGGATCCAAACTCGATGTTAAGGGGAGATACCGTATTCTGAACTACGTACTGGTTTTTTCCCTTCCTTTTTCTATGACGGAAGGGAAATAAGATAGGTATTTTCATGGTCGTTTAGGGTGGCGCAAATGTCACCCTATTTCCTTTGATTTCCATGCAAACACATTGACCGAATGTTTCACACGGCTAGAACGAGGATATCCCTTTGTTTCTAGCCTCTATGAGCAGAACATCGACAGAAAACGGTTTTCATTAGACTGCCATTTGGAGATTTCGTACGCTGATGCATCGCTCCGAGATCAATTCTCTTATTCTTGGCTGCTCTTTAAAAATTGATCGAATACCAATTACGAAGCAGGCGTATAAAATTATTTTTAGCGGCACGTGTTAGCGTAGCACGCGTTACTGATTCTGCCCATCCGTTTCAAGGGTCTGGAAAAATTCCCAGAGGGTATTACAGAGATTATTTAGCGGAAAGTGAAACGAAGGAGTTTCATTTATCAAGAAACTCGCGACAATAATTACTCGTTCAATTTGGAAGCTGCATTGAAAATTTAATTCCTCTACTGAGACCGAAAAACGATAGAAGAAACGTTTCTCGTTTCCATCGTCCACGAAATCATTGTCAAGATTCCTTTTTTATTCCGTATAAAGGATGTTTCTCTCGGAGAAAGGGCAGGCGAATGATCAATTCTGGAAAGGAGGACAGCTGACAAGATCTGAAAGAAACATTCTTCATCCTGTCTCTTCAACAACCATCAACGATCGGGAGATCTCGAAGACACTGCCGGAGGCTTCCGATTACGAAACCGAGACTTCGTCGAAGCTTCCACGACGTACGATATCGATATAGCCGTATCCGTAGAAAAATTCGTGCCTGGTATAAAATCGATATTACAATCATTATCTTTATAATTTAAACAAGTCGTATAGATCGCCTAGGACGATAAAAAATGTGACGACAATGGCGGACTTTTGAACGGAATCACTTTTCACGCGGCGATCAGCGATACGAACGGTTCTTCTTATCTTTCGACGATATGACCTTTGACTGAAACTACACCACGAGTCTAGCTTACAGGTTAAAATCCGCTCTATCGTTCGTGTAATTACGAGACAGTACGAACAGGGTGCTAAATACTTATTATACTGGAGCACGCAATGTCCTAGTTCTTCTACTCTGATTCCGGACGATGCAGAGCCCAGCGTTATACGTGCAGGGTGTATTACTTAAATGACTAGCCTCGACCAAGATCGCTAGCTTCAACGTAGAATTATGCATTTGCCTGTGAAGCGACCCGACGTGTTCCCACTTTCGTTCTATGACCGGTTTAATGCGCGCGGTTCTTTCATGTCGTTAACCCTTTTGTCGTTTCATGCTAATTATTTTTTGGAAGAACTTTTTCACGCTTCGCCCCATCTAAATGCTTAACGAGTTGGGTATTACTCAGTTACCTCGAATTTGCTCGAAATTTCCGGCTGGTAATAATTAGACGAACGAACGTTTCTCTATTGCGTGCTGTTGAGTGTTTGGATATTTTGGTTGATTTTCAAAGACGATACGAGTATTTGATCAAAGTGGTTGATGACAGACTAATGGCTAGAAGTAGTACATATTTAGTACTATCTTTTTATGAAATTATCAGACTATACGTTATCTATTAAAGGAGCCTGATAGTTGCATATTATAGTAAAATTCACGATTCGATGATTTTTACGTGCTCTATAGCTTGGAAACTAATCGATTTAAATAAACGATCTTCTTAAACGACAATTCTAATTTTGTCATTGCGTATTAGCTTTTAAAAAGCAATCTCACCGCGCTATAATACTTTCGCTAGTCTAAAATTGTATTCTATCGAAGATATACATGCGACCGAATATTTGTCACCGGTATTGTATCTAGATTATAAATCTTCAGGGGATCCGTTACTGTACCATGATCGAAACTCGCGTGTTTCAATCGCGACGATAATAGACTCTCTTCGTGGATCCCGTGCAACCAGTAAACATATTTGCTCATCGTAGGAATCGCATGTCGAAGGAACAATCGACGCAATCTAGATTCTCCAGCGAGCTCGTGCACGCTCTGCGCTACTTTTATCTTCCGCGAATCTCGTTAACGGTGTACGGTTCCGGTCAGCTTCGCGGTATTGTTCGTTTCCTCGCCAGCAACTATCGGAGCTTTCGTTTCACTTCATTCAACAGCTTCGTTTTTAGTTTCGGTTCGCAGAAGATACGAGAGAGATAATAATCAGCAGATCGAACGTCGGTGAAAAGATTCTGAAAAGCACTTTGTCCTCGTCGTTGTTCCCATTATGGATTCTCCATTCTACCCGACGTAGCATTTATAAAGCGTTAATCTTTCGTTAATTTCAATGCTCATCCAATTACCTCTTGTTAGGTTTTCTCGCTGTTAATCCGATCTTTTCGGCACGTCCCTGCGTCGTTTAAACCGTGTAAATGCTATTGGCTGCGAAGCCAGCCAACTGCAAGATATCGATGTAAGAAACAAAAGGGAAAGAGAAAGGAAGGTAGGAATTATGAACGACCTTAATGAATGTTAAAAACGATCCACACGGTCGGCGAAGGTTGAAACATTTGTTTCACCGAAGACACTGGAAATTGCGGTAATGGCTAAGTTCTAAAAGAATTTCCATGAATAGAAAAACGTCTCTGGACGAAAGTTAAGGAATTTCCCGAGAGAACTCCGGGAGACGTCTGACGAATAACCGTTCTCACGTTTACCTGGATTGTGCTTTCTTGCCCGCCTTTTATTTAGTTAGCAGAATAAAGTCTGTAGTTCACTTAAGCTGGATAGTATATCGTCAGATTTTACACGATTCTTCGGATTTGTGACTTATAGTTTCGATTTTAATTCGTGGTTTCGTTACTGAAAAAATTAAAAAATTTGTGTGTAGAAATTCTCTAAAATATAGTAGAAAGATCTTTCACGAATTAGTTTGCAGAAACTCATAATGGACGTAATAGAATTTAGAGATCTTTGCTAAATGCCGCGTCGACTACAGCGAAGTAAAAGCTGAGGTCGAAGATAACTATCCCCTAAAGACGTCAAATGTGCGTTCCAGTGGCCGGTGCCATACGGCTATTTATACCACCGCCTCTTATCTAACGCCCTACGTCGAACCTACACACAAACACTCCACCCCTATCATAATTTTTTAACGGTTGGTGCCTTTTGAGCCCCCAAATCATTGAGAGATTTAAAGCCCTTTGCTCCCTTTGTTGCACAATGGTCAAAATTAACGTTTCACCGTCATTGCACCTAATTTCGTTCAATCCTCCTTACAACCTCCTCCCTTCTTTAACGTCAGAGCTACCATCGACTGTATTATAAAACTTGTACTAAAGAATACTTTATACTTGACAAAACATTACTACATTATTGAAATATTCTTTCAAGTTGCTACATTCTCGTTGATCAAGTCACTCGATGTCGAGTCGCCAATCGAAATTCAAATAATTTGTCTAATCTGATCGAGACCATGCCGAGAAAAGCGTGTTCTATATATTCGTAAAATTTATATGTTGTATTCAGGAACCAGCAATATTTCATAAAATTTACCGGAAGGAGTGACAGCGTTAGGCAGAGTCGTGCGTCGAACGATGCTTCCGTTGTTAGTGGCTTCCGGTATCACTTGCGAGAACGGTGGTTGCGTTAGGGTAGTCGCCGGCGGCGGTGGTTCTCGGAGCAACCGTATCTTTTGTATCATTTCCCTTATCTCGTAACGCAGTATCCCCAGGAAACATAATTTCGCGAACGCTATCACGCAGAAGCCCAATACGAACAGCAAGTCCGCAGTTTTTCGTAGCCATCTCATCAACGATTCCTCGCAACCTCTCGCGTACGGTTGTTGACAAGTGTCACTGACGTTGCCAGTGGGTCCGCAACAGGTCTGTGGCCATCTACCAGCGAAGTCTCTAGGACCGGTCACTCCGCAGCAGGTGAACTCCTTCTGCAAACGGTCCCATTGCTCGCTGAATCGTAGATCCTTGCCGTACTCCATCTGCGATGAAAAAGATAGACAGAATTCACGTCAATCTGAAACGTAGCTGTTAGAAATTTGTTGGTAGACGAATATATCGTGATGGAATCGAACGTTTAGGATAATTGCTGTAAGAGTAACATTATAAGAATAGGGATTCTGTAAAAGCACAATTATAAAATTAGAGAATTTGTAATAGTAAAATTGCAAAATTAAAGCTATATGAAAGGCATACATTTTTTATATAGATTTAGTGGTCATTTTCTACGATCGGAGAACAGTCGATGGCCTACCATGTATAGTGCATGAGCGACGGTCATAGAACTAGGAAGTTTTCGGCTTCGTTCGAAACATCATCGATTCGACGGGGCTAAATTTACGCGTCGTTTGCCGAAAGGCGACTGGCTGCAGATATTTTTAAATCGATATTTTTAACTCTTCGATATGGAACCAATATTTACGTGTTAGAAGATAGACTCGGTTAATATGGAGTTCGAGGGACGTTTAAATATACTGTGAGATTTTTATTGAATTCGTTTGGAAGCTTGAAGTTGTTCGGAGGTTCATAATACCACGCATGATCCTTTAATATAAGAAGCATAAAGAATGAGACACGATACTCAGAGTTATGAGAACTTTTAGTAGATAGACACATACGATTGGTTCGAGAATGATCCAAAGGGTGCAACAGAATTAAATGCGAAAGATAAAAGAGAAAATTGGGTGGTAAATTTTTGTATGAAAGAGAATTTAAAAATGACGAGAAGTATAACGCAAGGCGACCGGTGGTCCCATGTATCCAGGTCGATTATCCAAGGGTACGCACAATTTCCGTCGATTATGCGATCGACCTAGATAAGAACGGGGCTAAGAATAATGACTGCAGATACGGGCAGAGAAACGAGGTGAAACGGGCGAAAAGTTGGAATTGTTAGTAATCCCCGTGACACTGATTTTTCATCGTGACGAGTAACGAGGCGCCAGTAAACTAGTTCACTGTTTCTTAATTAGCACGGCCAGCTAGTTCATCGCCGAATGTTTCCAAAGCTCATGTTGTATTCGATGTGAAACGCGGCAGAGAAAATATTTTTCTTCTAAAATTTTTAGTCGTCTTTTCATGAAAAGAGTATTTAAAAAAAAATATTGAAAATTTGTCTTTTGAGATTAATATCGAGAAAATAATTTGTGCTATCTAAATGTTCAAATCAATGGCTCAGGATAAATGGACAGACAGAACTCCCCCGTGAAGTTTCAACAGACATGAGTACTACCGCAGCGATATATCAACGCAGGAGCGTTGATAAAAATTTCAGACTGTTTAGGCTCTTCGAAGTTATTTAAAGTTTCAGTCTTGTTCTCGCTCGATAGACGGAAACGGTGTCGCCACGATTAAAACTTTCAATCGTTGATTAAGAATTCGCTGGAAATAAACGAGTCGTGTGATTCGCGGAAAGTAAAAGTGCGAGGAGGGAATCGATTAATTTCAAGACTACATCTTTTCTCAGTCATTATTAGTTCGAAACTCGTCGGAGGTGTTATTTTAATCTTCGTTCGTCCTCCGTGTGTACATGTATATAGAATGGAACAATTCCATTCTTTTCAGAATAAAAGGACCGAATTAATCGATCTTAAAGTTCAGAATCGGTCGTTACTTCGACTCTTCTTTTATCTATGTACCTACATGGTTTAATGTCAAGCGTCAGAAGAGGCAGAAATTCCGTAGTTCCGTGGCGTGAAGTTTGCTAGGAAATACGTGAATGCATGTATGCTAGTTTATAAATAGTTAGCAGGCTGTATGTTGGCTATGGTATGAATAATGTTCGTATCATGCCACAAACCGTACCTTACCTCGTGGCCGGTCAGCCAACCACGAATGTTCGAATTATAATAAGGCTACGCGTTGGATGTGCAAAACATTACAACGACGCGTGAAAAACTTTGTAGTAAAAAAAACAAAGGGAATGTTCGAGAATGGATATATTTAGTGAGTAACAAAAATCCACATGCACCCTTCGCATTTGAACTATTACGATACGAGCGTTAATTCCAGGTGGTTTAATTCCTTCTCAAAATACTAACATTAATATAGCGATACCGATAATATACAGTCTCATCGTGTATTAATACGGAACCATAAAAGATTCAACAAGATACAAGAGAGTGCGCTTTTACTTTCTTCCCATAAATCAAATTTATGGATATACGTAGATATTTACGATCGACTGTGAATTTAAATCACCGTAACGTATGCTCGAGCCTACTATACTACGACCACAATTCACCAGTGTCTAACGACTAACGTTATATCCTATTCCTCTTACTGCAGAGATTAAATCGATTTTTTGGCCACCGGTCGACCCTGTATATTTTTTATGTTTATTGATTAAATGGTACCAGGAATAGCGTATCGAATGGGAGACGACGCGGCACGTTTTAAGTGAAAGCGAAGATCGAATGAAATATCGTACGTAACAAAAATGATGATTCAATTGAGTTGCCTCTAGGAACTTCCCTAGGCTGGAAGGGGATGAGAAAGTATCCTAATATCGGTTCGATTCTCGCCAAGTCACACACCACCTTATTTATGATTCGCTGACAATTTTTCTGCCAAACATTGAAAAAGTGTTTGGACTTGGTCCCGGTTTCGACACCGGAAACCTGTTCTTTCCACGCGGTCGATACTTCATTGAACGTTACGTAGAAGTGATAAGAGGTGCCACGCCTCCGCTATTCTTCGCCGCTTTCTCCAACTCCTCCGGAAACCGATTCCTCTCCTCCTTTTTTGCGCTGCTTGTGCTCCGCCTTAATGCAACTGCGCTTCGTATCCCGGACGAAAATCATCGTCGTTCGTCCGGCTCTATTCGAAAGACCTTTTAATCGGAGAGGAATCGACGGAGGAGGCGCGAAACCTCTAACTTTCCGAACGAAAGTTTGATCGAGCACAGAGATGTTTTAAATTATTCCAACGGGCAACTACGAATGCTAAGGCACGCGACATATCGTGAGCTTCGATAATTTTTTGTGACCTTCTCGATAATCTTTTATATCTCTAACGTTTCTCTTTGGTACTCTCCTTCTGTTTTATTCCTTTTTTTTTTTTCTTCTTTTTTTTTTCTTTTCGTTCTGTCGGAATAGAAAGAAAATGGAGTGGTTGGCTCGACTCGACTCGAATAGATTTATTCTCTCGTAAGAAATCCATCCCTGGTCTCTTGATCGCGATATTACCGATTCTCTTATTGCGAAAACGAGCCACTTATTCCTCGCTTAACGACAATCTTCCCCCCTCGACATACGTATAATGGTACTCTCGTTCATCGAGCATAAAATTTCACGATTTAGTCGTCGTACGTTTCCCTATCAAGATTCTTGAGCTCTTTCTTTAACACAGTCAGAAGCTAGAGCCTTGTGCAGTGTTTGGAAAGGAGGGCGTATCTACTCGATATCATCGTCTATCGCGTCCCTAAATTTCGAACAATTCTAGGTAACGGAATACACATTCCCAGGATAATAAAGCGATGCGTATCACGATTCAATGTGTATTTCATGCCTGGCGAATTACAGCCGAAGAAATGGCCGGATAAAATTCGTTCGAGGTGTGCTCACGATCGATCCGTAGCACGATTTCGTCTAAATAGAAAAGAGGAGAGAGTCCTCGTTGTCGGAGCTTGGAATCTGATTTGCAGCCTCATCCCGTACCACGGACATAAAGTTTCCGCGATGGAAAGACCTTCTAACTTCTGACGTCTAACTTTTTCCACCAACCATCAGGCTACCTTGAGGCGCCTAAGGTGAAGTTCGCTTGTGTAAGGCAAAGTCGTATCGAATCAAAGTTCGTCCGTAACTACTAGCTGTATCGAAAATTGTCAAGATCATAATACGTGAGATTAAAGGCGAGCGAAAGCAAGAAAAGGGAAATTCGAATGATCGAACTGCTAGGCCGTAATTAGAGACCAGGACTCAGGACTCTGCCAATTGAGTCTTCCAGACTGAGATATTAGAACGTTGATTTATCGCTTTGCCTTGTAATATTTCGATTCAAGAATAGATCGTATTTGTAAGAAAGTTTAATTACTACTAAAAAAAAATCAGAATGATACGAAGCGATGAATGATTTCTAAAAAAAAAAAAAAAAAAAAAAAAAAAAAAAAAAAAAAAAAAAAAAAAAAAAAAAAAAAAAAAAAAAAAAAAAAAAAAAAAAAAAAAAAAAAAAAAAAAAAAAAACAGGAACTTCACTCATAACTATAAAAAGCCCTTCTATCATCTCTGATGCTTTTTCCAGGTATCGAAGTTGATCATCCCGCTTACGTATCGTTCTATAAAAATCCTATCGATCAAAAAAGTTCGAGAAACAAGCGAACGAAAATCGAATGAAATAGAAGAAAAGATACTCACCTGTAATCGTTGTTTGAGAGTGGGCCTGAGCTCGACTCGCATCCTCTCAAACCGGAAGACCCAGGCGACCCCGATGACGGCGTCACCGAACAGAAGCGCCAGTAGCAGCACCCAGTAGGCGTTCAAAAGTCTCGCGCTTAATCTCCTCGCCGCTATACAACCCAACAATTGCACCAGGCCCAATTGCGTGGCTAATGCTAAGTAAGCGTAAAGGGCTGTCGGGTCGAATGCACGGGGTACTCCTGGCACCACGTACCGGCGTGGATCGCCGGTGAATAAGAGTGTTCGTGAGACCGCGGCGGCGAAGCCGAGCGCGCTACCGAGCAGCACCAAGTTACAGGTGTAGATCCAGAGCCGGTAATATCGCATCGCGACGTCCTGGCCACAATCGGCGCGTCTTTGGGACGTCACCGACGCCGCCGTCTCGTCGGCGACGAACGAACGACTACTGTCTCTTCTGTTACCTCCTTTAAATACTTCGTTGTTATTATTGTTGTTGTTGTTATTGTTGTTGTTGTTGTTGTTATTGTTGTTGTTGATGTTGTTGTTGTTAGTTGTCGTCGTGGTAGTGGTGTCCGTGGAGTGTCGATGCTCCTGGTTGTCGTCGAGCAGGAATAAGAAAGGCGGCTTCGCGCTGCAGTCCTTGTTCGCTGTCTTTTGGCTGTGCGTCGACTGCAGGGTGACTGAACGTTGCAGCAGCATCACCGTCATACTATCGTGCCTCCCTGGTACGCGTGTCCTCGTCGTTAAGGATTATACCGTCCGGGTAGAGAATGGAAGCGGGAGCGTGTGTGTTTATTGAGACCTGGAGAGCCTCCTTCGTAGACGTGGACGAGAAATGTACAGCGAGAAACGGCTGGTGTCACGTGAGCCACATTATGCGCTCCGACAGTAGTCGTCTGTTTATTGCGGCTTCTCGGCCAACCGGTCTATACCTATACCTTGTTCCTTCCTTTCTGCTTCTTGCGCTTCCTGCGTCCGCTTCTTTTCTCGTCTGCTTTCTCTTTTCCTTCCGATGATTCTCTTCTGCGATTACAACGTTGCTGACAATTCCTATATCGGGAGAAATTAGAAAAACTCATAGCGATAATGGGGACGATGGTAATGGCGAAAGACTGATCGCTGTAAGAATAAGCTTTCAATGATTTATGGCGTGTACACACGCCTCGGACGTGCTTGCACAGCTCAATAGTTTACAACGAGCAGCCTGTGTTTACCGGGTTAGGGGTTTGTCGCCTCTGTTAGTAGATTGATTAGAACCCGTTTAATTATGGATTACAATATCCCGAGTGGCTGTTTGGCCAATTGTCTGTCTGACTAATACGTTCTATCGTTACTGTCTGACTGCGGCAGTTGATTATTACTTTCATCGTATCATTTTTTAAACTGCACGAACTCTATTTCGTTTCGCCTATGAAATTTCAATACGTTCGAAGTCTTTCTATTCATTACCACCTGTATTAATTATTAATCATCCTTATTATCCTATTTTTATAATGCAATACATGTTAGTAAGTAGGTATGTAAAGTAGCGATGTTGCGTTATTCGACGCTCTTAATGATCCGTAGTAAATTGTAGAGTATCAAGAATCACGTCCTCCCTTTGTAAATGGAATTAGAGCGCATTATCGGAGTTTCCTTGAGAAGACTTGCAAGCGAAAACAGGCGAGGTACCTCTCTGTAGTCAAAATTGATGGCACTCGTTAGCAGGGTACCATTCGAGGTAAACGATTGAAACAGAAACCGATCGAGCGGCGGCAAAACGGTTCCAGCCTTTCGTTTCGGTGTGGCAAACAATACGCGTCACAGATTCGTGTCAACGATGTAAAGCAATAAAGTCCCTGATAGGGCACGATTTATCTTGCCGGAATATCGGACACCGAAACGGCACGGTTCCGTTGGCTTTCTCTATTTCTCTGTCACGAGTGAACGTCGAAAATTGATAAAAATATCGGCTCTACGGCGGACGAAATGCGCATCAATAAAGTCGGGGCAAAGGACAGGCAATAAACCTCACTGATATAAAGCTGGCGTGGATATTAGAGGCACGAAATGAAGGAATTAATTCTAAGATCGTCGAGACATCTGGCTAGCGGAATTAGGCTACCAGGCTGCACGCATTTTGCGGAATACATAACTAGTCACTCTGAACGTTCAAAGAAATGAAAAATTACGAAGATATTGAACGTGCTTGGAATTTGCTGGCATTCATCGAGAAGAAATCATTGTACCTTCGTCGTAACAAAGTACACATTACAACGAGATCGAAGAATGAACGAAAGATATTGATTCGAAAAGAAGAGATTCGGCTTAATTTCGTAAAACATTTCTGCAAAAATATCAAATTGTGGCGATTCTATGGAAGTTGCTCGCGTCTTTCGAACAGAAGCATTAAGGAAGGGGTTCTCGCTCGATTTCGCAATTAACACGCACAACCGCGTATTATCTGATGCACATAGAGCGTTACACAGATACAGCAGGTAGTAATTATTAGCCTTCATCGTGATAGATCACGTTGAAGCAACATCGTACGCGGTGAAACGTCACGAACAGGTCACTAGCGTGTGGCTCGCTAAATTGTATTTCTTTCTGACAGTTCCAGCGTGCAATAGGCAATTCTATTATCGATTTCTCCTAGCCGACCAGTCGCGGTACGCTGTGTTCCCTCGCTGGACAAGAAAAAGACGAAAGACTGTGAAATGAACTATACGGGAATAAAGCACAAAGAGTTCGAGTAAATACGCTAATACGAAAAACATCAGCGATAAAAATCCCAAACTAAATGTGTTTTTCACATACACCAGGCGCCACTAGAATCTAGACTCCCATTGCAGTTATATATCGAAGTCTGTCTGTGGAGGAAAGGGAAAATAAAAATTTGCATTCGAAGTCAGATAGAACTAGAATCAATTCACCTTATTTACTATACGTACAATATAGTTTTAGACAAAATCACGAAGACTTCTATCCAGATTATCAAACCTTTCATCACCCACACAGATTTTTCTACGACCTGAATCACTAGAATCCAGACAGAGGAAAGTAGAAACAAAACATTACATCGGGAAGAACACCATATAGGATCAATCATTCGATTCACCGTATATTATGCGAGGATATTTCCAGGTAAAATTATGAGGATATCGATCCAAAATGCCAATCTTTTATTAGAGAATCTTCTTTAATATTAGATAACTCGTAACAGTGATAACAATATTTGATGGACTTCCATTAGAATTATATATTATACACGGGCTTCAAAGAAAAGAAGTTGCACCCAAGATAATACCAAATTAATGCATCTTATATCAGGCGAGAAAGAATATTTTTTGGAAAAAATCACGAAGATGATATCTAACCAGAATACGTAGCAATTTTTTATCGCCCATACAGGCTCTTCTTCAACGTCTGATAACTAGACCCACTGTACACTAAAGAAATATAATGCAGAAGCGGGAATTTTTCAAATCCACAAGAGGGATGGTACTGTCAGATATATCGAAGACGTAGCTACCAGGCATCGGTTATTTTTAACAGAAGTCATATCAGCAGCAGCATGGAGGCTCGCGTTTCTTATTAGACGACTTACGTCAAGCGAGTTCGCTTTCATCTGGTTCAAATTAGAGGAAACGAGGGTCGCTCACGCAAGAAGAGGGAGGAAAGGTACGTCGAAGCGAGAGGGCCGTGTCCTTATGAAGCGAACAGCGCGCAAAATAGACGAGAAATTCAACCGTGGGACGAAATGTCGCGGCTCAATCACCATCGTGAAACGAATTCATATTAGCTGGATGTTTATATAACGCCGGTGATGACATATTAAAGGATGACATTTAAAACCGACAAGATCCAGCTAAATGTTGCACGTATATTCACGATGTTGCTGGATAATCAACCCTTGGTTGGCCTCTAAACTTTATAGCTTCTTTCCGACGGCGTTCTTCTCAAATATTCATCGTTTTCTCGCTTTCCGACTCACAAGCTCAGTAAATATGGCAAATACGCGCAACGTGTCTATTCCGTTAATGAGAACTTCGCTTTGAACGATGTTTATTCTCCGAAGACGAATGCTAGTCGGACAAGTCAATGAATGAAAACCCAAAGTGAGGGTTGATTCTCGGGAATGTATGTTCGTTCTCGCGTACATTGTACGTGGTGCAAGTGTTAATCGGTTTTAATGGCTTTGTTCTCATAGGAAACATCGAGCAAAGCTGGTTAATGTATTGCTCAAAGATAAAATGGCAAATTTGAGTTTACAAACTTCCACGTGACCGCTAAAAGAGAAATATACTTGGAGTATATAGCGTAAGGCGCTTCACGGCTTACTTCGACTTGTTTAGCTCCTTATTTAGACCTTCTGCCTCTCGCTTGCCTTGCAGATTTTCTACAAAGTATCCCAACGCTTCGATGATTTTCATTCAAAATGTTGAGCCGTTGAGATGTTCAAACGATTCAAGAGCCGTATGGAAGCTTTTACTTTGTCCAAGTTCTATGAGTTTGCATTATGGTTGGTGAAGTTGTCACTTTGAACAAACGCCGACAAGGTATGTAAGCTCAAAATGGTTGAACCTATTTAAAGCGTTTTCAAAGCAGAGCTTGCCAGTAACCGAAGATCGTGTTGCTCGGCTAAGGTTCGCAGCGATTGCCGGATACAATACTATTACGAAGTCGAAGATTTGAGGGATGTGCGGAAAAGGGAAACGCGACAGGATGTCAAAATAGTTGAATTAACGGGTTCGAATTCCTGGCACAGCTCGACGAGGTAGTCACGTAGCCACGTATGGTTGGGAATCACTGCACCAGAGTTCTCTCGAGCTCGTGTCGGAATATATGTAGCTACATGTACGGATAAACACATGGAGAGAGGTAGAGACGATACATGCTTCCGTGCTTCAGAATGCACACATGTCCAGGTGTACGTACATGTATGTACTTACGTGTGGGTGGCTAAGTGCACGTTGTGCGCGGATCTAAGAAAAGAAAGAGGGTAAACAAAGATGAGGGGACTGGGACGAGACAAGAGAAATCTCGTCGTCGATAAATTCGCTAAGATTTCACGACGGCGAAGGGTAGAAGAAGGTAGAAGGATGTAAGAAGGGAAAGGAGGGGCCACGTCGCAAAGAGCGTCGTGTTGACTATCCGTGCTCTCGAAACACGTTCTTTCGTGCATCGATGTTATACATAAGGGGTGAAGCAGAGAGTGGTGCATTGTAATGAAACACGGAAGAAAGTTAAGGGCCCATCGATCGTTTAAGCCCTCCGCGCGCTTGCTCGAATACACGAGCCAGTTAGAAGGAAAGTCAACCGCAAGGAGAAATGAGCAAACTTGTATTATTCATTCTTCTTCGATAGAAAAATTGTCAAATAAATATCAAATATCGGCAAATGCTACGACTGTTATCAAAGAACAATGTCAAAGGTTTGAAAGGATAAGATTCCCAGTCAATGTGTCCTAGGTCAATGTTCAGTCTGGACATGTTTAAATTTATGCGAGTATCGATGGAAAAAGCGACAACAATCGATCGCCACAGGGTGATCCCCCTTTTTCGTCTCCAGTGTCGCGTTAAGAGGAAAAGAGGTAGAAATCCTCTCTAGGCACAGGATAGAGGGTAAAGGGAGACACCTGACCTTGTCCAGTGAATTAAACGACATCGTGGATGCCTCTACCGAGAATAGGTGTCGGTGTCTTTTTTAATTAAAATTCCTTCGTTACACAACAAATGTGGTGGAAGCGGGGGAGGAAAGAAGAGAAAGGGGAGAATAACGAATGGGAAATGGAGAGAGGGTGGCCAGTAAGAGGAGCGGATCTGTGTGAAAACGCTTTTAATTAGCTATCGGCGCGAATGTTTGTTACCGTTTGAAGGAGAGCTCAGTTATATCAAGGAGGGAAAACCGTGAAACAGTGAGTTGAGAGGGGAAACTCGAGTGGCTCGAGGACGAGGGGGAGAGGAGGGGATTGACGTTATGCAATCCTCCTCCCGACCTTCCCGAAGAAATTTATCATCGCTTCCCTACGAAACGCTCTTCTTCCCCTTGTTACCGTTCAACGACAAAACACGGATTTATTCGACGCCAATTTCGCTATCACGGCCCCGCCTCGATCGTTTCAACCTTTTCTCCGTACACTCGCACCCTCTCCGCGACTTAGTTCGCTCCTAGTTATATCTTAATAGACGAATATTTCTGTAAAGGACTTGAACCTTGGTGTTCGACCATTATATACATCCATACCATCTTTATTATACATCTTTATACTGTCACAGAAATTGAAACACCATGAACTACGGATACACTAAACTTGGAGACTCTCGAGTAATCACCGGGACACAGGGCAGATATTTCAACGATGTTATTATTGCCTTTCGGCCCTGCACACACGTGACTCCGCACTGATGCCAAAAAAACTGAGAAAAGCTAGCAAACTACGAGAGCGAACCGGGGTAAAACGGCGAGAGACAATGGGGGAGAGAGGGGGGGGGGAGACCTTTCGAGAAGTCGAACGGATGGTCGTTACTGACCTTTAAACGCTCGTTATTAGGTTGTCACGGTACACCATCAATTGTCAATCGAACACGCACATCGTCATAAGGATCACAAGTATCACAAGCGAGATCAGACAGTTTGGGCGAGCGTTGGTTCGGCGAGACGGGCACGAACGTGCTGGTCACGTCACGTCTATAAGCATCGCCGCAACCGCGAGCCTCGTCGAGACTGTTGTCCTCGTCGTTCATGCCAGAAGCGCTGGCTTCCGCCGTTTGCCTCTGCTTCTGCTGCTGCTGTTGCTGCTGCTACCGCTACCATTCACTACCATGATCTCACACGATTCGTCGTCCGCTTCGTCATTTTCTCTGTCAACCGCCTATTGACGTTCCTAGCACTGCTACCAGCGTTACCTTTGATCTCGTACTGGCTACCGACTGATCGACTATTGGGCCAACAGTCGCGTCGTATGCCGAAACAAACGAACACTTGAACCTAACATGTACTGTACGAGTTTCCTAACGAATCACTACTTCGTTTTACCAACCTCGCACTGTACGTCCCTACACTGTAAAAACGATAGAAGTTTAGTAGTTGATCTAGCGGCACACAATGACACCACGTAAGTTCGACCAGGCAGTTTCTCGCGGGAGGAAGACGGCCACTGTCACAGGGTCTCGCCACTATCGTGGAAGAGACGGTGGTAACGCGGCTGGCATCGGGAAGAGTTCCTCGCGCACGGGGGTGGCTGTCAACAGCGCCCGAGGTAGGCAACCGGACTGACTCCGCGCTGCACGGTGTCGGCGACAGACAGCGCGACCACCGACAAGACAGAGATCGACGATCGGTTCGGCTGCACACGAGGGGGATGAAACGAGAGAGAAACTTCGCGAGAGGCGGCGGCGGTGGCGGCCACCGAGGTGGATCGTGTGCGAGAGGAGGGCTGACGCTGGAGGGGAGAAAGCACCTCGTTGGGGGTGGACGAGGATTGGTAGGAATGGATCGTGAGAGGGGGAAACGTGGCTTTGAGAGAGACAGCGGTGGTGGAAAATCTGTGGTGGCACGTGTTCCGAGGGGTGAAGGGTATTTGGACAGCAAGAAAGAGACAGAGTAATGATGGAAGGGAGAAAGTGCGAGGATAGAGAGAAGTGGGCGGTAAAGAAAGACGACGAGGATGAGGGAGGCAGGAGATTGGAAATCTGTGGGAATAGACGGGACGGGAAGGTTAATGTTGTAAGTAGATTCGCCAAAGACTGGTCGGAAAGTAGGAAGAGTACGAACGTGAGAGAAATGAAACGAGCGGAGAAACTTTGATGAAAGGAGGGCGGAAAAGTGGGAAATGGGAAGGAATTAAACAAAGGCCACGAGTCGTAGGTACAAGAAAGAAAAGAATAACTGGAATATCTTTAAAGATACAGAAAATACGATAGAAGGGTGAAAGCAACGAAGGGAGAGGATAAGTTGGTTGAAAAGAGAAAAGACAATTTCTAGAATTTAAAAGCAAGATGGAGGGGATGAAAGCTTTGGATAGAATAGAATAGAGAAAGGAGAGGAACGAGGGGAGGATGTTGACGGAAGGAGGGGAGAAAGCTCGTAGAGAAAGAGAAGGGGTATTGTACGTGGGAGAGAGTTTGAAAAGAGAAAGTTATACGAGATGGAAGAACGACAACGAAAAAAGTACAGCAAAAAGGAGATAAAAAAAATTCACGAGAGGAAAGAGGAGGAGACTGCCCGTGAAAAGCTACGAGAGCTGGCAAGGATAATTTTATGAAGAGTAGAGCGAGAAAGGTAAATCATACGATAAGAGGAAAAATAAGAGAAAAGTACACTGATGCGGGGGATGCGCGAACAAGATAAGCGAAGCGAACGGGGATGATTAAGAGAGCCAACTAGAATCGTAAATGAGAGAACGTTAGAAAAGGAAAAAGAAACACGTAAGTGATGCAAACGAGTACACAGACAATAATCAGAAGAGTAAAAAAAATTACTCGATGAAAAAGGAAGAGGAAATTGAGAAAATAAAATACAAGTGAAATAAAAAAGTAGATTGTGTTTTATGCAGAGGTTGCTGCATCAATGCCGAGTAGCAGCTTTCTGCTCGATGACATTGCAAGTACCCCCGGACAGAATGCTCGTCTCGTAATTGAATCGTTGCGACGAGGAAGGAAACGTACGCGATACAGGTGCGAGCTAGTGATCTCCTTGAAAAATTTCCCGCTTTTCCCGCTTTTTTTTATTTATTCTTGGCATTGAACTGGGGAAAATTAATCCATCGAACATGATGTCCTCGAGACGACACGTGTTATGGATTTAGTCACGATCGACAACGACTTCATAAAGCCTAATCATACTGCAAAATAACCGAAAGTTATATTACAGCGTATCAAAAGAATAATACACGATACAAGATTTTTGTTATTGTTCCAGTTATGCATTCCTGAAGATAATTCATTTACAGCTCAATTGTGTACCCATTTTCAATAATTCTTTTCTACCGTTTCTGTTTTTTTTTTTCCGCAATTAAATAATATTTCTTATACGTATATATTATTTCGTGAAGAAAGACTTTTGGTCTGTTTCCATTAGAGGAATTAATTTTTAAAAGAAATGGAAGAAAAATAACGGGAAAGAAGTTTAATTTCTGATCGCTTACCGCTATCACGTAGAATTCAAAGACGATCGATCAATCGAGCCCTGTAGTATTCGACGCGCGATTAGAGGCGGCGCATCTTTTCCATATTCCGGATCAATAATCGACGTATTCTTTCAGGACGATGGTAGAACGCATGCCGGTAGAAGCCGAGAAAATTGTGGCGGGGTCGGACGAAATATCGCCAACGCCTTGATCAACCTTGGTCTGAACGCTACACGGTTAATATCCGTCGTTGGTAACGACCAGCCTGGGAAAGCTATAATTAAAAGTCTAGGAGATGGTGCCCAGACTGTGGAGCAGTTGTCAAATATGAACACGGCTAGGTACACGTTGCTTTTCCCCGCCAATTTTCCGCGAATGCTAGATCATCGACTTCTATGTCCAATACTGAATTATCTCGACAATTATAACTTTCTTTCTTTTTTTTTTACCGTTTAACTCACACGAAATCAGAGAACTCAATATTTCTCTTTCATAATTTCTTTTCTCTCTTTGTTTTCGTGCCTAACTTATATTAAATTAAACAATTATAGATATTTTTTAAAAGAACACTCGAGTACGTTTATCAAGTTCAAGGTCCACTTATTATGATTTAAAAGAACAGAGGTATAGGATACTTCTTGTGTAATACTGAATCCGAAGACAGTAAAAGCTCATCATTGGTATTAATGGTTATTGGTTTCTGTAGCGAATTGCTGATCGGAATAACCATTGACCCTGTAAATACCACTCGAGACCACTTGTCCCCGATTTCCAATAGTTATTCTTTTGCCATCTTCGAATTCGTCTTTTCACACGTTGAAAGAGACATCTCTCCTTTTGCGTTATATGTACATATGTACATTTGAATATTTTCTTTACTGGTCTTTTATTTATCTTTTTAAATATGTATTTGTGTTTGATAATTTAAGATGTACCGTGATCATCGATTACAAAGGCGAATGTCAGTTCGCAGTCGGCGAGATGGAAGTGTTCTCTAGTATCAGCCCGCATTTGGTGAAGAAATACCAATCGTACGTGGAGAATTCGAGTTTCATCGTTCTTGACGGTAATCTACCTCTAGATACGATTCGATACGTATTGGATCTTGCAACGTGCTCAAAAATTCCAAGTAAGTGATACTTTTATAAGCTTTTACTTCATTTCAGTTTTTTTTTTTTTTTTTTTTTTTTTTTTTTTTTTTTTTTTTTTTTTTTTTTTTTTTTTTATTGGAACATGAATCTCATAGGATATTGTTTGTACTCTCAAGGTATATGATATAAAATCTGATTAACATTTACTATGTAAAACTGTGCAATAAAAAGTAATTAGAAAGATACGTACATTTTTGTGATTTTTCAATTTCGATAATTTTTATCGTAATTGCTAGACATTTATAACTTCTAAAATATTCTAGAATTAGATATATATGTATATGTATATATAAAACAATAGTATAAAAATGTGAAAACAGTTCTTTTTATCTAAAGATACAAGTTTTTGTAAAAAATAGGTGAAATTAATAAAAATTAATACTGAAAGAAATTAATACTGTCGCTGAGAATGCGTACTCAGTTGCAGAACAATGTCATAACAAAATGACTTTAAAAGCAGTTTTATAAGTTTTCACTTATAATTAATTTAAAATAGTTATAAATCGATATGAAATAAATTTTCTTTGAATACTATATATACTCCCAGCATATAATAACTGTTTTATATAAATCTTTAAAATAATATATAAATTTTGCTTTATGTACTGCTATGAAATATAAATTGGACTGCATTTGCATTACTAAGTTTAATCATTTGAGTGCCACTGGTCTTTGCTGTTTCCTAATCAAAAATTGCCAAACGGCGGGGCAGTGCTTCTTCCATTCCGTGTCCAAAAATGCCAGACGGCGTGATAGCGCTTGTCTTATTCCTTGTCTAAAATTGCCAAGGAGGCGATTGTGCTGCTTTCTGTTTATATACGAAAAGTCTTATCTCTTTCAGTTTAGTGTTTAGTGTATTCTGATATCCTTTTGAGCATAAATGGTGACATCAGTGTGTTTAAATTATATAAAAATATTAGTTAGATATTTTATTGCATTTGTGTAAATTTCAATAATATTTGCATCCAAATGTTAGATTGAAATTAAAATTCGTCTTTTTATGAGCTGCCTCATTAATATAAACATATATTTCATTATTGTTTTTTATAGTCTATTGTATATAATTTAGTTCATTATATTATTACAGCAATGGTTGTTTAGAAGAATAAAAACGTGTACACTTACAATGTATAATATTACTCAAATTTTGTCTTAATTTACCTAAGACTGAAGAAATGCGGTAGCGCTATTTGGCACTCAAACAGTTAACATAAAGCTAATCAGAAAGGCATGAATGAAATAACTACCAAACTATATGACCATAACAAATGGCTATGGTTTGAATACATTACTCAGTCTGTATACTAATATTTCTCTCCAAATATTGATACTGCTAAAAACAATAGGGTACCTGAAATTTAAACATTATTTGAAGGTCATAAACATGTTTTGTTTATTTAACTGATATATTGTTGAAAACTTCTATTTACCTGTTGTGACACAATACACGAAAGCAGTAGCTAAAAGCATCCATTCACAATTCAGTACAAATTTCAAAGGCCAATGGACTAAGATCAATGTAATCACAACTTGTACAAAAAATAAGAGTAAAAGAACAGGTGTGACAAATGTTTGCACAATTATCAGTCACCCTGGCAATAATCATTTTCTAATTACATAATATTCTTTGAAAAAAATGTGGTGACACCCAACAAATTGTTTTCTGATTTTGTCAAATTAAGAATATGAGTATCTAATAAGCTGTTCAAAACAGTGTTTCTAAAATTCCATATATTTAAAATTATTGAAGATCTCTTTGTAAGATTAAATCCAGTTGGGACTGAAATGAAATTAATTTAACAATCAAAAGATATTTATAAACATATCGAGAAAAAATATAATGAGCAATTAATAAAGGTTATGAATGTTTTTCACTCACTGCAAGTCTAAGAAATGATATTGCTTACTTAAAGCGCGATAATATTCTTGTTTATCAACAAACATTATTATTATTTTGCTTTTTTCTTTAATCCTTAAAATATTCTATTTATCGTAAACTTGCTACACCACATTCGTTTCACTACCAATAATGTAACTTAATTTTAGTTGACATCTCGTAAGCTTTCTGCTTTCTATAACCGAATCAGTGGTTCTCAAACAAAAACAAAATAATATATAAATAATAACATTACAATAATATATTTTGAACATTTAATCTTATCTTTATTGAAGTAAAGATATATTACAAAAACGATGCATTGTGCTTAGTTAAAAACAATTTTTTATAATTTACAGTCAAGGATGAATAATTAAATTAATTCATATAATTATGTTAGTATTTTTATACGTGTAAATTATACTAGTCTTTACAAATCTTGTACATATAAATTGACCACTGGCAGTAGATGTTTACATTGTAAAACTTATACAACTTTCTTTATACATAACAATTTCTTGTAATTCAAGAAAAACGAAATTTTTCTATTGGATACAATTGAGATTACTCTTCCTTTGCTAAAATAATTAACTTTAGATATATTTCCATTAACTTTCACTTTCAGTATAATTAGTTTCCAAAAAGTTAATAAACAAGTAAAACAACAATAAAAATACAAAGGTTCTCTTCTCAACGCTACTTAATACAATTTTATACATATCTTGTATATATAAAACTTACAAAAATACAAATCTTGTTTTATAACATACTTTGTACTAGGATAATATAAAACATGTCTTACAATATACTATTATTAAAAACCAGCTAATATATGGACGGAATAATATTACAAAATTTTAGCACTAAATTGTTGTGCAAGTCTTATGTAATAATAATACTCTAGCTCATGTACGAGATTCAAGCTGAAATCTTGTTTGAGATTCTTTTAAATACTCTCGTTTTTTACGTTGAACATTTGCTTCAACGAGGAAGAGAGCTCCTGCTATAATTGTCAATACACTACCCACGGCTGCCATTACAAAGGACCAACCAAAGAAATTGTTTGCATGTCCAGGCATCCAACCATCAGTATTTCCAAGGCAAGCAAATATAATTACTGCCAGTCCGCCACTTATTCCACCGACAAACAGCAAACCTCCAATTGTCATGATAAGTTGTACATAACGTTTTTGTTCTGGATCACAACATAGAGTGAACAATAATACCAATACAAATGATACCATACTCAACAGGAAGCATAAAGTAAAGAAAAACTGTGTTGCTATCATAAATGCTGTAACAAAGAGATTAAGATTAGTGATACAATGACATGTTACTTCGATAAATTTATAAGTATTAATGACAATGATTAAGCTAAAGAAGAAACTTACGAGGTAGTAGAAAGCCCCGAATGTCAGAATAACCTGCAGTGAAGGGATCATAAACCCATCTACAACCAACGAAAAAGCGTCTAGGTGCGTCCATTTCTTGAGGATTTGGAAGTGATCTAAAGCAATGCGTCCACAAGCCTAATTTGTCGAGTTTTGCACCAGTGATACGATAATCACTCACTAACCATGCTGGTGTACCAAATGCAACGCAAACACACACGAAAGCAATGATAAAGACACCGACACCCACATTGCCAGAAAAGCTTCTTTTCTTCATCGTGAAAAAATTGTTTCGTGAATTATCACGATGTAAACCAACGCATACGACAAACAATTCAAATCTACTGATCTAGTAAAGATCCCACGGCATTAACCACACCCAAACACGTTATGTTGTGTGATGACCATGTAGCTTACCATACCATCTAACCTAACCTTGTAAAATCGTGAGTATCCCACGAGTACAAACTGGCAATTATGACAAAGAAAGGGTTCTCAATGCCTAATTAAGATATTATTTAAATATATCAACTATATTTAAAAAAGAAATTTTAATGAAATATCTTTCTTCTATTGTCAATTACGAAACATAGGCGATATAATAGTAATTTATTAACATTCGTACATTTAAATGATAAATGCACTGTTAAAAATTACTTAAAAGTGCATTAAAAATTTTACAAATTTGTGTAATATCTATTAATGTTAAGGTTAAAAAAATCTTTATATTATTCAAATACTTAATGAAAGGTGCTTTAAATGCTATAGAATCATAAACAAAGACTTAAAATGGGAGACGCTGCTAGTATGAGAATTTTTTGCAAATTTCTATTGTAACGACATTACGTCATTAACGTTTCAGCTGAATTACATATTTTTACATCGTGAAATCTTAAATTATAAATGAAACGGAAATACTAAAATGTATTTCCTTTTATTTAGCTCAATTTTCTCGGCTATTAATCTTTAATAATAAAAATTTACGAAATCAATGTAAACTATTAAGTTCCAGTAACATTAAGAGATAGCTCCAAAAAATGATAAAAAAGATTTCTAACGAATTTTTGTTTTGTATTTTATAAAAAAGAATTTGTTTAATTCATATCTATGAACTTCAGATTCTTGGAATCGATATGACTTATTCTACTATTCAGTTTATGTATGATTCACCGAAATGCAATTCACATTACTTAATATCATTAAAATTAAAACAATATTGCAAAAAAAATATTCATTATGAAATTGAAATTTACTACTCATTATACATGTAATTTTGTTAATAATTTTACGCTTCCGTAAATATTGTTAAATATCGAAGGATGATACGGAACCAATAGTAACACCTTTTCCAGGTGTGATCGATATAGTACGTGAAATTGTAGAAGTTGCTGATTAAAATAGGAGCTAAACTAGGTCAACGACTTACACCTGACGTCGATCTTCGTGCACGCAATCTTAGTCGTAACTCACGTTGAATTATTTCCCCCGATAATAAAATGGGTCAGAGCTTGACCATATTTACCCTTTGCAACCTAATTATTTTGCTTTAATTCGCAACTTACGCATATATTTATTTGTCAAAAAGGCATATATGACAGAAAAATTAACATAAATGCGAAAAAGAGGAGTTATGATTTCGAACAAATTATTTTATTAAACTTCATTCTTCATATAATTCTACAACATTTCACTTCACTTACATAATTAAGGCCACTTATATCTAAAATCTCTTCTATGGACGGATTCGTTAACAAAGTAACATTTTATTACAAAGACATATAAAATATTTGCTTTGATATTATTACCTCCAACTTTCCTCAAAAGCATATAAAAAGTTATTGTATTTATAACTTTAAATGGTTGTATGAGTTTTTTGTTCTTCCCGTAATATTCTTTCTTGTCTCTTTCTGTGCCTACGGCCTTCAATCAAGAACAATGTACCTGCTATAACCAAAGTAAAGCTACCAATTACAGCTAATGCATAAGACCAGCTAATGTTATTGTGCTCCCAATTGGGCATCCAGTCTCTACCATCGCCTCGAGCACCAAATATTATAACAGCAATAATACCACATATTCCACCTAGTACCAAATTTCCACCAGTTGTCCATAGAAGCAACTGATATTTATCATGATGTTGTGAACAACATGTATATAATACAGCTAAAAAGCCTCCTATTAATAATAAAGTCAGACATAATGTGAAAAAGAATTGTGTTGCAACGAAGAAATCTGGCAGGAGTATATCGTGTATTATGTAATATTCTTCTTCAAACACCCACCAACAACCATAAAATTTAGTGTCATACAGATGATGCGGATCTCCAAATCCTTGGAAGCATACCTGCCATAAACCTATAATAACATATTACAAGGCAATATAGTATTTAAATGGTATTTTCCTTATTAACGTGTCAATATTATAAATCAAATTACCGATTTTGACAAATTTTGGATTTTCCAATTTTCCATCGGTTTCAAGCCAGTTGGGTGTGGTGAATGCAATGATGATTGAAAGAGATGCAAGTGCTGTGCATATAACAGCAGCTTTACCGTTTAGAGTTTTACTCATTCTATTGCTTTATTTTGTAAATAGTTTTTAAGTTTGACTTGTTTAACGTAGTTTTCAGATTTTAGGTTTTAAGTCGGAATGTAATAATGTGACACATATATTATGTGTTATGTTTTGCGTTGTGTATGCGGTATGCGTCTATGAGACGATGAAACAAATGATTAATAGATGTCCATTCACATGAAGAATTTTTAGCGCTCTAGCAGCGCTCCATATTGCAAAGAATGCATTTAGTCTTAGCGCCATTATTTAAATAGCATCTTAAAACCAAACGATTAGTATATAAAAATTATATCCAATATATTAAGATAAAAAAATATGTTTAATATAAAATTTAAAAAATAATTATATTTGTAAATTGGACTATGGTGTATTAAAATCAAACGTGACATTTATTTTTTAGTTTGGTATGAACCCACGGATGTGAACAAGGCAACTAAAGTATTTAAAGCAAAATCACAATGGCAAAATGTTTTGCATTTTATATCACCAAATAGGAATGAACTATCAGCTATTGGGAAATATCTTGGCATATCGGTACCTGACAACAAATTATCTATAGACTTAGAAGAAGTAAAAACAATTGCAGAGCAAGTAGCTGAATTTATTCCAGTGGTTATAAGTACATTAGGATCACAAGGAGTATTGGTAAATATTTAATAATTGAAACAAATCTGAGAAAATATAAATATAGAATTAAATAATTACTTTT
This sequence comes from Bombus confusus, assembly GCA_014737475.1. Taxonomy (NCBI): domain Eukaryota; kingdom Metazoa; phylum Arthropoda; class Insecta; order Hymenoptera; family Apidae; genus Bombus; species Bombus confusus. The sequence continues at coordinate 127,708 of JACXIV010000176.1, forward strand.
TATAGGTCGTTCGTAAAGCCCTTGGAAATGATCCCTTTTATGATAAAGAAGGAAAATTGGTTGCTCATACTATGGTCACTTCTCGCTTATATCCCCCCTTATCTTTTATTTCTGACGATCCAAAAGAAACATATAATGTGAGTGGTTGTGGTGACTGTCTTACTGCTGGAATAATTTACGGAATTCATAAAAATTTAGATGAAACCAACTGTCTTTCCTTAGCTCTAAAGGCTGCTGCACTTTCTTTAACTTCATTAGATGCAGTCCCCACTTCACTTTCATTATTATGCAATGATGTGAAATGTTGATAAATATCAACCATTGGAAATTATATATTGGTATAAAATACTTTAATTATATATGATATATATTTTTACAAGATAGAGAGTAAATTTGGACGGATAGAGTTTAATAAATAATTAATAGCTATATAATTATAATTAGGGGTTATGCTTTTATATAAGTTCATTAGCTTTCTTCTTTCCCCATTTCGCAACAAATTCGGCAACATTAAATTTTCGATTACATCCGTTATAATTCATATATCTTATTTTCCCAAATATATCTCTTTCCGGCCAACCATGATCATGGACACCACAGATAGACCACATGCAGCCTAGAAGCACAAATAGAATATATATATTATGTAATAATAAAATACATCACTGAAGTACAGATAGAGAACTGACCTACATAACCATTTGGATCACAACCATCGATACTGTACTTATTATTTAAATAATTGGCCCATTCTAAAGCAATCTCAGGTGTTTCAGTCCATTCTAATAATTTCTTTGCCCAATACATTCTTAAGAATCCATGCATTTTTCCTGTTATTATCATTTGATTTTGACATGCATTCCATAAATCATCGTGTGTTTTAGAGTTTTCCAACTGACTTAAAGAATATACATATTTTCTTGTATCTTTCCTAAATGTAATAAAATGTTAACAATAATATAATGTACACAACTTGTAATAAATGAAATAAATTACCGATGTTTATTTAGTGTTTTTATAGCCCAAGGGTAGGCACCTTCAACAAGATCATACTTTTCATTATAGAAACAAAAATTATCACTAAGTTCTCTTCTAGTAATAGCTTCCTCCATGAAGGATTCAACTGATTTTTTATACAATCCTTTATATTCTTGTATTTCCAAAATACAACGTTGTACTGAGATCATGCCAAAATGAAACCAAGGTGATAAATTACTGATGGCATTTGACAATGGATTATTACGTTCATCTCCATATTTTTGTAAGTGATTCTGTATAAAATTTTCAAGTTCTTTAATACCATTTGTATATCCTGGTTTAGCCCATGTAATTTCAGTTGCTGGCTTGCTTGCTTCTATATTTTGCAAAGTTGTATCCCAACTATTGTTTTCAAACTTTTCTTTTGTTAAATATGGGTGCTTAATAACAGGAGGAAATTCTGTTAAAAATTCCTTTAGTTTTGTATTTATTTTATTTCTGATGGTTTTAGCAGCAAACTCCTGTTTTGATGATGCATACCAGCAAGGCACAATATTATGAGCATCCACCTTTAAAAGATGTATATTAATATATCAAAGGATTATCTGTAAATTACATCATCAACTAAAATTGTGTTTACTTGAAAAATAGGGACATCTTCTGGAAGATTCTTTTGTACATTATCAATCCATGATATAGGTAACTTTAGTGGATAAAAATCTACAATCACAGCCCCCATGTTATACATTTTTACAAATTTAAGAATACTTTCATTTGGTTCACCACGTAAAAGATGAAAGTTTAGATTCAATTGTTTGCATTCTTCTTCAATCTCCATTAATCCTTTTAAAAGAAATTTGTAATATCTCATAGAAGCATTTAGGAAACTTGGCATCATGCAAAAACATATGTGGAGGGGTACATTACTTTTCACAGCAATTTTCTGGGCAAAAAGCAGAGCCCAATTGTCTAAAAATGTTAAATCTTATTAATAAACTAATAATAATGAAAGAAATATATAGAACTATGTATTAAATATGTACCTTGTATCCTAATATCACGAAACATCCAATACAAGATACCCTTACAGTTTTCTTTAACATCATTTAATTTGCTTAAATGTTTAACACGTTGTTTATTAAAATTAAATGTCATAATAGATTCAGATACCTAAAAAATAACAAAATATTCAAAGAAGTATATTTTACTAATTTTCTTAAAAAAGAATTATCTTACATTTTTTCTATTCTCTTCAAATTTTTTTAGAAGATTGACAATTTTTTTGCGCTTAAATGGATTCAGCTCATCCATATTTTTGTGTACTATTTATACTAAATAATACTAAAATATCTATACATATAATACTTTGCACGGTTCTTACAACTTTTAAACTTAACAACTTATGACTATAGTACATTGAATCATATTATGCAATACATATATCTTACAGCTTAGAATATATGAAATATAGAACAATTTATCTAAATCATTTAACCGCTAAAACGCTACTGACTGAGAATTAAAAACCCGCCATATTAGAGTCCGTGCTGTTAATCATTTTCTGATTGGTTATTCCCTTGAATTAGCTGAGTTTTATTATGTTCATAAAATTTTTAGTAGACTTATCAAATAGGTAAAAATAGAAAATGAAAGATAACTAGAGGATACATTGTAACATTAAAATGAAAGAAAACGTAAAAATGGATGGGTAAAATATTATTCAATAATATATATGATTCAAAGCAATTTATTTTAATTCATTGTAACATATACAGTAAATTCCTTACGCATTATTTGTTTCTTCGTTGACTGTTTGATATCATTGAAACAAAATAAATCAAAATATGGTGGGTTACATACATTACACAACACACATTCCAGTATATACTATTACACGATTATAATAAAAAGATAAGAAAGATAAGAAAGAAATATGCACTCAGAGCAACACAAAATCTTCCTAACAAGATAAAATAAATAGGTTACCTATTAATTGTAACATTATCTTTCTTTTTGCATACATGTATCTATTCATTTAGACAAGTTGAAACAAACCCAGCTTTACGACACCCTGTGCATCGTAGAATGTATAAAATGTGTAGAAGTAGTATGCAACAACTATTCTATTCGATAGAAGTAAACACCATTTCGATACGCACTTACACAATGTCGAAACACGATGTGTTTCATACATGCAGTGATAGAGACAAAAGTTTACTTGGAGGGAGAAGAGCCAATAGAAAGAAACTCCACGAGGTCACGTGGTTCGCGACGCAGTGTAACCACGAGCAAGATGAAGCTATTGTCAACAGAGACGAATGAAACGCCGAGAGAGAAGGTTAAGTTTTGTTCTCGTTAAATTAAAAGAGTAAGAAAGAACGATAGATAAAGAGAAAGGCTGTCGTATATACATCGGTGGTAAGGAAAGAGATGAAAGACTGAGAACGATAGAAACTATACGTGAAAAGACAAAGGATACCGTGAGAGCGAGAAAGAGAAAGATAAAAGAAGGGGAGAATAGGAAACGAAGAGGGGGACGGACGAAAGAACAAGCGGATAGACTGGCAGACGGACTTGTCCGACTCACGACTCGCGATCTCGTGGCTGTGTTTCAGCTGCTGTCCCGTGTGCCGCTGTTCACCAGGCACATTCGAGCACCAGAGGCGCGCGACGTAGCAGTAGATATTCGGTTCGGTGTAGAGAAAGAGGGAAAAAGACGTACATATATATACATATATTAATATATATATACTATACATACACGTATACACACACATACATAAATTTATATATTTATATATATATACATATATATATAGGAAAAGAGGGAAAGAGAAGTAAAAAGAAAAGAAAGAGAGAGATCGAAAAGAGTAAGAGCGAAGCGGGCGCCGTTACGATAAAAGAAGTTTTTCGGAGAGCGTATTCGGGAGCGTTCAATGGTCGAAGCAGCTATGCGCCACGCCGTCGTAGGGCTGTTAGCTAGCTAGTTCTGACTACGGGAGGTCTCGGGCCGCAGTTACGACCTCGAGAACGAGCGGGTTCGCCTCGCGAAGATGACCATAATAGTCTTTTTGATCGACACGTCGGCCTCCATGAATCAGAGGGCATATTTGGGCGGGCGACCCACGCTTTTGGATGTAGCCAAGAGCGCCGTGGAGACTTTCGTGAAGGTACGCTAGTCAGACAGCTTTCCCGGCCGGGAGATTCAATTGTGATTGCTGTGCCCAATCATTAGCTCGTGTGCCATTGTCAAAAAGAGCAACGTGTAATAACGGACTCCCTGCCTTTTACCTTCCTGCAACTCGTAATTTTTAATCGTTTAATCCTTCTTTCTTTTTTTTATTTAGGTAAGACAAAGATCACCAGAGAGTCGTGGAGATCGTTACATGCTCCTGACCTTCGAAGATCCGCCCCAGAATATCAAGGTATGTTTTTCTTCGTATTACACTTGCTTTTACATTCGTATCTTTCACACTTTTTATCCTTTTCCCTTTTTCTTGTTCCTAAGATCATTGCATCTCTCTCTTACACGCACACATACGCTAGTTAGCTACCATGTATAGTGTCTCATGCATAAAACTCTCAATTATATCTTTTCTCTCAAATATCTTTTCAGTTTTTCCTTTCAAATGCATTCATGATTCGTTGTCTTATATGACCAATCGATGTATTCCTGCAGAATTGCCATGTTATTGGTCCCCTTCGATTGCTGAATAATTGATAGTCAGCAAGAAGGCAGCAAAGTGCAGCGTGCACTTGCCGTATCTTCTGTCCTCCGTTACGGAAGAGCAGCATTGTGGGTAGTAATACGCGAGTGGGGGCCTGCCCACGAGGGTCTCTTTCTTTATGGTTACGTGCGCGCCAAATTTACGAAATTGATATACACGATTTCGTTGATAAGACAAACTCACATGTGCTTTTCTTTTTAAATTTTACAACCTATGATTTGTTAATCCCTTCCCAACAAAAACTTTCTTTTAATTTCCTAATTAAAATTTTGATTTTGTTCCTTTCCATCCTACTGAATTTTGTGTTTATGAAATTTATTTATAAGTTGAAGTAGAGGTCTTTTTTTCAGAATTGAACATGATGATCAATTAAGAATGGCCCAAGGCTGGAAGTTGTTATAAGGATTAAGGTACTGTCACCAGTTTGGTAATGGTAGAGAAGTAAAATAAGTTTTCCATATGACAGTGGATCCTGAGACAATAAAGAATTATCTTGCATTAGATAGAAGCTAACATAAATATTGTTGATATAATGATAAATTTAAAAAATCATCAGTGCGATTGACAATGAACGTTGTGAATTTTTCATGGCTGTTCTTTATTGTCTGCATATCTAATGTTACATGGAGGTTCTCATTATTGCAGAATAATTTTCTTCTCCTCCATTGTTCCTAAACTTTAGTGACAGAACTCCAAACCTTGTAATAAGTTACAATTTTGCATCTTTCTTGAATCATTAGCTTTATCATTATTTTTGTTTTAGAAATAAATTGAAAGATAAAGATCAAAATTCTTCCAATATGAAAGATATTTCAATAAGAACATATCTGATTCTTTATATTATTATATTACGTTGAAGAAGAAATTGTTTTCTCTTGGTTCCGATATATAGCTAAACAAATACTTTTTCTTCTAGGCTGGATGGAAGGAAAATTTAGCAACTTTTATGAATGAGCTTAAAAATTTACAATGTGTTGGGCTAACAACATTAGGTGCTGCTTTGAAACATGCTTTAGATGTTTTAAACATAAATCGTATGCAAACTGGCATAGATACATATGGACAAGGAAGATGTCCCTTTTATTTGGAACCATCAGTAATTGTTGTGATTACAGATGGAGGAAAATATACAACTAATAGTGGAGTTAATCAAGATGTAAGTTTCTTAATTGTATTTAAAAAATAGAAATACCATCTTTTTCCTTTTTTATGAAAAAGATAATTAAAAAGCAAAAAATGATTGTTACAGTTTACATTACCAATGCACTCTCCTATACCTGGGTCCGAACTAACCAAGGAGCCATTTAGATGGGACCAAAGATTATTTTCTTTGGTACTTCGTTTATCTGGAACTCCCGCTGTCGAGAGGGATACAGGTTTAGTGGCAAGTGATTCATCTCCTATAGATGCTATGTGTGAAGTTACTGGAGGTAAGGAAAAGAAAAATATTTTCATAAGATTATTTATTCTATTGATGCTCATAAAAATATTGATATAAAAAATCTATTACTCATTGTAGGTCGTTCATATTGTATAACATCTTTTAGAATGATGATGCAATGTATAGACTCTTTGGTACAAAAGGTTCAGTCTGGTGTGGTAATAAATTTCGAAAAAATTGGACCAGATCCTCCACCTTTAAACAATGAAACACAACATGCAGACGATGATGAAAATGAGGATGAAAATAATACAACGAATGGAGCACGGACGTATCTTCCTAATCCAACAGTACCAGGGAACACAGCATGGCATTCTTGTAGAAGACTGATTTATGTCCCAAGATCTGCTCAGAAAGGTTTCGCGGTTGGATTCTGGCCGATACCTGAAAGTTTTTGGCCCGATTTGAGTGCTAGTTCTTTGCCGGCTAGATCGGCACATCCGAATGTAAAATTTACTTGCACCAGTCAAGAGCCTATGGTGATAGAAAATCTCCCATTCGATAAATATGAACTAGAACCAAGTCCGTTGACGCAGTACATATTAGCCAGAAAACAACCAACAATTTGTTGGCAAGTTTTTGTGGCAAATTCTTACAAATCAAGTGAAGTGGGTCATCCATTTGGATATTTAAAAGCAAGCACTAATTTAACGTGTGTAAATCTGTTTGTCATGCCTTACAACTATCCAGTACTTTTGCCTTTGTTGGAAGAACTGTTTAAAGTGCATAGATTAAAACCAACGAATGAATGGCGAACACAATTTCAAAATTACATGAGAACAATGCCCACTTATTATGCAGCAGTAAGTTTTTAATTGATTATCAGAATATTTAATTACTTCATTAGTAAATTTGAATAACAGTGCAATTTTGTATTAAAGTCCCTCAGGAGAGCATTAACTAGAATGGGTGCACCTACACCATTAGCTCAAACATTAATACCTGATACTATGGATAATTCGTTATCCTATAGTGTCTTAAATTATTTAAAACGGTTAAAAAATCAAGCTAAAATTGAATTTGACAGACTATGTAATGAAGTTCTTTCCAAACAACTTGCTACTGCCAATATGACAAAAAATTTAGTGAATGGTAGTACAACAGTAACAGAAGGCGTGAGGGTTATACCTAGAACTCCTTTAAAAAAAGATTTGGTAAATATTTGTTATTATCTGCTATATAAAAATATTTGTATTCTTATAGAATTAATGTTGTTTTTTAATCTAACAGGTGTCACATCCATTATTACAAGATAAATTTACCGGATTGAGGGATCAATTAAATGAGTTCGGTGGTTTTGTAGTCGGATTAGTTAGAAATCAACAACGTGGTGCTCATAGTTATAGGAATGCATTCGATGTTCCACGAAAATCTTTATTAGACCAAGTTGTTAGAATGCGAGCCAACTTCCTGCAACCTGGATTGCTGCATACAAAGTTACTTGATGATGATTACGTTCATTCAATGCCCTTAGCACAAATGGGAAATTATCAAGAATATTTGAAACGTATGACTCCACCGTTGAGAGAAATAGAAAGTGCTCCAGTTAGACAACATATGTTTGGTAATAGTTCAAAATACTTGATAACTAATCTAATTATTTTAATTTAAAAATATCAAGTTTACATTTATGTTGAAAGAGTATCTAATTTCTTGTAATTAAATTCCAGGTAATCCATTCAAAATAGATAAAAGAATGATGGTCGACGAAGCGGATATTGATATGGTTGGTGCAACATCTTCAACTTCTAAGGGCGGTCTTAAACGTAGCTTGCCTGCATCGGATGGAGGAGGGTCGCTTGCTTCGAAACCACCGCCAAATAAACGAAAACCGGGTCCAATTCCAAAAGATGTAGTCGTACGGAGACCGTCGTATACGCCTACGAATACTCCACCGAGTTCGCCAGTACCATGGGTCGACGATACGAAAAATCAAGTGACCCCAACCGCTGACTCGAATCAAATTTCATCAAATATAACAAATTCTACACCTAGTGTATCAAATGCGCCGTGTATCAATTTGCCTGAGAAATTAGTAAATGGCCTTGCAGAAATGCCAACAATACCTGTTTTTGAACCAACTCCAGTGGAACATACTAACAATCACATGGATGCTCCACCAACTTTAACACCGATAGTTAATAATGTTGATACACCTAAGAGCGTAGCGAAAACCGAGAAAAAAGAAATTGTTTATGAGTGTAACAATCTACCTCTTAGTGAATTTGTTGAAAATAGTGTGAAAGTTGAATATTCGGTTGATGAACGATTGTCTAATCATGTTGAAGAAAAACGTGAGTCCAAAGTAGAAAAAGACAAAGTTTTGACGAAAAAAGAATTGGAAGATATTAGAAGACATAATTTGTCCGTTCGAGAACTTGTATATAAGGAAGTGCGAAGAAGAGGTACAAGTAAGTTGAAATGGATACATATTTCTATTATCTTTATATATATCTATAGTCTATGAAAAAGGGAATCTACAAAATAATTTATACCAATAATTATAATCTTGTTTCAGATTATGAAACACTATTTTCACATTTACACCAAATTCAAGGGACTCTAGATATACGACTTGCATTTTTGCGAGATATTGTGAAAGAATCATTACGATTTAAAAGACGTAATTTGGCATCATTACTAGAAGATCATTTGAAAAATCTACAAGAAGATAACTGGACTGTAAACCATAAGGTGAATCACAATGGTGCCACAAAAATAAGTTAAGAATTCATTGCATAATCGGGGCATTATTTCAATAACGAAAAGTACCAATTCAGTGAATATGATGCAGAAAGTATAAGAGGGATATAAAATACCCCAATAAAAGCAAGTCGTACATCTATAAAGCGATAATAGTACTAGTGTTTAAGGATGTATGTTGCCAAGGCGCGAGAAGTGATAATAATTGTTAAATCTGCTGAAACAAAATAGCATTCTGTACGTCAACCAAGGAGATATGATTTCAGTACTCCTTTTTTTCTTGTTCTTTATTTTGTTACTGTACAGTTGGTAGAAATATATTTTGTTCTATGTGAAAGATCAGAAAATCTGTCTTGCGACAATAGTCTTTTTAACAACAATTTAAAATTTTATAAACATTATTTAACATTCTGGATATAAATTCACTATAAAATTTGTAATAATTTTTTAGTTTTTGGATTTGATATTAGAGTAAAATTACTGTATGCCATTCCTATTATATCTTTCTTTTTCTCTAAAAAAAAAAAAAAAAAAAAAATTCATATAAATTTTAAGTCTCGAATGCAGGCATTTGGGATACTCCACATTTTGGATAATAAATAACAATTGTAGCTTAATTTTTAAATTCTCCAGTTTTTCAAATAAATTGATGTAAATATAACGCCCTGAAAAAGTACAACAGTATTAGAGCAGTACAATTTTACCAACTGTACGATCAAAATTAATAATAAATTGAAACAGAAATGACTATATGTTTTCTTTGACTAAGTTTTCTTTATATATTTTTTTTTTTCTAAGATTTTAGCGCGTACTATATTGTGATCTAGTGTATAAATGCAGATTCAAAATCATTAACATATTCTATGGTTTGTAAATTTAGTTGTGTATATTATTAATAGTATGAAAATACATTTGGTTCTGATTTTTATAAACTGGAAAGATGCTTAACACGCAACATTAGAAATTTAATACATATCTTCTGTTTAAAAAGAGGTTGTAAAAATTTAAATTTTGTAAGTAGAAGATGCATATTATTTTATTATGTAATTTGCCAAATTAAAATACTTTGAAAATAGAACTTGTTTGATCATAACGAATCTTTCTTTTTCATTTTTTAGTAAAGAAATTGATTTTTCTAACTTTCTCAAAAATGGAATTTATTAAAACATTTTCTATGAAGGGTTGACAGTGCCTAATGCTATTGAAAATTAATGTAAAAATGATTGTATTTATTTTTAAACCACTTCGACGATTTTGTTTCAAATGTATGTCCTATTCGGAAATAACAAAGTATTGGACTGGCTGTAAAAATAAAATCTTTAATAAGAAAAGCCAGGTATATTTAAAATAAATTTTATTGTTATTACTTTAATTGTTATTTCACATTGAGTAGAAGTGGGTTGAAAAGGTATACAGTAATAGCAATGATTTATATATGTAATTAATAATGTCAAAGTCACTTGTTGCTATCTATAAGAAGTAATAGTGATTTGACCAAATATTAAATGGATTGTCCTGGATTAAATGATCAGGCAGATTATCTTACCTATTAATCAACTAATTGAATCATGAGCATTATAACTGTACTAGAACTAAAGAAATTTCATCTATACTGCGTTCATTGTCATTATTCACATAAAAATAGGAGAAAGTTCTATGGGACATACTAATAAATTACAACATATCATCTGTATTATTAAACAAATTTAAATATAAAGGGGCTTATTCTTTGATTTTCTCTGAATGCATTTTGATATAAAGATTATAATTATAGATATATACATTGCCCTTTTATATTTAAGCAATATTTTTTAAGTAAGATAATCAATCTGAACTTTTTTACAGGGACACTAGATATCTATATTCTGCTCTTTGTAAATCTAGTAGTGAAATTGTATATCAAATAGTATTTATTAATTGAAACCGTTAAATGTTTAATAAATTATTTTATAATAATGGAGCTTAGCTGAGTCTTGAAGACAATGATGCTAGACGCTTATTGGCTCCAAAGAGAAACTAATAAGAAAGTTGAATGAATATAACACAAAGTGCGATTCTATAATGAATTAATAGATGATAAGAAAAACTATGACAGGATAAGTAATACAATTACAAAATTTTTGTTATAGAAATTGTAATTTTTTAATGTATTAATGTTTATTCATACAAATTAATTGAAGACGATATAAAAAACATGTCAAAAATATAGAAAAATGCTTTGTACTATTTTGATTAAGATAATGCATCTTATAAGTTTATACAAGAAGTGTTCGTTTGTAATTTTTTTCATGAAAGTGAATTTTATAATTCAGATATGTAAAAATCATTTTAAAAAATGAAAAATTATAAATTTAATACTTTTGCACATTAAAAAAGACTAAATTATATACTTTGAAGAAAAGACTAGAAAAATATTAGTGTTTACAATTTTTTATGCCCTACAGTCCATTAAATTAAGATGATGATTTTATCAGCAAAATATCTTCAATTTACTTCTAAGTTCAAATTGTAATTTATTATATCCATATTATATATGTGTTCTTAATGTCTTGTTTAAAATACATTCAGTTGGTTATCTTTGTATCTAATGTATTAGTATGTGCGTTATTGTACATATACCACTGTAAATAAGCATATATTAATGGTTACTATCAAAAAACTTATATTGAAACGATTGTTCCATTTTTACGTTTATATTTAAAAAGAGAAACATAGCACATAAGCTTACAAAAATAAATCGAGAGATAATTAAAACATTTTATATGGTGTATTATTTTCATCTAATGTTCCAAGTTAATTATGAAAATTACTCATTTACACATAAAATTTATGATCAAGTATTTGAATAATAAAAACATTATTAGTATACACTGGAATACATATATGAAATATAGGTTATGTTTATTACACTTCGTACTATTATCATTTCAAGTTTACTTTAAAATTTGTTCGAATATAATTACAGAATATAAATAAAAGTTATATAATAAAAATAATAATGGAAAATCTGAAAATTTATGCACCACAATAATACCGATGACATTTATACCAATTCATGTATCTTGTACGTAAACAATTACTGGTCAAATAATCTATATACACAATCTATATAAACAATCTTATTTTATAAATGGAAACATTACATAACTTCTTTTAGCATTATTTAAGAATAAAAATTTATTGCGCAGTCATCGGGAGTTTATAGTATCAGATAAATATACATTCACGTTAACCAACTTCATTCAATAAATAACATATTGATATTAAAATATTGTAACACAAAGTTGTGACAAAAAATTAATAAACAATTATTGTTGGCTTGATTATATTTGTAACAGAAAGTATATATAAAATTGTAATATTAATATCTATTTATTTTCCATAAAATTAACTGACATATGAAACTGACTTTATTATCAAATCTTTGGTATTTCTTCTTGAAATTTTAATTAAGTATAAATGTACAAATATATGTACAAGTGTTTATCAACAGCAGTAATAAAATTTCAATCAATAATATCAAAGTAAATGTCGATTACATCCGTTACTTCAGTTTCAAAATTTGAATCTATAATACAACGTTACATACAATATATTTCATTGATATTAAAGAATATTAGTAACTGAATAGTATATTAAAACGAAATACTCAGTTTATAAAATACTCTTGTAAATAATATGGAAAAATTATTATTAATAACTGGTGATTTAAAGAAATGAGAAGTATCGATAAGTATAATCGATATTGAAGACTTTTAAAAAAATCGGCAAGTAGGATGATTGGAAGGGATGAGAGACGGTGGCCGAGAGGCTCACATCAAAATGGCCGCATTTTAGTCTACAGACGATTTTTCTTTACTGTTTGCCAATAGCCGCATAAAGGGCCTGGCAGTGTTCCCTTAAGTGGTAGATCTGTTTCGCCGGAAATTTCGCTGTTGAATAATCTGAAAATTTTCGTGAAATAGAGTAAACTTTGGTAAGAAAATTCAACCGCATAAATCCGCTGCCAAATAGCCGGGCCAAGCCCATTGTCTATTGACTAGTTCATTAGAACAGAAATTTCTTATTCGTGATTAACGCTGTTACGCATATCAATTATAAACAAATCTTTCTAAATACGTGTAATATGTGTAATATGATTTACATGTACAATTACTGTCAAATACCTATTACCTCTGAGTTACTCATTGTTTTTAACATTATAATGTCATTTTTATGCAATATATTAGTTTACCTAAAATAACAAAATCAAAAGTTTGCCATTTATGTGTAATACTTACATTGATGAAGAAATACTTATTCTTTATATTAGAATAATTAATGCAGAAGAAATATCATTACAAATATGTCATCTCAGAATAAAAGATGATATCCCCTTAAACTCTTGTTTTAAATGAATTTGGTACAATATTTTTTATTCAACATATTTATTCATTTTAGGTTGTGCATAATTTTTGTACATGATGTTACGTCACCAACATCACACAATGCAAAACCAGCTTCGAGATCATAACAGGTTTGTAATATAATATCATGAATACAAAACTCTTCGTAGTTCATACAGGAGTATGATGTATATTTAAATATTTTTATTTCATAATGATAAAATATGAAATGATCACTAAACACTAAATGTTTAAATTTTTATATTTATTTTATTTGATGTTTTATTAGAATGGGTGGTCCGATGCGTCCTATGCAACAGGCGAATATGGCCCCTTTACATCAGCCTCAGCATCCGTTACAGCATCGGAATCCACATCAACAAATACTGTCCATGCCCCCCCATCAACAACACATTCATCATATGCAACATCCTGGACCACCACATGGAAATCCAAGACAACCAATGTTGATGGGCATGAATGCACATAATGCGAACGGTACATTGAATAAATTGTAGTGTGTTTTTGTATATTAGTAAATTTTTTTTAATACTAGAAGGCTAACATGGGCTATTTCTTTTAGGCACCATGGTTAGCGTCAGTCTAAAGGATCAAGCGAATACTGTTTCTGTGACTCTACAAAATCCAAATGTACCACCACCACAGTATCCACCACCGCAAAATAATCAACGAAATCCCCCGCCTCCGCAACACATTCAACAACCGCAAAGCATAGAATCAAATAAACCAACTACAAACGAAACAAACAGTGGAGAGTCCAGAGATCAAAGTTCACCTACTCAAAATCACGTTAATGTGACTGATTCAGCTTTGGCAAACATGAAAGAAAAAACACCAATGTGCTTATTGAATGAGTTAGCACGTTTTAATAAGATTCAGCATCAATATAGGTTGACTAATGAACAAGGACCAGCGCACAAGAAACGATTTACGGTAACGCTAAAGTTAGGCGAAGAAGAATATGTTGCTGAGGGCCCTAGCATAAAAAAAGCTCAGCACAGTGCTGCTACTGAAGCATTAACAAAGACCTGGTATCAACGACCTCCGCCGAAACCTACAAAGACTATGAGAGTTGGACACCCGGGGAAATGTTTTGGTGGGCCTGGTAAATCCATATTATATGTATACTGGTTACAAAAGATATATTTAAAAAATGTAAATATTATGAAGTTTTAAACTATTCTCTCCATTATAGGAAATTTGCCACCAACTGTAGAATTAAATGCTTTGGCTATGAAAAGAGGAGAAGCCACTGTCTATACTTTTAGACAAGCTCCACCAGCAGGATTGCAACAATATGTTACAAACGGTTTAGGACATTTTCCTCGAATATTTAATCCACGTTTTCCTACATATAATCGTGGTTTTCATGCAGAACCTCAATTATATCTTGTATCTTTGAAGGTAAAAGAGTAATAAACACATCATTATAATTGTATTTCTGGATAAAAAATTTTATTTAAAATATAAATTTATAGGTAGGAGAACGTGAATTTATTGGTAGAGGTCTGACAGGTCAAGCAGCAAGACATGATGCGGCAAGCAAAGCTTTAGAACAATTGCGCCAATTGCCATTACCGGAAGAAGTAGCAAATACTTGTAACAGTGGCGAAAACGGTACATTAGGTGAAGCTAAAGATCCGATTGCAGAATTGAAAAGCCCTGTATCATTAGTTCATGAAAAAGCATTAAAACGTGGCTTACCTGTTAGTTTTGAAGTTGTGTCAGAAATTGGTAAGCCTCATATTCGGACATTCAGGACGAAATGTACTGTTGGAGATAAAATTACGTTAGGAGAAGGACCTTCAAAGAAAGTAAGTTTTTTTGTATTTAAAATATAACATGTTTTATATAGGTTCTTTGTAGTAAACTAAAAAGCATGTGATATGTAACATATTTGCGATTCAACGTATAGGTATCGAAGAAACACGCAGCAGAGTTTATGTTGGAAGAACTCAATCGTCTACCTCCATTGCCTGAAACTATTCAAAATCGTTTAGTACGCGTGAAGCGCAAACCACCGGCAACAAAGAAGAAGTCGCGAAATCTTATAAAAGTTTATCAAGAACCACGTTCTGAGTCTGACTCTGCAGAGGAAGTTAATCCAGTTTCACGATTGGATCAAATACAACAAGCTAAACGAGAGAAGGAACCTGTCTATAATCTAATTGAAGAAAAGGGTGCTCCGAGGCGAAAAGAATTTGTTATGGAGGTTACTATGGGACAATATTCTGCTCAAGGAATCGGTCCTAATAAAAAGTTAGCTAAGAGAGCTGCAGCTGAAGCTCTTTTAGCACAGTTAGGTTACAGTAAGCCTCAACCACAACCGACGAAGCCATCGATTAAAACAGGAGAAAGCGAAAATGCCGAACAAAAACCTCGAAAAGTTACCTTCTTAGAAGATGAGCAGATCAATGAAACTCAATCTCACCCACCAGTAGGAGGTAAGATAATATACACATAATAAAAATTTTTATAATATTGCTTATGTACAAATTATGAGTACTAAAAGTTAAAAATCACATTATTTGATATACATAAGTATTCTGAAAAATTTTTATATTAATCAGGAACTATTGGACGTCAGTTAGTACCTGGGCTTTTATTAGTAGATGGAGGTCAGGAATCTAAATTAGGCAGCGGACCTAGCGTACAAATTGTTGCTGAAGAACTACGAGGACAGCAGCAACAAAACCCACCCACTGTTTCTCCCAAAGATCAATTGAAATATTTGTCTCAGTTATTTAACTTCAGCGTGGAATTTAATGATTTTCCAAAGGTATATATAGCTATCTTCGTCTATAATTTAAAATGTATATTAGCAGATAATATATATAGTTGTATATCATATGGAATGACAAATTAATAATTAATTTTGTTTTCAGGGAGCAGTAAACAAAGAATATCTATCACTTGTAACATTAAGTACAGATCCACCACAAGTTTGTCATGGCAATGGGCCAACAAGAACTGCGAGCCGTAATCAAGCAGCATTGAAAGCTCTATGTACTTTAAGTAAGCTGGGTCTTGATAATGCATCCAACTCACAAACAAAAAAAGATAAAGGTGCGTCTGGGGATGGAATACACATTAGTATTCAAGTTAAAAACAATATGATGGATGGAGCTATTGATAAGTAGTTATATAGTATTTAAGACTTACATATAAGCTTAATTTACATTGCCCTTTTAAGGCATTGCAAAGGAAAATTAATTTAAGGATATTTCAAAAAGTCATTGATGAGAACAATATATATCTGAAAACAAATCATAAAAAACAAGTGATTTCATTGTAGGTTTAGTATTAATAGTAAACATTAATATTAAACCTTAATGTTAAATCTTACCAAACTCTATGATAAAATTTTTCATAACAATTTGATTGAATTCTTTTTAATTTGTTAGATAGGCAGACGTAGGGGTCATTGTTCCCATTATTATGTGTTTCTAATATTTTTTATTATATATCATGAATGCGTTTTTATTCCTGTTAGTATGTATGTTGCTTTTATGTATGTATTTTCCTTTAAAAAAATTATTTTTTATATAGTATTAATCATGTGTTCCATTTTTATTAATGTATTTACATATATTACAGTTGTTGAATGAACTAATCGGAGGGAGAATGAGTCTTCTCGATCTATCTCTCTGGGCCTTGTTGCACGGTAACTTCGATATCAAATCACCGATGACTCTCGATCTTCATACATAACGCCATTGCTTCTTTAACTTAACGGACCGCGGATTTTGAAGATCAGTAGCTTTTTATGAAGGATAAATCTTTTGCAGTGCCTTAATCGCATCAAGAAATTGCTCAAGCACCAATAAATAATACAGTCTTCTTTCTTCTCCTTTATTTTCTTTTCTTTCACGGAAACTCATCGTTTACAGCAGCCTTTCATGGATTTCTGCAACGATTATAAATATGGTACGAAGGATTTATATCTACGATTGCGTAAATGCATATATATAATTTAAATCATATTTTTTACGCTTAAACATACAATAATGTCTTGAAATAAAAGGTGTTATTGGTGCTTGATCAAGATTGTGATCTTAGCAGTGATTATTGATTCCATTATATTTATTATAACAATTTCATTGATAGGATCACAATCGGTAAACACAAACTGTTTAAACATCGTAAATGAAATGGTCATTTTCCAGAGAGTTGTGGTTTATGATCATAAAAGCATTGTAGAAACATTAAGCGAAAAATATTGAAATCTGAGATGAAATGCGGCCATCTCCTAATTTCTTTATTTAATCCTTGGCTTTCTCATTCTCGCGAATAAAATATCTTTTATGTCTTATTACCTACTATGAACGCGTACAAATCAGTGAAACAGTTTCATGATCTTCATTTAGATTCATTTACATAGATGTAAAACAACTTTAATAGACTAGTCTTATTCTGTATACAAAACTTTTATCGTTTTATGGAGCAAAGCGGAATTCTTAATAATGATTAATTTTGAAATTATATATAGCAATCAATACAAAACAAGCGCATTTTCCAAAATGAGATTCGGCAAGAAATTGAGAAGAATTATGTGTATTAAGTGTCTCCAACTGAGAAATCAGTTTTTTATGGTCGTAATATTCACTAAATACTTAAGGATGCTGTATTAAATCAATTCAATTATACTGATTTACAAGATTGCACATAGGTAGATGATACAAAGGTGATACAGATTTGGCAATTGGTTGGGGACTCTTTAAACGTACTCGATTGTTTTCCGAGTTTTCGTTTTCGAATTTATAAAATTGAAGAAAGGTAATGTGATATATTCATATTATTGCCCCAATTTGCTTTTCTATGGGGCCTAGAAGCACTCTGGGGTTATATTCGTGTTTTACAAGATATTGAGAAGTAAAGGACATTCAAATTTTCATACATCCATTATCTAAAACGAAAATGGAAGATGATCTGGATGTATTGGAAATTATAGATAAGATGGTAATAATTCAAAATTTGTCTCGTTGAGTCATGGTTATTAATGAAATATGTTTGATTTAATCGTATTCAAAATTTCGATGAGATTATGCTTGAGGAACAACGTCGTCGAATTTTGTCTTATTGCCAGAAGTTTATAACGATACTAAGTTGGTGACGATATAAAGAATATCCAATAATGAATGAAGATAATGTCGAGAAATAGACTTCGTTCTTAAATATTAATGAACCCTTAAACAAAAAAAAAAAAAAAAAAAAAAAAAGAAAGAACATAAACAAATGATCGTCAAATTTCAGTAACGCAACTGATTGACTTTTCCACGATATGTAATACGCTCCGTATCCGTCAGAGGAAAGAAGGATTACTTATATCATTTATAATACTTTATTCTTTCAGATAGCCATTCATAACGCGAAACCTTCCGAATAATTTATAGCTCACTCGAGGACTAGTTAATGAATGTTCCTTTTTCTGAGATATCGCTTCATAGGTGAGCCTTCCTTCTTCACGTGGGATTTAGTGTTCCAAATAAAAAAAAACAATGAAAAAGAGCGCTAGTAAACCTCTTTCGCATAGTTTTTTTTCAGTAAAAAAAGTAAGAAAATGAAAGAAAAAGAGAAACATGAATCCTACGAATATGTACCCCTGTTGCAGGACCTATTTTATCCGCGTAAACTGTAATACAATAGTTAGTCGTAATAATAAGTGAATAAAGTATTAATTATTAAGATGTATGAAGTGGAAGTATCTCGACGGAATACGACGATTAATGTAATTCCGAGAGAACGTGGATGCATTAGAATAAAAGGTGACATTCTATAGTCTGTTCAACGAGACAGGAGAGTAAACATAAACGGGATGACTGCAGTCACACAATCACATTTTATTCGTGTCTACTCTCTCATTTCGTTGGGCAGACCATAAATACTTATTTTACATGTAACGCTTTCCTTTTAAATCTGTAACTATCGGACAGTTGTACTATCGGCACGGAAATTTATATACCTGACTATTATTAAACTGTAAATTATTATATCGTAAAAACATACATACTTCATTTTGTGTTTCAATTTATTGATAAATAAATGCACAAAAATTCCAATTTAGTATTTTCAACAATTAAAACGATTTTATGTTCATATAATTAAAACATTAAGTTTATGTGAATCGTGTACCGATAGTTAAAGAAATAATTTCAATGAAAGTAGTTGAAGATGCGAGTGAATTATCCAAAAAATTTCCATTAAAAAACGTTTAAACGATTCGTTAATTTAATCTGATAATGCTGTATATGTTTATGTTAAAAGAGTGCTTTCCTAACGATGGGAAAAAAGATCATACTATGCGATTTATTGTTTTTAATGTTGTGGTATAGAAAATGAAAGTTGCGCTTAAAATAAATCCGTTACTTTGTTTTTTCTTATTCATTCCTTAAGAGAATACAGTTGTAAAATGTAATTTTCAGTAATATCAAGCAAAGAAAAAGCATGATCGAACGGGAAAAAGATTAGGAAATAATGGCAGTGAAGATTTTACACTGATACAGTTTTTTATGGCGAAAAATCGTTAACTCTCTTTTAAAAATGGTCATCTAATACGTAGATATCTATTGCTTATTTAAACTTTATCGGTTTGTATTTGACATCAATAAACGATTGTAAAAACGTTAAAATGCATTATATTGTTGTTTTATACATTTGAAATTTAATTCTAACAAATACAATCGCAAGTCGTTTATATTTTAAATTTAAATTACCAATATCGAACAACTGAAATCGATAAATTCGAGATAATCGATTGATGTTCGATGTAGCTGTAAATTTAACGGCAACATTGATCAAACACAAACGATATAGGTTATGTTTATCGCTAAAGTTATTTAGCAAATCAAATTTCTCAAAGAAGATGTCGATTTAAACTAGAAACGCTTTTGTTGATTAAATAATGTTAAGTGTTATGTGGAAATCACCATTTCAACAATAAATCTATTAAAAACATGTAACTTTTTAGTGAACCTCAAGTCATAAAATGAAAGGTTAAGTTACAGATAAAAACGAAAGCATAAAATTCTTTGAGATCTCTGGACGCATGTCTGTAAACAAGAAACACAACAGAAAGAACTACTTCTTAAATTAACAAAGACAAAAATAAGCAAGTGAACATGTTTAAAAATACATTTCAAAGTGGATTTTTATCAATATTATATAGTATTGGTAGCAAACCATTACAAATTTGGGATAAAAAAGTAAGAAACGGACATATAAAACGAATTACAGATAATGACATACAAAGTTTAGTATTGGAAATATTGGGTAGCAATGTTAGTACTACATATATAACTTGCCCAGCAGATCCCAGAAAAACTTTAGGTATAAAATTACCATTTCTAGTGATGATAATTAAGAATTTAAAGAAATATTTTACTTTTGAAGTTCAGGTAAGAAAATGTTTAACTAATTGTTTGTGACAGAATACAATACACCAAATGATTATAAATATTTGACTTTAGGTGATTGATGACAAGAATGTACGCCGTAGATTTCGTGCTAGCAATTATCAATCTACAACTAGAGTAAAACCATTTATTTGTACAATGCCAATGAGACTGGACGATGGTTGGAATCAGATTCAGTTTAATTTAGCTGATTTTACTAGACGTGCATATGGAACAAATTATGTGGAAACATTAAGAGTTCAAATCCATGCAAACTGTAGAATACGAAGAGTATACTTTTCTGATAGATTATATTCTGAAGATGAATTACCAGCAGAATTTAAATTATTTTTGCCAATTCAAAATAAGGCAAAATGTTAAGTTAGTACTAATTTCCTAACACTTTACAAAAATGTTTAAGAAAAGACAAGAATAAACAACAAATATTTGTAAATTAATCAATTTTGTGATTTTTATTAATAGTTGATACTCATTTAATAAATATATGTTTAATACATTAACAAATTACTATGTTACAACAACAATAACATGTTTCATTAAATATATTTCATTTTTCACGTATGTATATTTCTGTTAAACATTACAGTACAAATTATATTAAAAGATATAAGGTTATAAAACTCAACATGATGGCATAATGCATGCATAAGGTAGTTCCGTTTATGTTTATAGACATGTTAAAAGTTTATATTCAATTAATCACCTTAATTGTATTTTTTATTCAATAAAAGGTATGAGTTAATTGGTTAATTACTTGTATTTTTTGTATGAAGCAAAATTTAATTTTTGTTACTGAAACAAACGATATAAATTCATAAAAATGACTTATGTTCAAAACATTCGTTTATTTATTAACCTTAAGAGTATAATTCTCCTAAAATTAAGAAATCAAACTTTGCTATGTTAATAAAAAATAATATTTTCTTTATTCGTAGCAAAACAGTACAAAAATATTATAATTTTTTGCAGAAATTTCGTATAAAGCTATATAATTTAAATGTTAATGATATAAATAAGAAGAAAACATACACATTAAAAAAAAAGAAAGCAAATATGTACATTAAAAACTGCAGAAAATAAGATAGCAGTCGTATATACTTGGAAAGCGTATTAATTGCTAATTATTAAGTATTGATTTTTTTAAATGGGGACGTAGCATATCAAGGGGGAGGCTGTTCGTTCGCAAGTACCTGGAACTATTTTTCACTGCGACAAAAACATATACATTCATCCCTTCTACCATGAGGCGTAGTAATACATGCTCAGAAAAATGGCGGGAAAGTTTGGAAAAACTGTCATCAAATTTGTCGATGTGGCGCAACTTCTAAGAAATATATCGATCGAGATCTATTTCTAGTAAGATAAATTCACGATTCTATAAAGGCGGAGAGTATAAAACAACTCCGACGAATCACTGACGAAGAAAATAAAAAATACGAACGAATGAGTGAAAGAAGATGGCGGACCAATTAAGAGTACCGCGTTGATACATTTTATTCTTTATTTCTAGCAAAGGGTAGTATTTTAGAAATACGAATTCATGGATCTACGTGAAATATTTAATTCTCGTCTAAATAACGGTCGAATGATAATAAAATACATTATAATATCCTAATAGCAAATATCGTTTAATATGACCGGAATCCATAAATAAAACAATTGGTTATATACATATGTTTTTCAAATCGACGAATGCTATTATATATTTTGTATTGAGCACTCGTTTCGGGAGAGACGCCGACGCCCGGCGCCGACGTCGTTTTTAAAGCGTCAACGTTGTGCTGGAGTAATCTCATCCAATCCGGGAGACTCATAAGTAAAAAAAATCGTTAGAATAATCAACCCTCTCAGACACGCTGGCACGTCGTAAAGATGCATTGCTGAAAGTTTTATATCGGACGTTTTCGACATTTTTCCATCACAGTGCTAAGATAACGAAAGGGAGGGAAAATAAGTAATAAGCAATGAATTTAACATTGTGAAACGGGGCCGCGTGAATTATTTAATATAAATCATTTTTAAATCGTGCTTGTACATATAAATTAGTGAGAAAAAAAATATTTCCTTAGCGTGGTGATATCTCATCATATTTATTTTTCTTTCTTTTTGAAATGGGTACGGCGGGTCGCGATTTCGAGCGCGATCGGGAGGACGAGATCCACTGCCGAATTTGTGCTAGTGACATACCAAGAAACAACGGGGTCCACATTTTCGCTGAGGATGGTAGACGGCACTACCTGCAGACCAAAATACGAAAATATCTCTACATCTTGGTAAGTCTTCCTCCGCTCCGTGTAAATTAGCGCGATCGCCGCTGTATGCGCGCCTACATGTATATACATACAGTTTCGTGTGTAAGCCTAACATGTGTGCGGATTTTTTTTCGAAAACTTCACTTGGTACCCTGTTGCCGGATGTTTCGCGCTCAATCTCGACTGTATCCTGTTTTCTATACATGTGAAGAGATATATGCATCGAAAAATTTGAGAACTGTTACAAAATTTCGAAATTTTATAAAATGCCATAGCGTCGATGCAAATTCGAAATACATCTTTTTAGCAAATAAGGCATTAAAAATAATGCATGTAAACTAATTAACTCACGTAGAAATTATTAGTTAATTATTGTTTACAATTTAATTGAGTTGATTAATAAAAAATCATATTGTAAAATCGTTTGTATTTAAAAATGAATTTTAAACAAAACGATATATTTTATGTATTTATGTAAATTAATGTGAAAATTAACGCAATTATAATTCTGATGTGTATACATTGTATTCGGAATAATCGAATATCCATAATTAGGAAAACGGAAGAATCCATTTTGATGGGAATACAGAAGTGTTAAAAATTAGCATTTTATTGATTACGATAAGTATGCTATATGCACTATATAACTAGCGCATCTATAAATATAATTCTATCTATATAATAATTCATAAATAATGCGTAATTTTCCGATAAAGAAAAATTGTAAATGAAATATTTAATAAAATTTGAATATTAAAACATTTTTACAATTAAAATAAGCAAAATTAATTATTAAGATAAAATTAAGGTTATTTTTCATACAAAAAAAATCTGGCAGAAAACACACACATTTGTTTTATAATAAGGTAAATAAATTTTATTAATTTTATAAATAATTTAAAATCGATTTTTTATTAAAAATTTTCTTGCATTTTTAATCTTTAAAAAATCTTTTTTCAATAAATAATTAAATATTAAAAATATTGATTTTTCTTATTGTTTCAATAATTTTTAATACTTTCGTTAATTTCTAATCACTATTTTTCTATATCATATTTTTTTTACATTTTATTTTTATATCAATTTATTGTCAATACTGTAATTATGTTGTGTTGTAGGTGTCCTCTGAAGATAAATTATCAAAAATGGTATGTGTTACGTGCATTAAAAGATTAGAAAGTATTCATCGCTTTGCTTTGCTGGCATATAGAACACAGGAGAAGTTAAAATCTCAGTTATATAGTAATAGTGATGATACAAATATACAGAATGTAGAAAGCAAAAGTGTTAAAGATGTGCAAAACACAAGGAGGATAGAGGACCGGGGATTATTACATACAATATTAACAAAAGTATATTACAGTCATTATATGGTTTAATTTATTTTATAGATATTTATTTAACATTCATCATCTTCTAGGGGGCAATAGAAATTTTGGCTGAGGGTGAACCACTGGGACCATCAGAATTAATGTCACAAGAAGATAAATGTCATACTCCAAATATGGAAGAAATGGAAGTTAAGGTAGACCCAATGTTATTTTTACAGTATGGTATGGAAAATTCAGCATCAGAAACTTCAGAAGCATCTGATACAGAAGAAATAATAACAAGAACATATTTCCCAGAACCATTACCATTAACAAATAAGTAAGAATATTTATATTAACATAACAAAGCATGGTATAGTATCTTCTTAACATGTATGATTATATATTTACTCAATTGCATTTATCTTTTATAGAATTGATGAAATAAAAAAGGAAACAAAAGAAGAGAGCAATGATAGATTACAAAAAGATACTGAAGAACCTATTTCTAATGTATCAACTAAACCTCATGAATGTACAATATGTGCTCGATCCTTTATATCTCAAATTGGTTTACAAAATCATTTATGGTCTCATTTGCCTAAAGATAAACGACTTGATGGGAAGCCTATTTTAAGATCCCAACAAGTTTATTCTACTAATGGTGTACTTCATATGAATACCGATAATAATTCATCAAGCAATTTTATCTGTCCAATTTGTAGTAAAAAAATTTCTACTAAAGGAAATCTAAAAGTACATTTGGAAACTCATCGGCCTAAGGGAAAATATGGTTGTGACATATGTGGTAGAATGTGAGTACCTCAATTAGATTTGATTGAGTAGCTAATAAAGTGACTACTAATAAAATTGCTCATCATATTCCAGCTTTAAAACACAGTCAAATTTATACAGACACAAGGAGTACCATGGTGGAATACAATATCCATGCAATGTATGTGGAAGAGTTTATCCAACAAATTCTACATTACGAGCTCATAGTATAACGCACTCGGATTTGAGGCCACACGCGTGTCCTCTTTGTGATAAAACTTTTAAAAGAAATCAAGATTTAAAGTTTCATATAAATCAACATACAGGTGCAAGGCCTTATCAATGTCCATATTGTCCGAAAGCTTTCGCGAGTTCTGGAAATTGTTTCTCGCATCGTAAAAGAATGCATCCTCGAGAAGTACATCGAGATAGACAAAGAGCAGCAGATTTAATGAGATGAACCATGGGTAGCCAATACGAAGAATGGTTTTAAAAACATAAAATAATTTACGATATTATCGTATCCATGTGTATTAGCTATTGTAATGAGAAACATGAGCTTTAATTTTGAATATTAATGGTGCTAAAACGCAAGGAGTAACGGAACTTTTGTATACTTTAATTGAATCGTTTGAACATAGTATTAGGTACTTATTGTTATTGACAAGCACTTAGTTGTTTGTTCTTATGGCGTAACTAGGTCTTCTTTACATATTATAAAATAGAAACAAATATATATTTTTCTTAATTTTTTAACTTATCGATGTTATCAAACTTGATATACTTCCATTGTTGTTGATAAATTTAGTGATTATTATTTATTGACTCATATATAGTACAAGTGATAATAACGATAGGTTTTAAACTGTGTAGTTAAAATAAGAAATTCGTATTTTTTACCGTTTATCAATATTTAACTTGTATACATTTTCTTCTTCGTATTTAAGGGTAGAAGTTATAGACCACCCTTGCTACCATTTCTTAAAAACGATTTTATGACAATGCGATCGTTAAAAAATTATACATAAAGTAAAATTTTATTTTACATGTCCATCGTTAACGACGTAATGTCGAACATTCAGTCGAAGAGCAGTATTATTAAAATAATTTTCAATTTAATACGAATTGACCCATCGGTAGTGAGCACAATAAAGTATTAAGCTTTAAAATTAAGATTAAAGTGTATCTCTCATAATTTGCGTAAAAAATTGACTAGTAAAGAAAATTTAGTAAATGTAAGATAACTGTGATTTTTTATAAATCGGTGGTATATTAGAAAATTCAGTCATATCCGATGGGTTTAAGTTATATATATATATATATTGGATATTGTAGATATAAAACAAAATAATAATAGTAACGTGACTACTTATTTCCGTGCGCTCACAATTTGGTCTAAATTTGATGAAGTATAATTTTTTTTAATATTTAAATACGAATAAGGAATTTACAATATTTTTTGAAACCTTGAACGGGTTCTCTGTATATTGTATGTGATATTTTTAAGCAACATATACTTAGTATATTTTCGAGAGACAAAAGGTACAAACGGTTGGACGTTGAAATTATTTGATATTTATTTTACAATTGTTGTGTCACCGAAGGAACGATTTCATTTCATTCTTACGAATAACGTAAATGCATTTGAATGGTGACGAACGTCCTGGAAAAAGGAACGTGTTAGTTTGTCCATATAAAGAGCTGTTTAACGATATTTGATAAAGTATTTATATTTACGAAATGATTAAAAAATGACCAAAGGCGAAAAAAAGAAAAGAACGGGAAAAAGAAGCATTTCTTTAGGGAGTAAAAGTAGAAAATTTTGTAGTTCGAAGCATATTTTTAGCACAATACATGAACAACATCATCATTAAGTAACGTTAAGACTGTATACGAAATTCTGTGTCAAATTAGAGTAATTGCGTAAATGTAAGAGATTAGTATACAATATCAATGGCTGTATGTGACGAAAGATGACGAGTCTAGTTTATTCAAGATGCAGTATTAAGTATAATGTAGAGGCTGTAGCTACCGTTACAAACGATCATAATGTTATTCTTTTAAGCAGATATACGATTAAACAAAAATAAATGTTGTCTAAAGTCTGAGTAGCTTTTAGGAAATTTTAGATAAGAGTTTTCAGAGAACAAGTCATGTAAATGTAGAGGATTATAGCCTCTGCTTCCATATGTATCGTACACATCGCACACGTGCTAGATATTCAAAAAAAAGGGGATGTTTGATAATGAACAGTCACAAAAAATGTACGACGATCACATAATTAAGAAATAGTATTTACGGACGGAAAAAACCGTGTGTAACTGCGTGCTACCGTTGCTAAATTAGTGTAGTAGGGTGGCCAAGCTTTCGCCATAATGAAAATGAAATGGACCAAGAAAGAATGGAACAATATTGTAATTAACACATCGAATTCAATTTAAAACAAATTTCAATGCTCTTTGTCATCGTGTATTTAACTTCGGTTCTAAGATTATTTCTTAAATCAGATGACATTTAGAAGTATCTAAAAATAAACGTTTCGATAAAATATTTTCTCACATTTTATACGCAAAAAATATTTGATAACGCGGAAGCTTTGACGAACAGCCACCCTAGCTTATTTAGAGATACAATCGTATATTTTGCAATTACATTTTTGCAGACGCTTGCCAGTTACGTAGTTAAGTAGACGAATATTATTGGATAATTATATATCCGCGAAAATAATCAATTTTTGATAGAAAGAAAATGAAGCGATGATCTCATTCTCACGGCTCAATTTTTACATCTAGTTTTTGAAGCAGGAATGAGCAAATTATCTTCCTCCCTTCTGAATTTCGTTTTAACCCTAATACTGCCAAATACATTGCTTCCGGATAATTTTATAGTTGTTGACGATATTAAACAGTGTATTCTTATGTATTATGTTAATTAATTATAAAAACAATTCTTGTCTTAGTTATTAGCACAATATTTTTAAATAGATTTGCTCAGCTCTTGCTATAAGGAGTCAAAAATTGAGTATTTTTTTAAAGTTTACGTAACACAGAGGCGATTAGCGTTTAAATTAGCGATTAAAACAATATCTCAGAAGTGCCAGTAAAGCAGTGAACTAACGTAGTGTATTCCGGCAGACAGATATTGGATAATCATATGTAGATTCGAGGTATGAGTTGTCGATAATATCAATTGTGACACTTAATAAAATGATTGTATAAAAGGTCAGCAGGAAAAGTTTACACTTTCATTCCACTATATTCTATCCTTTGCTTAATTATAATTTTCATTTCATATAATCATCAAATAATCATCCAGCAGGACAAATGCAAACTCGAATATATTAAACGTGTTCTTTATGATTGATTTTTCGCGATTCAGTAAAGATACTCGAAATTTTACAGTTCTACTCGGAAAAATAAAAACTTAATAAAAAAACTAATCATTCTTTGTCATAGATTTTATCTCAACGTCTTATCTTACATCTCATATAACTATACAGAATTTCCTTATCCTTTTTTCATATTTATCCGTATTTCATATTTACTGTATTACATGTAACAGGCGGAAACTCACTTCCTTTATCTATATATTAAACTATATTTATACACGATATTTATGTCCTTATACTTTACATTGCAGAAAAATTATGATAATTCCACGTGAATAATCAGTCACGTCGGGAAATGCCGGTTATTTCAGAGAAGTGAGTAGTATCTTACGGTGAAAATATTCCAGGATTTATTGAATTTCACATACTCAATGAAATGGAACTTAATAGAAACGCGATAGAATTCTTACATAATCGTGGCAAATGTACAGAAATGGTAAAATTCAATCTCCTTTTTCTAGTCAGATTCGTGTAAGAACCGGTGCATACTCGCCGCGTAACTACTTTCATTTGTTAACTTGACCTTTTCGCCTTTTGTACTGCATACATACATATGTATATGTATATAATATGAGATCATAAGAAGACGTGAGTCAACGTTCAAATTAAATCATCGTTAATCACTATTTTTTCCACCGCATATTAATTAGGCAAAAACTAAAAAATCGACGAGAATCCGTTTTCAATTATAAAACGAAGTAATATGTAAGAATAACAAACAGATAAGATTCTTTTTGGTAATTCGAGCATCGAAGAGATATTCATTTCGCTGATTATTAAGATTAACAGATTAACAGATTAACAAAGAAAAATTCATGTGAAATGTAAACGCTGATAGAAATTAATAATTAAAATCAATAAATTGAAACGTTTACACTGATAAGATGAAACTGAAGTAACGATCATATAACGTATGCAAACTATGTCAGCTCAGTTTAATTAACCGAGTTAAATAAGTCAAACATTTAAAATTTGTTTACTTTGGTTTCAATCCAGAGGCGAAAATATCGAGCAGTTCGATAACTTATAAGGTTTATAAGTCAGTCGTTATCAAGCATAGATGCAAGTCATGGTACTGTTAAGATTTCCTGCTTATTCGAGTCTGCATAAAAGCTCGCGTATACTAAAGGATTAATGTTATAAAAGTATATTTAATATACAGTCGAGACAAACGAAAAATGTTACAAGCTAGTATACTTCTTCTTCCAGTGATCGTGCCACTGAATGTTTTTAGATATTTCTTACGTAATTACTCAATTCAGTAGAGAACGTACACTTGTGATTAATTTATCAGAACGTTGCGTCAATCTTCTTGATCATTTTACGAAAATGTAATTCACAGTACATCACGATTTTGCAAGATTTTAAAGATGTGAAAGGAATTATTGCGATTTATTGAAAGAAAAGTTTATTTTCCTCAATAAAACACGTCAGAATAAATTCATTAAAATAGGATATCTTTATTCGATATTTGTCATAGTGCAAATATTAAAGTTGTTTGATCAAAATAACATGGATAAGTAACTTGTAACTTGTTCTATAAGTATACACATGTAAGTACATATGTATCTGAAAATCGCGACGGCTACAGTGTTGTAACTTGTAGCTAACATCGTAGCGATGGAAGTTAAGGCGCAATTAAATTAATGGATACGAAAGGAATCCAAGTTTAAAGTTGCATCATAGTGCACGCGATCGAGGCGTTTGTTCCAAAGTTACACGTTAATTTTCGATATTTAGAAAAAGTTTCCTATCGAAGAATGAACAGCTGCAATGCTGTATCATTACGACAAGGTCGTTGTGTACAGACATGTTGCCCCTAACGATAAGTTTGTGTTTAATCGAAAGATGCCCCGATCGCCATAAGTCTCGTGCTATAATTGTACTTTTCGTGGCATGACACCGTTAACCGCGGCTCTATCTTCAAAACAAAGAAAAGACCTGATACAAATCGAAAAAGTTGTACCCAAAAAATCTTATCTACGAGAGCGTTGCAATTTGTTTCACAATCTTATCTGGTCTGGCTAACTGGAAGAGCGTCGAAAATAGCAATTCATTTGGCTTACAAATTAATCTTTTATCGAAACAAATTGCATAAAATGATAATCTATAAATGTTTTCTTTTGAATCGAGCAGTATTTGTAAAGTCAACCATGGCCGTGGTTAAATCATAAACAGAAATTACTTCTCATTTTTCATTTATACTTGTTGATATATAGATAATACTGTTAATTGTAATATAATGTAATTTGTAACCTGTAATTGTTATATTATATTACAGATATTATAAATACTTATGTACATGTAAGGCGTCCCTGGAATTGTAATACAACCAAAGATTCTCTTTTCCTCATAAAGAAATGAATCAACAATATATAATAAATTTTTTTTTAATGAATTTGTAGCTAATTAAAAAATTGATTGGGGACTGTATGCATACTATATCTTAATTTTCACTGAAACTTTATTCTATATTTTATTTTATATAATTTTTATTTATATAATACATATTATATAATTTACACTATATAATAGATAAATAAACTTTACTCACTTACTTAGATTATAACATACAATAATCATTCTACTATAAACACTTGTAAAATACATATACAAGTTGTAACTCCTATAATTGTAAAAAATGTATGTCTGCAATAGAATTCTACAATTACGACTTGTAATTTGTAAATTCACTAATGTTATTAGTTGGTTACTTATAGTACAAGAGAGCTCTGGTATCATTGTTAAGATAATTTATTTCGGACATACAGAATAACGTATGAGGTGGATTTAGATGTGCGGGTGCCAAAATAATTGCCATACGATTATCTTAGAAGATGTTTATTGCTAACTACCTCGCTGTACTACTTCTCGCTTTAAACTCTCGCTGTATACTGACTGCCTTTCCAGATACCGGTGCCGAAGACATATCAATAGACCGTTACGCTGTTACTATTGTTCGACCTTTCGGCTTATCAGCAGTTACGCTTTTTTTTATATATTTTTCGTCGGCAGTTATATTTTTCTTACTTACTTACCGTCATCTTGTTGTTACACAAGACGACAGTTATAAAGGTCTTATGTCGCGCTAAATTCTCTCACTCTCGCACGTATAATACAAACGTATTATATACTCGACAGTCATCATTAAATAGAAAAAAATATTATATTTTTTAACAGATTTCAATCATACAACTTGGAATCTCTCATGAATTTCATTAAACATTGTATAAAGATAGCAATAAGAAATTTAAAAATGTACATAATGAATATATTTGGCTTTTAATAGTAATTTAACATTAAGTTACATCATAGTCGCAGCGTATTTGTACTGACTTCAGTAGTATCGTAGAGCGGTAAGTCAGACGATGCAAATATGTATGTATATTCAACTTATCATAAACTGCTACACATTTAAGATTGCTACTTAACTGTTAATACATGATCATAATTTAGCGGTACATATAAATCAAGTTAGATGAAATCATTCATAAATGACAAACTTTATGTTTTTTAAAATAAGATTCGTTCAAAATCTTCGATGAATAGGTTGATTGTAATCCACGCGATGAAAAGAGGGGATGGAAGAAAAAAAGGGAAAGAATTTAATGATAGCGCAGAGAAAATTCATCACTCTTTTTCTGCGCATTTACGTACTAGTACTAAAGTGGTAACCTAATTTCTAGCAGTTTCTTAGGAAGAGCTTTTACTATTGGTGGAAATGGCGGAATAACAAGTCGCATCGTTCATAACGTCCTTCAAACGTTCCTATCGATTCTAAGAATATGCGGAGCGTATAATACGGAGTTCACCGTCGAGACATGCTAGTTCGTCGGTAACAGTGCTCGACTGTTGTTGTTCAGTGAATGGTGTAACATTCATTATTATCAAGAGAAAAAGCTATCTTACAATATTTTCTCCTTTCACTAGCACCTTCAGTTAAATCACTAAAATTTTTAAGAAAAATGTCAGATAACGAGAATAAATCATGGTGTCATTCACGTCAAAATTGTGTCGTGCAACCACTTTTAACAGGTACTTGCCCTCTGTATTTGTTTACAATTGTTAGAAATTGAAAAAAACAATGTTAAAAAAAAGTAACCTTAAAACGTGCGGATCTATTTTATCTTATCATTTCTTAATAGATATATTAAGTCATGATATAACACGTGGTGTTTCAGTGTGCGATACACACGAATAAAATACAATGGTTTTCAACGGAAAATTTTTCCGCTTATATTTTCTTTAAGAATTAAAACTCAATATCTTGATCATAGGACTGTTCCTTTAGTTTATGTAATTCCAATTGATAAAAATATTTTTTGTACAGGATTTCTCTGCATATAGTCAATCATTTTACTAATAAAAAGAAATTGTATTTTAATACAAATAACATATTATTTTATAATGTAATAAATCTCTAATTAAAATTAGAATTTGTTGTTGTAAATGTCAGAATATTATTTAGATAATGTATGAGATAATGTTTGTTTATATCAATTTGAATTTTAGACTTGTATCAAATTACAATGGCATACGCTTATTGGAAAAGTCAAAAAATTAATGATCATGCTGTATTTGATTTATATTTTCGCAAAAATCCTTTCCAAGGTGAATTCACAATCTTTGCTGGACTAGAAGAATGTATGAAATTTTTAGAAAAATTTCGTTATTCCTCTAGTGGTATGTATCTATTATTTAAATCTCTATATTTAAAGAATCCTTCGAGATTTATAATTAAAATATTAAATTGCACAGACATTAAGTATTTGAAGTCAACAATGCCATCGTCAGTTGATCAAAAGTTTTTTGAATATTTGAAAGACCTGACCCCAAAAGATGTAACAATATATGCTATGGAAGAAGGTTCAGTTGTTTTTCCAAGGTTAGTTAAAAATTTCTTAAAAATTGCATGTGTCATGCAAATAATATTCAGTTATGTTAATCATCATCATCATTATCATCGTTTAGGAAACTTTTTCTTGCTCTTATGACAGCAGTTAGAGTTAATGTTCCAATGCTTATCAACATTACATATTTGATGAAACACCAAATCTTAATAAGTTAAAACCTCAATACAAATTGATATGTTATGCAGAATACCATTACTAAGAGTAGAAGGTCCATTAATAATGGTACAACTTTTGGAAACAACACTGTTGACATTAGTTAACTATGCAAGTTTAATGGCAACTAATGCAGCCAGATATCGTATGGTTACTGGGAAAAATATAACATTGCTAGAATTTGGTCTTCGAAGAGCTCAGGGTCCTGATGGTGGTTTAAGTGCCTCTAAATATAGCTATATTGGTAAATGTATCTTTATTTCCTTTTATTTTATTTTAAAATCTCAATTTAGTGCTCAGTTAAAATGCATTTTTTTTTCAAATCGTAAAACATTATATTTAAACTATTTTACTTATTACATTACTTTTATTGCATTGTGTATTGCATATAGTAAGAATATTCATATACATTTATAAAACTTATATTATTTGTTTCTTAACATCATTTTCTTTATAATTTCTTGAGTAACAATCAATAAACAGCATCATTCTTTAACAGTTTGTACCATGTTGGTGATAGATAACAGATCAAAATAAGTTAAATATATTTTTATATACCCAGCTGTTCCACATTTTAGGAAACAATGAATAGTATTAAATACAAGTTCTTTCCTTTCTTTTGTTTTTTGAATTAATTATAATGAACAAATATTTAAGATGTACCTATTTCTTTTTTTTTTTTTTTAATGTATCGGTGAATAACATATATTATTCTAAAGATACATTTTAATCAATATTTCCCTCTACCTTCTTCTAAAAAGAATTAATATTTTCCAGGTGGTTTTGATGGTACAAGTAATGTTTTAGCAGGAAAACTTTATAATATTCCAGTGAGTGGAACACATGCGCATTCATATATCACATCTTTTACTGGTATTGATGATTTACAAGAAAAGGTCTGCTCATATTATTTATTAATTAACTTTCTTGAATGAAATTGTATTTCATTTTAATGTGTTATATATTTTTTCAGACTTTGGCCCATAAAGAAACAGGACAAGTTTATGACCTTTTAGAATTAGCTTACAAACATCGGAATTCTATTGCAGCTGATGTAGGAACATTAGTTTCTGAAGCTTCTAGTGGAGAATTAGCAGCTTTAATTAGTTATGCCATTGCTTACCCTCAACGATTTGTTGCTCTTGTAGATACATATGATGTGAAAAGGTATAATATTTTGCTTACTTGATCTATATCTTTTTTATTTCACCTTCTTCTTAACTCTTTTGAGCTCTTGTTTTGCATATTTGGTATATAGAAATGAATACATATATTTTCTTAATATTTGTATGCATATTTGACTATTTGCATGTATGTATACATTCGGAATATTATCTAAATGTACAAAGCTATGTTTCTATGTTAGCTATATTAATGTGTTCAATAATATTGTCTTCTCTTTATTAATTTATTTATAGGACCTTCTGCTAATTGCAAGCTTATAGTACCTAATTTAAACATTAATATTCATGCTGTTTTTTAATATGCATAAATGTAAAGTAGTGAAAAGAATAGATAACTAAAGATAGATAAAAGTATCTATACTTAAAATTAAGTATATAAATATATATTACTTATATGGTTTTATATGGGTAGTTCTAAAATAATATTATAAACCCTTTAAAATTATTCTATAAAAATTAAGGATAATAAATTCTATAAAATATTCTGGGAAAAGAGAAACAAAAAATGTATTAGAGAAATATACAAGATATTTTGTAACTAATTCTACTTTTAACTAAAAATACATTTAATTGGGTTTGATATGTGTATTAGTACACTAATTAATAATTCACAAAGCAGGCATGATGAAACATATACACACTGTAGCTTAACAGGAGTGTGTTTATAGCATCGAATCCTCGGCCAAGAGACAGGCATGTATAGCCAGCCTAAATGTAAAGAATAAACGTCTAACAAATGAGTCCAATACACATGCCCAAAGTGGTGTCAGAAACAATCCAATTATATCAGAATCGGCTTCTCATGACAAGAATGGCTTATTAAGTCAAGGCGAATTGGGTGAGCTCTATGTGAGGTACGATATTATCCTCCTTGTCTGCTTTGCAGGATAAATCATCATATTTTTCATTTACCAAACATAGTTAATCACTTAATTATTTTCATGAATAACCATAAATTATTAAAATTTAATTTAATGTTTATTTATTATTTGTTTTGTTAGATTTTATTTTAATAACTCTGAATTAAAACTATGTAATGCATTCAATCATATTTCAAATGCAATATTATTCTATTTAATTCAATTCAATTGATTTATAAGAAAGATCGAAATTCTGTAAAGCGGGCAAATTTATAAATCGTTGCTTGTTTCTTTTCGTAAAACAGTAATAAATGATCTGCGAAATTGTAAGCTGTTTTGTACAAAATTTTGTAAATCTTATACTACATACGACCTTATATAGTACCCTTCCCAATTCAGCCACATAAAAAAATAACAATTAACTGTTTGAATTGTATTAATAATAAAATGATGTTAGCTAAAAATCATAAAAAAACACAATGATAAAAAGAGAATAGGTTAATAAAATGCAAGAACTATTCTACTAACACAAAATTTTCTTCTGTTGTATCATAATTAGCATAATCTTAAAATTGATAGCTTGCATGTAATTTAATAATTCATATCTTATTCACATTTCCTATTACAACTCATATAAAACCATTAAAAAGTCATGTATTTCATTTAATTACATACTTTACAGTATTCATAGTAGTAGATTTTAATATTATTTAAAGAATCTACAATATCTATATATTTTTCATAAAATACAAAATAATTGTGTACATATATAAATCATGTTTCAGACTCCATAATGCTATATAATACCATTCATAATAAAATATAAATGCATGTATAATTGATAATGTCTTTTGTATATTTTTACAATTGTATAATTTATGTGTAATTTATAAGTAAATTTTTTACTCAGGAGTGGTCTTCTAAATTTTTGTGCAGTGGCACTAGCTTTAAATGACTTGGGTTATAAAGCAGTTGGTATAAGAATTGATAGCGGTGATTTAGCGTATTTAAGTAATACGGCGAGAAATATTTTCGAAAGAATTGCCATCAAATACAATATACCTTGGTTTGCAAAATTAACAATCTGTGCATCAAACGATATTAATGAGGAGACTATTCTGAGTTTAAATGAGCAGGTAAATAAATATACATGAAAGAAATCTCAACTTTATTTTACAGCAAATTTTTCTGCTTCTTATAAGGGATGTTCTTTTATAGAATCATAAGATCGATTGCTTTGGAATTGGGACGCATTTGGTAACATGTCAAAGACAACCAGCATTAGGTTGCGTTTATAAAATGGTTGAAATTAATGGCCAACCTAGAATTAAACTCAGTCAGGAAGTTGGTAAAGTAACAATACCAGGAAAGAAAGATGCATTCAGATTATACGGAGCGGATGGATATGCTTTGATCGATCTGTTACAAAGATCAACGGAAGAAGTTCCACAAATAAAACATAAAGTTCTTTGTAGGCATCCTTTCCAAGAATCAAAAAGAGCTTATGTTATTCCATCACGAGTGGAATCATTGCATAAGGTAAATTGATTAAGTATTAACGTTTATAAGCACGATTTTATAATATTTTTATAGATTTGCAATACTATTTTACAAACATTTAGGTATACTGGAAAAATGGTAAATTATGCCAACCTTTGCCTACATTACAAGAAATACGAAATAGAGTTCAAGAGTCATTAAAAACACTCAGAAATGATCACAAAAGAAATTTAAATCCTACACCATATAAAGTAAGTTTCAATAAATGTTTACATTTACATATTTTTCTAAAATAATTGAAAATTATTATAACGATTTATACAGGTGGCTGTTAGTGATGATTTGTATAATTTCATACATGATTTGTGGTTACAAAATGCACCCATTGGTGAACTTTCGTGATTTGTAAATACCATTAAATAATATCATTATCAAAAAACAATGAATGAAGACCACATACTTACTGAAATGGTCTACCAACACATCAAGTTGGAGGTTCAGGTTCTAGTTGTACAAGCATTTTACTATAGTAGTATATTTTGATAATTTATAAAAATCATAATATGTTTATATAGTTTTACAAGTACAAGATAAATTATCTTTAGGAAACAGAATTTTAGATTACATGATAAAATGGATGATAGTGTAGAATTATACAGTCTAAGGTACTTTTAATGTTTAAGATGATACGAAACGGGTGAACTTTTACGTTTATTAACGATGCACAATTTATAAAGTATTTTACATGTAAACAAAGAAGATTGAATGTATTGTATATAATAGAACAAAAATTATAAAATCGGTAATGTAAATTAAATGTAAATAATTTTGTCGATACTTCTAAAATTTCTTCTTATATGTTAGTACCGTTTACTATATTTTCTAGTTCAAAAGAGTTACATTTTTTTTAATGAAAATAAAAGAAAGTGAAAAATAATTTTGTAAAAAATGATATACATTTAATGTGCTTATTTAATACTACATATATGTTTATAGACATAAGATACAAATTCAAGGTTCGATTTCTCGTTGCAAAAAATGTACAAAATTTGAGCATAATAAAAAATAAATGTATAAATATGTATAAAAAAAATCAGTGAAGAGAAATCCATTTGGTATGTGATATATGTTTTAAAAAGAAATATTTAATTACTAAATGTATCTTGAAATTTACTAAATTTTTATTTTTGAAATTACCCATTAATTAAAAAATATGTATAATTTAAGCTTATTTTTATACTACTTGATTGTATTTAAAAGTATCCTCAAAAGCTTAGTTAGTAAAATGTTAGTAAAATTAGTAAAATGAAGAGTTAAATTTTTACAAAAAAATTTTATTATTTTATTTATTAAATCTACTATTTTTTCACATTTGATGTATGCATATATACCAATAAAAATAATTGTTTTTATACAACAAACTTGTTTATTAATATTCTCCTAGATATCAATATTAGTGCTTAGTCGCAATGCATTTTTATGTATAAACAACTGAAAGAATAACTTTCCTCTTATATTTTATTACAATCATAATGTTAAAAACTCAATTAAGAACTTCGTAATTTCGATTAATTATTTCTGCATACTTTATATGCTTCGTATTTCTTGAGTATTGGCAGAGAAGAAATTTCCTCTCTGGTATTAGTTTCTGCAGTCGTACAAGTTGAAACATAGTTACCAAATAATTAAGTTCTATGAATATCTGAATATGTAGAAAAAATAAAAGAACTGAATACCACTAATATTATATTTATTATTGTAATAATAACGTTCCTTTATTAAAAGAAGGTAATCCTTTTTATCAAAATATTTGCAATTATATTGAAGGGGTTATAGCCAATAACCATTGACTTATAACCTACTATTGAAGATATGTTGTAATATATATTTTGAATATTCATTATAGATATTTGTTTTTAAAAAAATAAATTAATCAATGTCTCGAATTTTGTGATCAAACATATTTTTCTTAATCTATACAGTAATTATCAAAAGATTATAGAAATAGAAGTCAAACTTTTATTGTATTGTTAAGATATAAAAAGCAAATAGAAAAATTTGTGTAATATATTTCCTTTTGCAGGAAAAGGCAAAATATACTCGTACTACAATTATGATGGATTAACATAAAAGTAATAAAGAAGAATGTGAAGAAGACAACAATTTAAAATTCATTAGATTTCATTCAAATTTGTGCTATATAAATAACGTTAGAAATAACTAGAAAATATGAAAGCATTCCCACAAATTATTGTAAAAATTTGTCCATTTATTGCATTGATATATAGTATAGTTGTTATCATTCTAACAACGTATATTAATGAAAAGCTTACTCCAGTTTTCATCTTTTTTTGTGTTCAAGTATATCTAAATTGGTATTCAGTATATACTATAAGTCATAACGCAACAATTATGGAAGTTAAAACTATGGGAAAGAAGTTATTAATATATAATGAGGCAGAAGATAATGCTGAATATAAATATTGGTATTGCGAAAAATGTATTAATTATACATGCAAACCAACACAGCATTGTATTTTTTGTAGAAAGTGCTTCCATTTTCGTGATCATCATTGTTTTTTCTTGGGTGCCTGTATATTAAGACAAAATATAGGTAATTTTATTTTATTTTGTTTTTATACATCTCTAACATGTATATATTCATTATGTACTCTTGGACCATACTTATATGACAATATTAATCGTGTAATAAGGACAGATACAGATTCCTTCAATATATTTTTGAATTTCTGTTTTCCTATTGCTCTTGTTAGATTATTACATTCTAGAGAAAATACTTACATACTACTCGTAACAATGTTTGACATATTAGTCTCTATCTTGTGTATTTGTTTGGTATATGCAACATGGAAATTGCATAGTTGTATGTCAGGTAAACAGCGGTATGCAAATATATCAGGAAAACAAACGTTAAGAGAAATTTTTGGAAATTATGGCCTTTCAAATATTATTTTCCCATATAATGGTCTTATAGGGACTAGAGACCTTAATGGGAAATATGAATTAAAGCAAATATAATGCAAAATGGAAACACCTATTACAACACTAAATATTAAAATATTTATAAATTTTTTCACAAATGTGTATACATACAATGAAATACACGTTTCTCAATTATTATAAATTGTATTATATTGTAATAAATATCACATCTATTTAATACATTTACACATTTATACATCTGCACAAATCATACTACACTCTTCATACAAATTTTCATAAATACAGTATCATGAAATAATTTTTTGTTATTACATCCACACATACAATAAAGATCATAACAAAAGCAATCAGAATTATTCGTTTTATTTGGCTGTTGTATAGATCATAAAAATAGGTAACAGTAATTTTTTGGCAATATACAATTTTTTTTGAAAATTATTAATAATGGAATTATTTTCTTATATATTATATAAAATTATATAAATTATTTTTATACTGTTAAGAAGAATCTTTCTCTATAGAAATGTAGAATAATCAGATACTGATCTTTTTACATAATTTCAGTTTATATAGAATTACATTTTTATAAGACTATTGCCATAAAAAATTTTGTATCTAACTAAAGAATTTACTTTATAATTCTGTATGTGTATGGTGTTGAGCTTTAAAGTCATTAGGGTGAATAAATACTCCTTCTGTTGTTACCCATTCAACATGAGACCTAGCAGAATATTCACCCACTACTTCAGTCTGACCAGTAATAGGATTACCATAAACTCTTCCACTTACTGCTAAATATCTGTAGAATAAAAACATTTTTAATATTTCAAAAATTCTTTCTTACATACAGCCATAAAAATATAGAAAACTTACGTATCTGTATCTACATGATTTAACATAACAGGTTCATCTCTCTTCCAAAATTCAGTCTGACATACTAAAAGCCAATTGTCGCCATTGTCACCTTCTCCCTTGTTGTCACCATAAGCAGATATTTCTTGTTTACCACTAAGTGGTGAACTAACAAGATGTGAATGAAGATTCTTTTTTGTTGCTACATGTTCTAGTCTTATAATATCTCCACATTTGATTGGTGTTCTATTAAAAATTGTTATAATTATTGTTAAAAAATAAATTATACGTTAGCATCTTAGATTCTTACCCTCTAGTACAATGTTTCTTTGTTCCTGCTTTTACAAGCCAATAAGAATTTCCATCT